>JALDNG010000005.1:8490000-8655000 GCA_024349245.1 Neodontobutis hainanensis
ATTTTATTCTGCTGCTGCTGAGTTTTTGAATTTCTTTGATTGGGACCACAAGCACATTAAAGTAATTAATTCTGCGAGAAATACCATCTCTGTTTCTGGGTTGTTTTAAGAAAGTATTTTCAATGCAATGTCACATAAAACATAGGGTAAGCAATAATTGTTGCAGACCCATAAATGTAATATTCTGTTGGTTTTTGTTGTGCCGCTCGTTTGAATTCTGATGTTGTTGTCTTGTTGTTCCACGCTTCATGACTGTGGCTCATTTCTGTCTCATTCTGTCCTGTTATTTTCAGCCAGTGCTTTATTTTTTTTAAATGCGGACTGACATCTGTTGTCGTTTTTGATTTCCCAGAAGCAAATCAATGCACAAAGACAATTTTTGATGTATAAAGTCAAACTACAGGACTCTGAAGCAAGGCCAACAAGCCACAATATGAGAATAGGTTTGAATTGAGCTGTAAAAGAAATGGAAATTTACAGTATGACAAGACAACTCTAAAGTGTCCAGATTATACTTTGCCTGTAAGTAACCCTGGGCTGAATAAACAGTATTCAGTTCATCTGACTCATGCTTGTTCCTATTGTAATCTATAATAATAATAAAAAACTAGCCTACACAGGTATTTCACACGAATCTTAAATATTTTCCCATACCCCCCGGGCCGTTTTTTTGTTCTTACCTCACTGTGAGTTGAGTGTATAGATTACATATTACACCGTGACAAGATATTTATCGAAAAGTCATATGTTGCCAGATCTATACACTTTTCCACAGGATCTTACAAGACACATTTTCAATTTAATGTAAGGTATTGGTTCAAAAGCTACAGCAAAGGATAGACCCATGAGAGACAGACACGGTGCACGTGCACGTTAGGACAGAGCAGAATGACTCATACACTGTCCTCCCCTCCGTGCCCCAACAGCGGTCTCTACCCTCCCCTTTCCCTTTGTGGTCCTGTCGTCCCGGTGAAGCCTCGTGCCCCTCATGCTTTGTGACTTCTGGCCTTCATTCAAATCAGTGCCCTCCCATTCATCTCTTCACATTAACCGACAGAAATGTGTGACTTCCTGGGTCCGCCCACGAGAGCCTCCAAGTTCTGCTCCTGTTCTTTTTACTGTACAACCACCACTGCGGCACTGTGGCCAGGCAGAGAAGAGGAAGAGGCAAGGGGAAGGATGAATAGAAAAGATGGAGAGAACTGAGCAGAACGTGCCAAACAGTAAATATTTTTTTTAAATACTAGAAATAGACATAGACATTGGAGAACAACCTGAGGTTTTCTTTTCTGCTGTTTTGAACTAACCAAGGTTTTGAACTACACAACGCATTTAAACAACATCAGGAAGAACAACTTTGCTCAAAGGCACTACTGCAAAAGCTGTAGAGGAAGTGCACGTTAGGTAACACTAGGACAATTTCCTCTTTATTAATTATAATCAACAATAACAATGGTATAACAATGTGAAAAAACCTACCAAACAGTTCCTTATATTTTCATCACCCTCCAAACCATGCAGTGCACCAGTGTATATGACACATGCATGTTATCATCATCTTACTAAAATAATATGGTGTCGTATGCAACCCTTTCTTGTGCAGAGGTACAACAAGTCCCCGAGGGCCACTCAAACACAGCACGCCTCCAACAGATGAAAAGAAAAGAAGATTGAGACTGGAGTCATTCAAAGGGGATTGAAACAGAGACTGACAACAACAAAAAATAATATTAAAATACTTTCATATACAGTATATGTATATTATACTTTACATTCATTGGTAAGATCTGAGATGTCTTTACTTTGTTGCAATTCAGAGTTTCATTAATTTGGGCCAAAATCATTAAAGCTAGACTGATTTTCTTTTTGCTCTCCGTGTCTCACACTACACTCCTATGGCGTCAGAATTACGACAATGGTCGACACGCGCAAATATTATGACCACGAGCAAATTATTTCAATTCACTTGTGTAGATCTGAACTCTCCACGCGCATATTATTGTTTCACGCACACAATTTAAGCAAGCCCGAGCTCTACACAGAGCTACAGGCGTAATAAACACCCACACGCATGCGCAAACAGTCTCTGCTCTGCGCTTGACGATCAGCTGCAGCGCTCGAGGCCAATATTACCATAGACATACATAAGAAAGGCTAGATGTCTCGTCCGCGCTGTCGGCCAATGGAGGTCGACGTCCGCAACTGGCGGCCATCTTGTCACAGGCAGCTTGCTCACTCGTAACATTGTGTTTTAATGGTGCATGTACTTTTTAAATAACCATAACTTGCTAAATTTTCTACCGATTTTTAAACAGTCTAGTTTGTTATAAACGTCAGAGATATACTTATGACACTGCATACTTATGAATAATTATAACCATGGACTTCCATATGAAAATAACATTGAACAGAACATAGAGATGCAATGAATATACACACGCCAAGGAATGAATGAATGAATATATATATATATATATATATATATATATATATATATATATATATATATATATATATATATATATATATATATATATATATATACACACACACACACACACACTTTTATAATGTTAATATTATAATAAAATAATTTGAATTATTATGTTTATTTTAACTTCTTGAGGATTGGGCCATTTACTAGGCTTTTCCCTTGACATTGCACTGCGCCTACTTCAGAGATCACTGTTCCCAGCTATTTTTGCCTACCATCAAATGCCTGACCTCTTTAGAAAACTGAGACCCTGTAGTTTCTTAGGAAACAATCAGAATAATTATGTGAAGTACTTGCACAGAGTTATAGAGGCTAGAATATTGTTTTTCTTTCTGTTGGATAACAAGCATCTCAACTGACCACATTTCAGCTTCTAGGTCTCTTGATATGACTTTAGAAACACAACTGAGCCCAAGCACCAGGTCTTGTAAAGCTGTGTACAAAAGCAGATCAATATAGAATGAAATATGAGTACTTTAGACCATTGATTTGCCAAGGTATGCTCATGCGTTTTGTAAAATGCCCTATTGAAACTCCCATAGGACTTTTGGTTACCCAAAACATAGACATAGGCTACATAATAAAGGCTTACTGTGTGGTAACCTCTTGGTAACACTCTGTTGATGCTTTTCTTTTTTGAAGCTGTTTCAGTGTGTTAAAAGACAAATTCATTGTTCAAAACAGTCAGCTATAAAACTTCCTGGGACATTATATGACAAGCCAGTTTCGACCAATGGGACAGGTTCCATAGGACAGGTTCTCATCTATTAAAATTCTTTAAAATTAACAGTAGATGGCATAATAAAGCCTGTTATTTTTTATTTATTTATTTGTTTTTTGTTTTTATTTATTTATTTATTTTTTTTTTACAAATGATTGCTTACTATTTGATTAGTGACATGTTTGGGGTACCTGGGTGCCCCTTGGTTGCGGCTGCCGAAAATTAATTTCCCCACAGGGATAATAATAAAAAAAAAAAAAATACAAATCAGCAAATTTACTAGTTCATTATTTATTTGACATTAAGACTCTGTTGTTTGTATGAATGCTCCTTCTGCTCACTGTTCAACATAGCTGTGAAATCTATTGTTGTTACATAATTACAACCTCATGTCTTCATTAGCTGTTATATTTTTTTTTATAAAAAGCAACTCCCTTGATCAGTTTTGGTTGGATTACATATTAATCACTAACGTTATTACCTATTACACATATACCTATAACACATTCAGCTTTTATCTTAAAGCTGCAGATTCAGCTTTTATTTAGCACCTGATGCCTTGTGCTCTCTCAAAGGGAAGTGATTCAGTAACAGTACAGAACTGGTGGTCCCCTATAGGCGGTAATGAATGCATAACATCTCTCATGCTGCTATAAAACCACAACGTAATGATCTCATAACATACAGGAGATAATCTGGAGATAGGAATACGGATGTGACTGGGTATTCCCTTGCAACGTGCTACTAATTAGCAGTGCATTGCAAGGCTTGATAAACAAGCCTTGCAATGCACGGACAATTTAACAAGACCTGATATGGCACAAAATACTTAAACACTACATATTTATTCTAAATAGAATGATACAAAGTGCACAACAGTGAAAGCTGCAGAGCGGAGCAGAAAGACTTGTATGATCACACAGGGGCTCTAAATATAGGATGAATGATTTCTTCTGCTTGAGCAGGGATTCACCCAACCTCAGCTGGTTATAACAAGACCAAATAGCAGGCAAGAATGTAGAAGGAAAAGGATGGGCTCATAAAAGAAAAGACCTACAGTAATGTGAAATGCTGTGAATTCATAGAGGAAGGTATCACTGTGTGGCTGTGTATCATACTGGACTCTCTCCCATGGCCTTTGCAAAAAAAATTAATAAAAAATGAATAACACAATTTTCCCTCTGGTTTGGCACATGTTTCAGTCAAATGTGGTTGAAAACTAATGGTAACACATGTTGGATAGTCATAGCACTTACAATTGGATTTAACTGTCACTTCAAAAGATGTCAACCTTTTTAAACCCTTTTACTGGTGATTCTAATGACACCTCATTACATACAGGGTCCTTTGCTGAAGCTAAGACTATTAAGATAATTATTACAAAACATTAGCAATGATTTTTGAATCTCAATCATACTAGGTCAAAAGATGACAGCACACAAACATATGCAGTCTAAGAGTGCGATATTACCAGGTGCAATTAAAGTAATTGGACAAATTGTGGAAATGCAAGCCATGCACAATAGGAAATCATTAGACTATGCTGTTGTAATCAACGGTCAAAGAGGTCCCAGCGAGGTTAAATTACACTGAGCACAAGGAGGCAGAAACATAGAAATTTAGTAGCTCTTCCCACTGGGCCAACTGCTTTTTTAAATTTAATATTGAATGAAAATTTAGCTTTTTATTGAAAGGGGCTTCTTTGGTTCTGAAGATCTTTAGTAAAACAATTAAATAACTGCAAAAAAACAAAAACAAGTCCAGATCTATACTACTCATATTTATAGTATTAGATTTTGTTACACCTTTACACACTCTCTGCAGGCACTTGTTTCTCCTCATTTTAACTGAGTATATACAGAATATATACTATTAATGATCTGAACCTTATAGAAAATCTTGGCCACAACCTTGGGCCACAACTTGGGCTTATTATACTTATACTTAACTTAGTATACCCCTAAATGTCGGGCTTGTGTAAACTACTCACATTTATACATAAATCCCGTGCATAACTGCTTACATACAGTAATTATGAACCTCTTTTTTATGCTCACCACATAAACTGGCGGACAGTGACATCTTGGGGCCTAAACAATTAATGCTTGGGACATGAGCGTCAAAACAAATATTGTCAACAGAGGGCGCTGTCGAGCTCCTCTCTTCGCTCAAACCTTTTTATCTTTTTCCGGCTTGTGTGTCTTTCTCTTCCGGTTGTCGCCTGTTCGTGTGGCAGGTAGTTTATTTATCTTCGTTCATAGATTTTTATAATCTCTATCAATCTTTGATTTATTTCCATGCAAACTTTAAACAAATCACTGAGTTGAAAATATAACATTTCAAACTACGTTTTCCGGTCAGTATGTCCGCTCATTAACATTTAGAAACCCCTAGAAATTAAGCCTGAAGTGCGCCTTAACAGCCTAGTTGAATTATACAATTACTAACACAATTGAGTTACAATTGACAATTAAAATGTCCCCTGTTTTCCGGCAACCCTTTGTGTTTATTTGATAGTGTGTTAATCTTGACAAAGACAGCTTTAGGATTTCTTTATCAACACAAACCGGTTAGCACAATGCTAGCTTGTATTTACACTGCAGGGAACTCGATGCTATGCTAATTCCAATGTTTTTTGTTTCTCTAAAGATTAACCAAAGTCGAAATGGCCAAGTCAAAGAACCACACAACTCACAACCAGTGTAAGTATCTGTCAGTGAAGTTCTGCAGTGTGGAGCAGCCCTTGGATTACTCCGTGTTCTTTACATTTACCGTGTTTTACAAATTAATTATTTTGTCTCTACAGCTCGTAAACACCACAGGAATGGCATCAAGAAGCCAAGGTCTCAACGCTACGAGTCACTGAAGGGGGTAGGTAGTTGTACGTTGTGTGTTGACATGACAGTTTACGGGATAATGTTGAGTTGCATTTGAGCTATGGTCGCAGATTGTACTATCAGCATTGGTCTGATCTGGGATCCAATGTATTTTTAAGCAGCTACTACTGTGACTTATTGATTTGCAGATATGCTGTCTCCTTGGGTGTAGAATACGGGATGGGTTTGTATGGCTGTTTCCATTGTTAGAATGGTCTCAAAGGCTCCCAAATTTGTAAAAATCTTGTGTTAGGCAGCCATAAAAAGAATGCAAAAATCTGTATATATTTTTATTTTTTAATAAACTCAGCAAGTGCGTTTACCAGAGTTTTACAAGTTAAAGGGACAGTGCTATATGCTGTTCGCTGCATTCAACAGCACTTTAACAGGTTGTAGCCTTTGTGCAGTAGGCTGGGATTTGGTAGCTGGTGCTAAGATTAATTCTCTTCTGCAACAATCCCTCAAGCAAACTATGGGCTTTCTGGGGCTACACCAGGAGAGAGACAAACTGATGTTTTTTATAGTACCTTTTGTACATTAATTTTTCTGATTCTGGAAAAAAAAAACATTGTTGCAATGTACATATGAAGTTGTAATGATATAGTACCATAAATATAAAACATGGAGCAGATTTTTATTTTCAGCTAAAACATTTATTTTTACTTATTGGTTACTGGCCACAGCACTAAAGATAATGAATAGAAGGAAAAATTAGATACTGACCTGCCTGATCAATGGAAAATGTACGTTTAATTAATGTCGGAGGATGTAAAGGAGCGCATCCGCTGAAAGAAGCTGCAGCTGTGCTGGTATTTCTAACATTCTCATCAGATTGCTGTTCTAATTAAACTATTTAATACACTTTCGTTGTTGTTTTACAGCTAAACTAAAGCAATTACAAACACTAAATGGGTTGGCAACAAGTTGCTTTTGTGTCAAACAGTGTCCATCACAAATTTGTATACGCAAATACATTTTCTTCAGAGTGTGTTGCTGATTAATCAGGTTGTTTGTGGCATGTTGACCAAGTTTTTTTTTTCCCCCAGGTGGACCCCAAGTTCATGAGGAACATGCGCTTTGCCAAGAAACATAACAAGAAGGGCATGAAGGCACAGAGGGCTGTTCAAAACAAATAAACTCTTCAGTCCCTCGTCTTTCATAATAAAGCTATGCTTTAACAAATGTGTGGAATTTGTGCTTCTTAAAAATTTACATTGAAACTATGTTTTAGGAATTAGATTAGGTCCTTAATCTATAAACATTATTTTATTAATGGCTTGAAGAGTAGCTTTGATAATGGATTAACCACTTGAATGTTTCTATTTGTTAACAAATCAGGTACATCTGTAATGGCCCTCCCTTTACCACTAGTATGCCCCATTATGGCCAGTCAGGCTTGCACCATCAGGGACTACTCTGCCTAATTTGTTGGGGATTTCTTTTATATTTATATAAATATATAATTAAAATTATTTTTAATTTGTTTCTAAATATTTTTAACTCTGAATTGTAACTCAGGCTGTAGGAAATGCCCAGTAGTTTGTTAAAATGGCATAATTTAGATACAAAAACTATCATGCAGTTTTCAATAAATATGTTCCTTTATCTTACTTTTTGATGCTGGGGGAAAAACTTTCCCCAAATATTCTGTTCCTTTAGCTTTGCAAATTAGGCACTGACTTTACTGGATTGAAATTGGTTTGTTTTTAAATGTAGTTACTTCTTGGAGTTATTGTAGGACTTTGTCTCAGGCAGTTAGCTTGAAGATTAAACTATTGGGTTATTTCTTTAAAATTGAAAGGCTTTAACAAGATTGCTAAATTAAAACTAAGAATAAGATCTGTTATGATGAAAAATGTTGTTACGAAGCCACAAAGTGAAATAAAATGCTTATTTTTTTTACATAATATATGAAGTATAGGTTTTATCAGCTAAGTTTATAAATCTATGTTACGTCTGGTAGCCTAAGCGACAATTCATATGTGGCTAAATAAACATGTTTTCTATATTTTATATATGCATACTTTATATATGCACAATATGCACGTAATATTTAATGTATAAACCATAAACTACATTTTAATGGACGCAATCAGTCGCTGTACGTCATATCGTCACTTCCGCTGACTACAGTTTGCATCATTTCTCTTCTCTCTGGAGCCGGATACAGGCAGCATGTGAGTATTTCCATTGAAACAAAGTAGTTCCGACAAAGAACTGTTAACAACTAACTTACATACACTTGCGATACACATTGTATAGTCATTTGAATAAGTAGGCTCCGTCTTTATCCAATCTTAATATTCCGCTTTAGTTGTGCCCTAACAGAATGAACGTTACACGGCTAGCTAAACCTGCAAACACCAGCAGCCGTCACTGCTGTTGAGAGAGCCAGTGAACTTGCTAACATTATTTTGGGTACAGCTTAGGACAACGTGTTTTCAAAGTGCATACAAAAATTAAAGCCTGGGAGTTGTTTTTTTTAATGTTGTCAGCTCAAGTTTTTGTTAGCTTGATCTGGAAGACTCAAACCATATAATTGTGTGCCCTTTTCACCAGGTTTTATTGATACCGTTTGAAAAAATAAAATAAAATGTTTTATACAGTTTTATCCTATTGCTTTGTTGTATTAATACTAAGTGTTTGTCCATAATTTCATAACAACCCGAATCTATTCGGAATAGAAATTTTAAATATGTCTACATGGACAGTACAGCATACAGTTTTATACAAGTGTTAATTGCATGAGCTTTCCAGTTGCATATTATTATTATTATTATTATTATTATTATTAATTAATTTATTATTTTATTTATTTATTTATTATGATACAAATAATATAGATTAAGGAAATGTCTGTGAAGGTTTTCAGTCATCCAGGTCATCTTGAAGAAAAGGTTAACTCTGATTGGACTCAGCTACTCTAGTCTCCTAGTCGTTGGCTATGAAGGCTCAGGTGAGTTGTTAGTGTCACTGTTCCATTCAGGTGTTGTTCTTCTAGAATGAAACTAGAACGCTCTTGTACACTGTTGTAAATATTAGGTAACATAAATCTGAGACCACTTAATCTGTTCAGAGAATGCTTTTTTATTTGAACACACACCTCTCGCACCATCTGGCCTCTCTGGTCAAAATTCAGACATTGCTGTCCGATAAAGGAATGTCCTTTCTCTTTGAGGTGGAGGTGGACTGCAAAGAGGACCCCCTCAAAAAACGAGATAATTCATCTCAAGGGATTTATCCTCACAAAAATGTAAATAAATAAATAAAATAAATAAATAAACTCTGCTTCACCAGGGTTGACTCTTCTGTGCTTATATACCCTCTTGTGAAGCTGTTGTTTTGTTTCTCCGACATAACTGTCACTGCACTCTTTACTGAACTGCATAGACCACATTCCTTTGTTTGTGAGGAAGATCTTGTCTTTCCGGTGGACCAGTTTTTGACGAAGGGTGTTCCCAATATTAAAATGGACTGGAATGTTGTGTTTGTAGAAAAGACTTTGAGTTTTTCAGATAAACCAGACACATATTGTTTAAACACTACATATTTCCAGCTCAGAAATAACTTCTACAGTAGAAAAGCACATCATGTTAAACTGTAAAGATGCCATAGATGACCACCTGGCTATCTTAGACTGTGCAGTGGTTATTTGTGAGGACAGGACACTCGAGTAGAAGTTAATGGGAAGCCAACACACACGGATCAATATTTGCTGTTTGAGTCCCACCTCCCAATACAGCACAAGCTGGGAGTTATCAGGACTCTTCAGCACAGAGCACAAGAGGTGCACACAACCTCAAAAGGTAAACAGAAAGAACAACACATCCATAAAGCCCTGAGAGACTGTGGATACTCCAGATTGACTTTTTAACAAAACCAAGAGGACTTAGAAACAAAACAGGAACCAGAGACAAAAGGGAAGTGTGTAGTTATTCCTAATGTGTCTGTTTTATCTGAAAGGGATCTGTTCTACAAACACAACATTCCAGTCCACTTTAAACCAGGGAATACTCTGTATCAAAAACTGTACCTCACAAACAGAGAAATGTGGCTTCACAAGAGGTCTGCAGTCCACCTCCACCTCAAAGAGAACGGCCATTCCTTTGAGGACAGCAATGTCCCAATTTGAGAAGTGTGAAGGAAGCCATTTTTTGTAAAAGTGTAAAAGCCCTCTTTGAACAGAGGAGGTGGTCTCAGATTCATGTCTATTATTGACAACAGTGTTCTGAAACCAAAATCAAAACAGTTTCACTCTATAGAAAAAAACAACACCTGGCTCTGTGACATTAATGACTCACCTGAGCCTTTAAAGACTCTCCCATCAGAAATCACAATTCTCTTTCATGGCTGTCCAGAACAACCTGGTCCAATCAGGTTTAGTTTCAGGTCAAACCCTTCCTTCTAGATATTAAGCTCAGCTCTCTTACCAGTTGAACTCAGAATTGATAAAGTATCTTGGAATTAG
Organism: Neodontobutis hainanensis; assembly: GCA_024349245.1. Lineage (NCBI taxonomy): Eukaryota > Metazoa > Chordata > Actinopteri > Gobiiformes > Odontobutidae > Neodontobutis > Neodontobutis hainanensis. Next base: position 8,500,560 of record JALDNG010000005.1, read on the forward strand.
AAACAAAAAGTCTTCACCTTGAAAACTGAGTCCAGATGCTTTTTCTTTCACCTTTTCTTCAAGATTAAGGAAACCAGTTTTCTATACCGGGTGACTGAAACAACAAAACTTGTCTTTATGTAATGTTATTACTTGCTGCCCAACAATACTTTGTTGTTCTTTTATTGACAGACGCCATGGTGGAACCAGTCCCTGAGACCATCAGCTTTACTTCTGAAGAGGAGAAGATCCTGGTTCTATGGGAGGAAAAGGACTGCTTCCAGGAATGCCTTAAACAGTCAAAGAACAGGCCAAGGTATGTCCTGCAGGTGACAGAAGGAGTCTCTTTAAAGATGTTCTGTTTCCAAGGAAAAATGCAGGGTTTAGTAAATAAAATGCTTGATTACTCTAATAATCAGGTACACCTTCTATGATGGCCCTCCCTTTGCCACTGGTCTGCCCCATTATGGCCACATTCTGGCTGGCACCATCAAGGACATTGTTACTAGATTTGCTCATCAAAGTGGCTTCCATGTGGACCGCCGTTTTGGCTGGGACTGTCACGGCCTGCCAGTGGTAAGAATAGAGTTTTGTGTGATTATATTAAACTGTTAAAAAAAAATCACTAACTACAGCAACTAACTACCAACATCTTATCTTATATTTTTGTAGGAGTATGAGATTGACAAGACTCTGGGGATTAAAGGGCCTGAAGATGTGGCCAAAATGGGCATTGCTGAGTACAACAAACAATGCAGAAACATTGTCATGAGATACTCTCATGAATGGGAGGTGAGAAAATAATTACTGTCAATTTACACTGTATTTAAGGTTATTTGACCTTATTAATAATTTAAATGGTTTTGTTTTATTTTAGATTTCAGTGAAACGAATGGGTCGATGGATAGACTTCAAAAATGACTACAAAACCCTGTACCCCTGGTTCATGGAGACTGTTTGGTATGATTTGTCATCAGACATAATAATCTAAAAAATTCAAAGTCTCTTAACTAGCCATAGTTCTTTGGTTTTACGTCGTTTGTTTAATTTTTTTTGTGTAGGTACTTGTGCTGTTAAATCTCTTAAGACTTGCATTATTAGTAAAACATTAGGAGTGCCAAGGAAAACTATGAATTAATGGTGCTACTGATGTCTTTAAGGTGGGTGTTCAAGCAGCTGTATGACAAGGGCCTGGTGTACCGAGGGGTTAAAGTCATGCCCTTCTCTACCGCCTGCAACACGCCCCTGTCTAACTTTGAGTCCCATCAAAATTACAAGGTTGGCTCAAAACTCATTACGCCTCTGCTTAGGGCATATCTTTTTTTTATAATAATGTACAATATAATTATTTGCTCTTCAGGATGTTCAAGACCCATCCGTGATTGTAAACTTTCCTCTGCTGGACAACGAGGATGTGGCTCTGATTGCCTGGACGACAACCCCCTGGACTCTGCCTAGCAACCTGGCTCTCTGCGTCAACCCAGAGTTTTTGTACGTCAAGGTTAAAGGTAAGAACTAGATTAGGCTTCACAAAATTTTTTTTCTTTCTGATGAGTGCAAAACTAAAAATAGCAAAGTTTAATTATGGCAGGGTTGACTTTGTGTTAATCAACTGTTTTTGTAGTATTTAACAGGTATTGTAGCTTATACTTCCCGGTTATTAGTCTGGCCAGCCATCCTAATTGTTTTTTTGTATTCTTTAAAAATAATTAGTCCAGTCTCTGGGGGTTCGAGTTGGATTCCTTGGGGGCAATACCTGAATAAACTACCTCTGGAAGCAACTGCATAGACTTTTAACCAATCAGAACAGGGGGCAGAACCAACAAACTCCATTTTTAGATAAATGGGTACAACTGGTCTGACAGGATGATTCTTTTGGTATGGGGCAGTTAATCACAGGGCTAACAATATGCGACATATACTTCCAGTGACAGACAAGCATTTACTTTCACATTTGATCAGTGTGGGTCATTTCAATTCACCAGTTCATGTACTGGGGCAGTTCTGTTTATTTAAAAAAATGTGATATGTTGGGAACTAATAATACAGAGGTTAAATCTGTAATTTTTAAAATGTATTATTCTTACTTTTTATAATGTCTAATTTTCTTTTTGCTTCTGACTTACTCTCTCTAAAGCTCTTACTGCGTATGGTTTGTATGTTTCATTTCCATACTATGTAGCTAATGTTCATGAGCCGTGAATGAGGTCAAGTAAAAAGTGTCCTTGCTCAAATTCTCAAACCCCCCCAGAGATGGCTCTAGTGTTTTGTGTTGGCCTTTTAGTGTATTTTCTCAGTCCCCTTTGAGAGAAACCGGTGGGTTTTTTTTTAAAGAATGACCTAGATTTCTCCAAGCTTGTCATTGTCAGTTAGATACTGCAGGGGGCACTGTTGAAGCACAACTCATTTTTATTTTGTGTGCTGCATGAGAGACCGCCTCAGAATACTAATGAATGTTTTTTTTTGTACTTGCTTTGTCTGTGTATCTGGTCCTCTATTGCTCCATATGCATTCCTTTCTACTGCTAAATGTTCTCATTGCTGCCTGTGGTTTTACATCCACCTGTTTGTGTCCTTGATACCCGCCTTATTTTCTTTCAGTCTCTCGTTTTTGCATTCCCTATCATTGGTCACAGTTGAAGCTGAGGGTGGTCTAAGCACTCATTTGTCACATTACTCTTTAATGATACTGCTGCACTTTCTGCTGTGCTTTTACCATAGCATTATTTGTATTAAAATATACAGCGTTTAATTGTCCTAAATATCTTACAGTTGCATTTATTTGTGTGTCTGACCTTGAGTTAATGGCTGACCTTATTTACTGTATGTAAATCTAGACAGCACACCAACCTTTTGTATCATCACTTAAAATTACCTTGACCTTTTTTTTTTGTTATTTTTTTTTTCAGATAACGCCACTGACAAGACCTATATTATGATGGAGGCCAGACTCGGGGCTCTGTTTAAAGCAGAGAGTGAGTACACTGTCCTTGACAAGTAAGTATGGACTGTCTTTGCACCAACACATCTAAAATGATTTGTGACTAGAGAAAGCATGGCAAGTGAGACAAAACACTTTTGACTTTTGTGTTAATTGCCAAAGTCTTGTAAGCAATTGCACTGGGATGAAGGGTGCAGGAGACTTAAAACATTAGTTTACCTGAATAAAAAAAAAAAAAGAAAATTACATTTAGGTGTCAAACATTTCCTCAAATGCAAAAATTCTGTTTTCATACAGCAAGAGCCATAACTATTTTTTAACTTGGAGAGCTATTTCCTGAGTTAAAACCTGTCTTCCAGAATTGGAAAAATTTGGCATGAGTATTAGCAAAGCTTTATTTTACCTGTCGGCTCTTGTTCAAAAGAAGTTGTTCACCTTCCCAATTTCCCAGTTCAGTGGATGGCACTAGAGCAAGAGCATAGAGGTGCAGAATGAGGTGCAATAAAGAAACAAATCAGTGAGAGTAGCAGTAGAGTCTACACATGTTCTACACAGTTGTAGGCATGATAGATGCTCATTCATCCATTATATTGGAGACATTTACTCTTCGTCTTAAATTAACTTTGTAGGTTGAAAAAAATATTTTAATCTGACAAGTCTTTTTCTGCACAAGGACAACATTCCCATCTACAGGGACACTCACATCTTTATTTGATTAACAGTTGACTCAGTTGCCAACAAATGGGAGATTAAATTAAGATTCAGGATCAGGGAGCCGTATTTGCCATTAAAATGGCCAAAATGATGTAAATTAAGAATATTTGACATGTAATTGTGCACTAAAAATAGAAAACTGGACATTAATGACTGTCTTTTCATTTTAGATTTCCTGGTAAGAGCTTGAAGGGCAAAAAATACAAGCCTCTTTTCCAGTACTTTGCCAAGGTATGTTGACTGTGTTCTACCTGGCTGTTATACTGTGACTTACTTACTTTAATCACCTTTCGCTTCGAGTTGGCATTACTATATCATGCTCTGAATCTGTTTGGTATTATCTGTGCTAGTACTTTTTATCTTTCTAATCCCCTACATTCTTCTCATTTCACCCCAGTGTGCGGAGAAGGGAGCGTTCCAAGTGGTGATGGATAACTACGTCAAGGAGGAAGAGGGCACGGGAGTTGTCCACCAGGCTCCTTACTTTGGAGCTGTGCGTGATTTTGCCTTACTCTTTTGTTGTTGTAGTTGTAGTTGTAGTTGTTGTTGTTTTGTGTGTGTGTGTGTGTGTGTGTGTGTGTGTGTGTGTGTGTGTGTGTGTGTGTGTGTGTGTGTGTGTGTGTGTGTGTGTGTGTGTGTGTGTGTGTGTGTGTGTGTGTGTGTGTGTGTGTGTGTGTGTGTGAGACCACAGACCCAAAGTAATTTCTGTTTTAAAATTTAAAAGGTTCACATTTTTATGATGTACACATTCTCGGAGAGCCTGAACGAGTAAGAAGAAATGGCCTTGACGTAGTCACAAATTTAATGTTGTCATGACTACATGTCAGATGACCGTGCTAGTCGTACAGCTTCGATCCTGACAAGGTGTTCAAATGCAAAATACATTTTCCGCAGCACAGCACTAAAATTTTTCATGTGTAGCTGTTAGATTCCAGTGGCACTTAGGCCAACTTTATAAGGAAATTAAATCAGTCACAACCTATCAGTAAATAAATCTATCAGAATGGATTTGACTTGGAGTCTACAATCCATGAATTAAGAAGAACGTACGTATAAGAAAGTGTCAACCATTTCTGACTATTGATAGAAATGATGGATCTGATGAAATTGTTAAAATAGTTTCTTGCCATATTTTCTCTGCAGGACGATTACAGGGTGTGCACAGATTACAACATTATCCAGAGGGACCAGGCGCCAATCTGCCCTGTGAATGCCTCAGGCTGCTTCACTCCAGAGGTCACTGACTTTGCGGGACAATATGTCAAAGTGAGTGACACCTTCGACATTTAGCTTTGCAAAACGATTCCAAAATTCTGCTCTTCTCTTTAACTCCTTTCTATGTAATTTATCTTCCTTAAAATTATTTCTTTCTATATTGATTTTAACCCCTTTTCAGCTGGTAAGGAATGTGTCGGTACTGTCACTTAAAAAAAAAAAAAAAATAATAGTCCTGGCATTTTTTCAATTATTTTGCCAGGACTGTAAAATAAAAGTGAAGATTTCCACTATTAGTAGATTTCCAATTTCACTGCTTTGTGTAAGAGAGCCGCTGTATTGTGCCACTGTTGACCGCGGTTTCCCTTGTTACACCCAACTTCACGGCAATCCTAAATGCATAGAGAGTGAGAAATAGCCGTCGTACATTATCTGATCACTATTTCACATCCCAGTGCAAAAGCCAGGGAGTGTGCTCAACCTGCCGGGCCACAAACAGAACAGCGTTAGCTAATAAAGAGCATGCAGCCAGAGTTTGCTGAAGGTCTGTCATAATCCACTTTTGAAATATGTTTTAGCTAAGCGTGATTTTCAAGGCTGTCTGAGACATTCTTTACAATGCCATAAAATCTCAGCGCTGATCTAAAGGAGTGTCAGTCACAGCCCGTGTGCTACACAACGAGAAGTCAAGAAAGCAGCTCCTGTACAGTCAACATGAGAGCGGCGTCCTACACCCAAAAGAGCCTGCAGGTCAGCGGCAGCCGAGTTCGAGTTCAGAGCCCATCGCCTTCACGATGCCGTGGATCTTCGTACGACAGCCGTGGACGCTCTGGTTTCCGTGGCACCGCTATCGAATTGGGGACAGAGATACACCAGCACCATGCAAATGAGAAAGAAGAGATGCAGGAGCTTAATGTCAAGTTTGCGGGATACATTGATAAAGTGCAGGCTTTAGAGCAGAGAAATGCCACTCTCCAAGCTGAGCTGGCTGCACTACAGAGTCGCTACAAGGGAGGCCCGTCCAACATTGGTGAAGAATACGAGCTTAAGTTTAAAGAGGTTCGTGACCTTATTGAAGCCCTTACAAATGAAAAGGGAGCTGCGGACATTGAACGAGGCTACTTGGAAGAAGAAGTTGAAGTGTGGAGACTCAAGCTGGAAGAGGAGCTGGCGCTTAAAGAAGAAGCAGAAATGATTCTCAGAGAGTTTCGTCAAGATGTTGACAATGCAACACTGCAGAAGGCTGAGCTGGAGAAGCGCATCGAGCAGTTGGTAGCAGAGATTGAGTTCCTTAAGAAGCTGCATGACGAAGAGGTGGCTGACCTCATGAAGCAGATAGAGGACTCAAAAATTTCAGCTGACCTTGATGGCGATCGACCCGATCTAGCAGCCTACCTGCGAAATATGCGTGCAGAGATAGAGGCTGTTGCTGCCCGAAATGTGCAAGAAGCTGAAAAGTGGTACAAGAGCAAATTTGACACTCTTAAGGAGCATGCAGGAAAGCATGAAGAACAGATGAAGACTATGAAAGATGAAATCACCACCTTCCATAACCAGGTTACAGACCTTCAAAACCAGATTGATGGGCTGAGGGCTCGCAATGCGGCTCTAGAGCAGCAGCTGGAGGATATGGAGGTCTCTCATTTGGATAAAGTGGGAAGCCTTGAGAGCGTCATCGCCCAACTAGAAGCTCAGCTCTGTGAAACCAAGCTGGAGATGACAAAGTATCTCCAAGATTACCAGGAACTGCTGCACATTAAGCTTAAGCTGGATGCAGAAATTGCCACCTACAGGAAGCTGCTGGAAGGAGAGGAGCAGAGGCTGGGGATTGCAAAAGATGCCTGAAAGTCAGTTCAAGCAACATAGTAAAAGCTGAGACAAAAACATAAGCATTATTATGTTATGTTATGCTAATTGGTACTTACTTACATTGAATTATTACATTATATAAATTTCAATATGTAGGACATTTTGACCCCATTTAAACTGCTTTAAAATTTGTTTCTTTCAAATTCTGACTAGACTTTCTTAAAGAACTTTGCTTCTTTCCGTATATTAACCAAACCCACACCTTCCACCTTTTACATTTTCACATCTAACACATTTATTTTGGGCACAAGAGAAACTCTGTTTCCTCATCTTTGAAATGTTTCTGCCAGTTCAACTGAAATAAATACATAGCAGACTTTCATGTATGTCCAACTTATACCTAATAAAGATTGAAGTGAATGCATCTTTCTTCTACTTTTTCCTTCTGTTAAAGAGATTTTCTTGTCTATTAATATCTTAATACAATTAGTACACATATATATAACAGGTCTAGTAGAGGCAAAGTTCCTGTATATATCAACATAACAAGTGCACTTTGTTTTTATGAGCTTAACATAATTTACTTTGGACAAACTTCCTTCTACAAAAAGGTCACAATAGTCTGCCAAGCACCATATTGAGAATTCATATTTATGAGTTTATGTAAATTGCTTTCAAGCTTGGTTAAAGGAAGATGAAATGGTGTGCGATAATATGCACAGGGCTGATTACTTATTAGATTGTTTGACGTAAACAATGCAATAACAAATAAGTCTGTGGCTCCTGCAGCAGTTTAGAGGTATTTATTAACTTGGCATATGTTGACCTTAACTGTGAAATTGGGCTTATATTTAAAGTCTCATCACACTCTTTCACTCCATAAAAGGCTGTATTTTAATTAAACTTAAAACCAAAGGGTCTTGGAGGAAAAGACAAACAATCCAAGTGTGTTTGTGTCTGAAAATGACAATGCATAATAAAAAAAAATACTGATATTTTAAACCTGGCCAATAGCCCTTTTTCAGGTAAATATTCATAAAAAAATTATTGTCTTCTGTTTTCTGTGTAGGACGCTGACAAGAATATTATCAAGTGGTTGAAGGAGCATGGCCGTCTTGTCAATGCCAGCACTTTCAAACACAGTTATCCGTTCTGCTGGAGGTAAGACGAGTTAATAAAGATAATGATACTCTAGTGGCTCACCTGTTTCTTATTCCCTCTCTATAGTCCCAAAATGAGTTGAAGAAGTAAAATCATGATGTTGCGTTTGTGCTGCTCAATTAACTAATTGCCCCCAAGAAATACCCATGGACCAATAAGGAGGTTTGAGACTGTGTCACTTAGTGATGTGTTTAAGCTGGCCAACAGTATGGTTCAGTGTTAAATGCTGTATTTACATGTAGTTTGTAGGTTTTCTGTGCTTTTCTGTGGTTTTCTGAGATGTATTTACTTTGTCAATACAGATTAAGGGTTTCTGCACTAAATTAATTCAGATCCAGTGTTGCTGTACTGACAGACGCATAACATCAACCCACATAATCACATGGTAACAGAGTCCAATACAGAAAGGCGCTCGGGACGTTGAAGCAGACCAAACCGTTTTCTAGACCAACTGCAGCTCGACACAATTATCTTTAGTTAATATGCAAAGATTGAATCCATTTTTTATCAGTATTGATTGAACTGAATTGTTTAATATAATATTTCTGTCTTTTTCAGGTCTGACACACCTCTTATTTACAAAGCTGTTCCCAGTTGGTTTGTGCGAGTGGAGGTCATGGTGGACAAACTTTTGGACAACAATGGGAAATGCTATTGGTAAATTGTTTTCTACGTGTTAACTGCTAAATTACATTGAGATGGTATTTCGAGAGTCTTTCCAAAAAAGACCAAAATCCTTTAAGGCCCAAAGCAGCTACAGCCCTAAGATTGCTTGTATCTTCATTTTTTTGTTGCGGGAAAACTGGCCATGACAGCATATTTAATATTTTTAATAATACAATTAATGAATTGTTTTATACATTTTTATGTTGGTTAAATTCCTCCAAAACATTAAATGTAATACACTTTGTGCTAAGGTTTACAGATAACATTAGCATGATGCTAATTGTAGATGGAAAAATATAGAAAAATAGTAAGCACCAGCACGATGGCTTTGCTAAATGGTATTACGCCTGGTGCTTCCAGCACTCGTTTCTGAGCTGCACTAGCTGCCTGTGCTAATGGGACTGTCAAACCGAGATGAATGACTGCTTGGAAGGTAAAGATGCACATATGCAAGGGGCTGACAGAAACGCACATTATTTTAAAGATTAAATTCTTTATAAAAGAGCACAACATCATCATAATCAATACCTGTATGTAATCATTTTAGGTTATGCATCTTTGCAAAGGTTTACAGTTCACTGTAATTAAACCAGACCTCTGAGTGACTGAATAAATTATTGCTCAAAAAAAGAAAGTTGCTCGCAGAAAGAGTCACAAAGTGTAGTTTAGCCTCTGGTGGTCTTATATGAGACTAGCACAGTTTAAATTCCAGATTTAGCATGAACATAGAGTGGGACTAAGGCTGGCTGGGGGTGACCACTGGCAAAGAAATCATTAAATTGATGTATTGGGGGCCTAGATAGAAATGCCTTCTACAAATGGGAATTGATGAAGTCATTGGTTAGCAAATGGGTTTTGATGACGATATACACCCTCACCAGAGTACCACAGCCAGGCAAGTGAGGGCAGAAAAAATGAGGAAAAGAAGATACTGTGAGATACTGTATTTAAACCTGATTGGTCACTCCTAAGTAAGAAAAGTATAGAGCAGAATAAATGAAAAGAGGAGGAGGATGCCTTGAAGGAAGAGATAACCTTTGTGGTTGACTTCCCCGCGAGAAGAGAGCGAGAGCGTCTAATGGTTTATTTTTATGATAACAGATATAGATAAAGCATGTGGGGGAAAATAATCTGCAAATGCTGTTATTTCCAGTACTGCCATCCCAAAAAATTCAGACCGCAATAGTTTTTTGAAATTTTAAACCCACATAAAAAAATGCAATACTCCTATCTATACATATATTTTGTGATTCATTTGTAAAAATTAAGAAAAAAAAGCTTTTTTTTCTTAATTAAAATAAACAAATTCTACTTATAGATGTGTATTAAAATATGCTTCTTAAAGGCACATACTAGGTTATACTCATAAATCTTTTTCTGCAGGGTTCCAGAGTTTGTCCGTGAGAAGCGTTTTGGGAACTGGCTAAGAGATGCACGTGACTGGGCCATTTCAAGGAACCGTTACTGGGGCACACCAATCCCTCTGTGGGTCAGCGATGACTTTGAAGAGGTCAGAAACATGCCTCAAAATGCACGGCTAACATGGTTTAATTGGGTACTTAATCTAATACTTCATGGTGCTCTGCAAAGGTCTCGTTATTTGGCAGCACTCACAAATCAGTCTGGTACTATACTAATTAAAAAGCGTAATTGAAATGTTGAATTTTGATAATTGTGGTGTCCTTAAACACACCATATGTTTTCAGAAAAGAATGATCGTGTTTTTTTTCATATTGCCAGAACAATTTTCTCCCCGACCTCTTTTTGACAGTTGAGTAACCTTACACATTCGGTTTGTGTGTGGTGGAAGTCTTTCCAGGAGATAGTTGGCATGAGAGAGTGAGGTGGCCATGGTGTTAAACCAGTGTGTAGCGTTACTCTGTACTGGAGGCACAGTCAGCTCCCCTAAGGCACCATTACCAAGAACCAAAGTAACCGTAGTACATGAATGATTCATTAATGTAAACCTCAAATAAATAAACAAAAAAAAACATGAATGATGCTGGTTGAGGCAGCAAATGGCAGTGGGGGTTGAATGTGATAAAGAGACGCAGGAAACTGAGCAGAAGAAGTGTGGTAAAATAAATTAAGTATGGCTGTAGTAAATGTTCATTGCCAAAGCTGGTTAACCTCAAACAGAGGAAACTGAACTGGATAGAGCTGTCAGAATGAGGTTGTTTGAGTGTTTGAAAAATGAAAAGTTGTTCACACGGCTGAAAGAGGGACAGTCAATGACCTGCTTGCTGGAAATAGGATTGTGACTGTTTCCAGAATACTCGCTCTCCCCGGTGCCTCGCTTGCACCCCTCTGTGGACACTGATAAACTTGAAGGCCTATTTCTTTGTGTGTGCTAGTGTCATTTCTGTATTCAATTTTATTTTGTTCTTTTTCTTTGTGTTCTTGTATTGCTTTTTACGTATTTTCTTAACATAGTTATTTCTAGAATTTGACGAAAGCGTATCAGGCTCTAAGTGGGACGTGTTGCGTAGCACTTTAGTAGAACTAGAGCAGAGCCTATAGGTTAGGTCTCTGAGGACACCAGATAACACACTTACTTTGTAAGGTAAAGTTACCTTGATGTTTTTTAAAGTAGGCCTATTTTAATGCTATGTGATGTTGTGCTAATGAGATGCATAAAAGATCAGATTAAATACTAGATCAACTGTTTGTCATGGTCGCCATTGAGAAATGTACAAGTTCTCCACAGTTTTGAGTTATTACTGTCCTGTAATCATACCTGCTACTTCGCTTTTTGTCTAAATTGTTTTTTCTTCAAAATATGTCATTTACGTGGATTGTGTGTCAGCGGCATTTTCTTCTTTCACAAGGACGAAGAAAACGAGTGTGGATTTAGAGTAGTGACGTTCATGAACAAACCAAATATACTGAACAGCTCTTTGAGACAGTCTTTTTTTTTTCACACGCATTGGCACACACAAGCTCCTCCTTTGCTCCTGCACTGATTGAGACGGACAGCAGTAGGGCTGGGCAGGTCGTTAGACAAGTGTCTGTGCAGGTGTTACTGCCGCCTCCCCCTCAGCTCTGTGTGTGTCACCGTGTTGTCATGTGACTCAGCGGCAGAACAGAGGTGTGTGGAGTTATTTTACTGCAGTTCTGCTACTGGTGATCTGTGTAAAAAATGCCTATATGCTCCTGTGGTAACATAAACTTAAACTTAAAAAATTACACCAAAGAAAGCGAGCTCCAAAAGAGTCCTTTCAGCGGCAAAAAATAACCTGTAGCTCAGGTACTAATTATGTTCAGTCAGTTAAAATAAAAATCATAACATGATACATAATGTTTAATTTAATAAAAATGTTTTTGGAGCCAATCTTTAGAACAAGATCCGGCTACCTGTAAATCACATCTCTAATATATTTGCTTTCTCTTTTTGGCTTGCTGCTGTTGTGTGTGTTTATTTTTTTATTATTATTTGTTTGGCCATTCCATAAATCCTACCTATGGCACAGAGATTAAAACATACAGTATTTCTCATGTCACAAAAAAAATAATTAGGATAAGTTAATAATGTCTTCTTTTTTTCTGAAGCAAATGTTGTCTTTTCCATTTGTTTTCTTCTTGGAGTACACCAGATTTAATTAATTAATGTGCATGTTAAATCACATTTTAGTCATCTTTTTTAGCCCATCTGAGTTTGCAAGTTTGTGTAATACAGCTTTCTTCAGTTGTACTTTGCTCATAATGTGCTCAGGTGGTGTGTGTTGGGTCCATGGCTGAACTTGAGGAACTGACAGGCGTCAAAATAACTGATCTGCATCGTGAGAAGTGAGTCACAGATGAGGCCACATTTTGTCCTTTGTCACATGGTGTAGCATAAGCAAGACTCTTTGCTTTTCCGTTTTTGTTTGTTGCTGGAAAAAAAAATATTTTTAATGTTTCTTTGTAAAACTACAATTTGCCTAGATCTATCTTTTTAATATTATTAAAATATATTTGTATTTTCTCCTGCTTTTTGTTTTTGCTCAGCATTGATGGCCTTACAATCCCATCCCGCTGTGGTAAAGGGGTCCTAAAAAGAGTATCTGAAGTGTTTGACTGCTGGTTTGAAAGTGGTAGCATGCCTTACGCACAGGTCCATTACCCTTTTGAAAACAAAAGAGAGTTTGAGGATGCTTTTCCAGCAGACTTTATTGCTGAAGGCATCGACCAGACCAGAGGATGGTAAGCTGATAAATATGAGTGCAAATATTAGTGTGATAATACAGTCTCTGGAGTTAGTAATTGCAAGATAATAGTTTAAGTTAGAATTTTTTATTTTTTATTAAATGTTTTTTTTTTTCTTACTACCTTTTCTGTGCTTTAGGTTTTATACTCTGTTGGTGCTTTCCACTGCACTGTTTGGTAAACCTCCTTTCAAGAACGTCATTGTGAATGGTCTGGTCCTTGCAGGGTATGAATCTTTTCATTGTTTTCATGTAAAACTTGTATTCCTCACATATAATGTATGTAAACTATAACATTTAGCCCTTCTAGCTGCTTGTCAGTAGAGCTCTACTTGTCTTTAGCCCCAGGCTCTTAATGCAGCTCAGTGCTCACAGGACTGCTGACCTGGAAGGACTTCACTCAATTAAAAATCAAATGCATGCTTTCCAACATGCACTTTTGAGCATGCCTGCCTGCCTGCCTGCCTGCGTGCATTAAAGACTTTGCCTATCTGTCCTATTCCTGCAGCGATGGTCAGAAGATGAGCAAGCGTAAGAAAAACTACCCAGATCCAGGACTTATCGTGAAGAGCTATGGCGCCGATGCCCTAAGGTCAGTTTGGGGCTTGAATGTGAGCATTGTATGCTTGTATAAGTTTGTATGTTTGTGGGCTAGTGGCAAGATGAAGTGTGCTACCTTAACCCATGTTGGTATCAAGAATGGTTTGAATAATTGCTGAATGGACTGCACTACAAACAAAGTCCAACACGCAGTATAGAGACACTGGTAAATATTGAAAATGGGTGCATATAGTGCACATTGCGTCCTTTGCCCTTAGGAATATGTGTATACAGCCATATGGCCTAATGAATAAAGCACTATGCAGCCACACCATATGCTCAGATTGTACTTCAGAGATGGAGTCAAGGCTGTGATTTATAATAGTCTCATACTGTACATCATTCTCACAAAAAAAACATGTATATATTAAAAATATGTTGAATAATTTGATTAATAATGTCTCTTTATTTATTTATTTTTTTTTCTGCCACAAGAAAGCAGTTAGGAAAAAAATCAACCCAGAATCAATAGAAATATGGCTCTTATATTGATAACCCGTTAATGATCAACGTTAATCAGTGATTCTTTTGGGCAAAAACATAAAAAGAAACGTGACCAATGTCCTTACCATTTCTGTTCCTAGACTGTACCTCATCAACTCTCCAGTGGTGAGAGCTGAGAACCTGCGTTTCAAAGAAGAAGGTGTGCGGGATGTGTTGAAGGATGTATTCTTGCCCTGGTATAATGCCTATCGATTTCTGGTACAAAATGTACAAAGGTTGCAAAAGGTACATATTCTGGAGAATGTGCAGAAAATCAACAGTTGCTGTATTTTAGTTAATGTGCTCATTTGTTATTTTGTATAAATCTCATTAGGAGGAGAATCTTCAGTTCCTGTACAATGAAAACACAGCAAAGCAGAGTGACAACATCATGGACAAATGGATCCAGTCCTTTACGCAGTCTCTCATCCAGTTTTTTAAAGCTGAGATGGATGGTAAGACAAGCACACAGTCTTAAATTTAAAATATGTATTTGTGTATATAATAACATCTTAACATTCACATGCACAGCTTACCGCCTGTACACCGTCGTGCCTCGTCTGGTGAAGTTCGTCGACATGCTCACTAACTGGTATGTCAGGACCAACAGGCGCCGTCTGAAGGTGAGATAACAGCTTTAAATGTTAACATATAAGCTTGACATATTGCTTACATAATAGTAGTATTATGCAAAACAAAATAAGTTTTTTTTTTTTTTTTGATTATTTAATTAATTTTAAAATAGATCTTACAAATGGATGTCTCTTTCATTTGTTTTGTTTTTTACCATCTATAATTAAACAGTTTGCCCACAGCCATAGTCTTGTGGGACGGTTTGATCTTTTTGTTGTTGTGTTGTACGGGTCTCAGTACAGGAGCATGACTGAAATGTCTTTTTTTAGGGAGAGAGTGGCGCTGAGGACTGCATGTGGGCGCTGGAAACCCTCTTCAGTGTACTGTTCTCCATGTGCAGGCTGATGGTAAGTCCATAGATGTGAGTAAAGGCCAATACATACTCTGCAAGTACAAGAAATGTGTTCTTGTGAAAAATGTTTTGCTCAGACAATTTGTTGAGAGCAAGCTGCAAGAACAAGAAAAAATCTCTTGTTCTTGTGGAGTATGTATTGGCCTTAAGTATGTCTTTGAGGGAGATTGGTTAGTACAGATGTCCTGTGCTTCTATACCATGAATGATGCATGAGCAGTAGACAGTAGCAGTTTATAACTATGTTGGCATATAAATCAAACTCTAAGCTCCTCCTAAATCAATAAGAATCAACAATGACCTGTACAAATGAATTAACCATGGTTAAAGGTTGTTTTTTTACTGACCTCTAGTAACCTGTGTAGCGGAACTTAGTTTGACCTTTTGGACCATTTAAGAGAGGAAAAAGGGAAACTGTGTTTTGCATGCAAATGGTACATTATGAAAATGTCAATTAAACCACAAAGCATGTCATGTTCATGCCTCACTTTCTTCCCCTTTTCCCACAGGCTCCCTTCACACCTTTCATTACGGAAATGATGTACCAAAATTTATGTCACCTCATTGACCCTGCTTCTGTTGAAGAGAAGGACGCCAGCAGCATTCACTATCTCATGCTGCCCCAAGTTCGGTACGAAAACATTTTAATGCTGTGGTGTTTAGTAGGTGTTCACTTTTAACAGACCAACATAATTGTCAGCACAGTGAATACAGTCGTAAACAAAATATGAGAATTTCCTTCACTCGCATAAAATGTGCCCTTTTCTTATGCCTTGCAGACATTTCTAATTGCCCAAACTTAATTGCATAATCTTTACCAATAAATCAAATGTCAATGATTTATGGATGTTACTTGTTACTTTGGCAGCACTCATTGCTGTTGCTTTATTAGTTGCTTTGTCCTCCCTCCTGTCAAATGGGGCTACTTCACTGATCCCAAAGGTCATCAGTAGAGCAGCTGCTCCTCAATCAGCTGTCCCTAGTGTCCTCTTCTCCCTTAACTTACTTACACAGTACCAGCAAATCATTATGCAATGGCTGTGGACAGTTATTATGCAGCTCTAATGCTTGTGCTTTTAATTAACAGACGTTCTTGAGTTGAACTCTGTTGCTAATGAATTTGAACTTTCTCTTAATTAAGACGATCTGCACCGACCTCTTTACAAGTTGTGTAAATTGTAAATGTATATTTTTATTCACAAAAATAAAATAGTCCTTGAGCTGCTATCTTTGATTAGAGTTTTGCTAACAGTTTTTTTTTTTAATCAACGCTGATGTGCTGTTTCACCTGCTTTCCCTCTTATTTAAACACACATTGAGTTGAGGCTACGATAGAAACTGTTTTTGCTAAGGTATAAATGATAATGTTTTCGGTTTCACAGTGAGAATCTGATTGACAAACGCATTGAGAGTGCCGTCTCACAGATGCAGTCTGTGATCGAGCTGGGCAGAGTGATAAGAGACAGAAAAACCTTGCCTGTTAAGGTAAATCATTTTTTTTATACCTCCACAATTTAATAAAATGTACACTGATATGACTCGAAAACTAAATTTATGTATTATGTTCCAGTACCCACTGAAAGAGGTGATTGTCATTCATCAGGATCCAGAGGCATTGAAAGATATCCAGTCTCTTCAAAAATACATACTAGAGGTAAGGACACATTTTAATTATTGCCACTTACTAAATAGTGCAAGTTTACGCATGCTTCAAGTCAAAGTCTAGACGTATATATTTTGGTAGAATTCAATATAGTTCCATCAAGATTGTTTGAGTTGTCTATTCATGCAGGGTTTAAAAAATAAAAAAAATAAATAATTGTACATGTAAATTACTTTACTGCTTTGTTTCTCCAGTGCTGCTGACCAGCATAAAATAAATGTTAGGGATTAACAGACACATGGGAATAGTGCTTAGGGGATTTGTAATGTTTTATTTAAGTTTTAGGCACTTCTTTTTTCCCGCTCATTTGTGCTGAGGTAAACATTTAACCATGCTAATCTTTTGCATTGGATTGGTTTGTTCATGTTCACTAATTACCTGTGTTTTAGCTAAGAGTTTATTGATTCTTCAGTTAAACAGTGTCATATTTTTTTTATTGTTTGACATTTCTCCTATGTATCACATGTGTCATATTTGTATTTTCCCCTGGACTGGAGCATTGAATTCAATTATAAATATGGGAGACGAAAATGGAGATGAAATGGGAGACCTGCCCTACCATATCAAAAGACTTAAGTGGCTTAACTGGCTTACTGCTTTCACAATTCAATGCCTCAATCATTTTATCATTTTCTAAGAAGATGCATAAAGTTTTATGGACATGTACATTTTACCTTTTGTATTTGTACCCACAGGTAACATGTACATGCTCACCTGGCAGTTATATTATGCAAAATTTCCATTTCTACTCCCCATCTTATAGGAGCTAAATGTGCGTCAGTTGACACTGTCAACAGATAAAGACAAGTATGGTATTCGTCTAAGAGCTGAGCCGGACCACATGGTGCTGGGCAAAAGACTAAAGGGGGCCTTTAAAGCCATTACCGCATCCATAAAGAGTCTCACTAGTGAGCAGCTCGAGGCCTTCCAGAAGACAGGTATCATTATATATAGTTCTCTGTGTATGCACAAAATGAAACAACATTTTCTATTACTTTGTTTGTAAAATAACTAAGCTTTTGATGATCAAATTAGCTAATTGTATAAATTACTATAAAAACGCAGCTCATTTGTACATAACTAAGTAAATACCTAATGTTTTCCTGCAATACACCAATATTTTTCTTTTTGCAATAATCAAACCGAACATGCCCTGAAACCATATACAATTATAACAATAGTTTGGGAGCCCTATAGTCTCTAGGGAAGGAAGCAGTAGAGGGCAGCGGGGCTGTGGGAACCTCAGATTTTCAATTATTTGAATGTTTGAAGTCTGGCCAATTGAACAGAGGAGGATGAGCAGTGGCAGGACGAGGATAGCTGTGGCAAAGGATGTAAAAAAAATATGGAAAAGGAATCTGTCCTGAAGCATAAGCTATTCATAAGAATTTGTTAATGGGTGAATATGTGTTGTTATGGGTTATAAAAGGTCTGGAGAAAGAAACCAATAGTAAATACATAACCTTTTTTTTTTTAAATAGCAAAAAAGAGTTTATGGCTAAAACATTTATAGCTATGATTTGAATTACTCATTCTTTAGGTATACCTTTGATCCCATCTTTTCTGCAGCTGAAGAGATGGCAGAAAAAGTTGGGAGGGACATTGAAAGCTTAGAAAGCTAGGATTAGACAAAGAACCTCCTGCCTTCGGGTGCAAAAGCAAAGTGGAGAAGAGAGCATGGTCATGCATTTTAGTCAGAACACAGATGTAGTTAATTGCTGCCCCTAGCAAAGTGGCAATATACAGTCTGACTACACCTTTCTTTTTGTTGAGTGCCCAATTTAATGGAGCCACAAAGATGTTAATAGAAAAAAATCCCAACAGTAGTAGTAGTAGATTTATGCTTTATGCTTTGGTTTGTCTGTAATACATCATTTTGGCTAGTGCATCTTAATGATTGTTTATTTTAGGGTAGTCTCAGCAATAATCGATAGTAATGTTTCTTGATGATGACAATTTTAAGGAACCATTGTGGTGGACGGCCATGAACTTCATGAAGAGGATCTGAGGCTGATGTACACCTTTGACCAGAGCTCGGGTTCAGCTGCACAGTATGAAGCTCATTCAGATGCACAGGTTTGCTCATCTCCACAAATTTTTCCACAACATTTCGTTCACAAAATGGTCTAGATCAACATAATGTAAAGCCTGTGTTCTGATTTATTGCAATGATTGCCGTATTATTACTTTGCTTTCTTGAAATAAAGTTTCATACAGACATCCAAATTCCCCAAAAAACAATGATTTGATCTTTTTAATTCTAAATTTCTGTCAAGGAGTATCTACAGACCTCAAAACAGGTGGAAACAGTTGTCAATTGATATGTAAAATACGCATCGAGTGATGATTTAAAAAAAAAAATGCATTAGCTAATCAAATACCACAATAGTCCCATTTTGTCGATGGAAGTATTGAAAGGCACAGCCAGGCTTCACCATTATTCACCGCTGGCCATTCACTCACACATTACCTGCTGGTGTCTTGGACATGAAGCTTTAAATGTACCTTAATGTAAAAAGAATAAAGGACGACTGCCACTTCTGCACTAAGCTGCTATATACTGTAAACGCATTTATGCCTTTACTGTTAAGTGTGATGTATGAAATCATTTCACGGCTAAGTGGAAAGCGGTTGCGTGTATGCGTTTTCCCACATGCCCACTCTAATCAGTGCTCCTCCAGCCGTGTACACACCACGCAGCTTCACCTTAATACCAGTTTACTGTGAAGCTTTTTAATTCTGTTATTCTCACTTGCTTTCGCTGACTCTCCAGCTCCCATCTGTCTCTTTCTCTGTTCTTTCTCTCTTTCTCTAATGTTGTTTCCCTGCTGCTTTGGTGTTACTTCTGTCAAAATGCCAACTTTTCCATTCCCCTTCCTTTTGTTCCAATTTTGTGGACTGGCAGCAGCTCAGCATTACACAGTGATCCTTTCACTTTTACAGTAGTGATTCAGACATATAATAATTATTACTGTGGAAAGGTATTTATTTTAGTGTGTAATGATATATACAATAGTAAAATGGCAAGAGAAAAAAAGTATGCTACTAAAAATTGTGCTCGTCTGTTGTCCTTTAGGTGTTGGTGCTGCTGGATGTCACCCCTGATCAGACGATGGTTGATGAAGGTGTGGCCCGTGAGGTCATCAATCGCATTCAGAAACTACGCAAGAAGGTGGGACAATTATATCAGTCGCACTACTCACTCTGGAATCGAGAGTGACACATAACACACCATTAATGAATGTGGCAATCCCGTGCTTAATGAACAAAACATTGACACAGTTGAAATAGTTTAGTAGTACATGTAATGGGGCAGTGCCAGGGTGAACGCTCCATGCTTCTGACTCACTGTGACAACATAATTTGATGAAAGCTTATTTAATACAAACTGAGGTGGACATTTTGATTTAATATGGATTTGAATCTAAAGTGGGAATAACTAAATGTCTGTGCAATGTTTATTTTTTTTTTTTACATTTTATTTAAAAACGTGAATCAGATATTGAGGTTATTCTGATGCCCACTTGGCTGGGCACATACACAACACAATCCTAAACAATGTGATCCAAGTTTAATTGTTTTATATATATATATATATATATATATATATATATATATATATATATATATATATATATATATATATATATATATAAAAACACAGAAATATGCATGGAATTTAAACAAAAAGCTAAATCTTTTAAAGGTGGGAAGTTTATTTTTTGCCTTCATTTCAGAAAAGTGCAGATTGCAAATCCACAGCTCACACTTCTTTTTAGAGCATTTTTACAGCTATGAGGCCTTACAAACACATTATTTTGTCTTTGAACAAACCCAGTTGAAACAGGTCTGATAGTGATTACTTTAAAAAAAAAAAAAAAAATCTTTTTTTTTTTTTTTTTCAGGTGTCCTGTCAAGACAAAAAGGCCCCAAAAATAAACATTTTGCCCTAAACTTTCTTTAAGAAACAGTGAAGGCATATGTCCTTCAACAGCCTTCAGTTTGTAGGAACTGGACCGGTTAGGATTGGAACTGGGTTTTAGGGAGCTTTACATGTCTATTTTTACACAAATGCAATTATTTTGATGTGACTAGTCACTGGAGTTATATACTATTTAAACCATAGTTTTGACTTATGTATTCTAATTTGTTAATTTATTTACCTCAGCATTTTATAGATTCTTTAACAGAAGTTTAATTTGTTCTAGCAAGCACTCATAATTGTCAGACTCACTCACCCTTTTTAGTATTTATTTATTTTTATTTATTTTTTGATAAAGGAAAGACACTTGCTGTTATGATTTTTGTTGTGTTATGAGAAAGTGTTTATTTTTTAGTGATTATTTTGAAATCACTCAAAGTGAATATTAAGACAACAAGATTCTTAATTTTGGTTTCTGAAATTTCCCAGGACTACAACAGGCTTAAGTTAATAGTAATTGGACAACTGTGATCTTTTTACACTGACCTTTTGGCAGTTTAATGCATATTTATAGTACACTTGCAGCAGAGTGTACAGATTTGTTTATTATTATTTCCCTCTCCTTGACCCCAACTGGTTCCTCTTTACACCAGGCTAATTTTGCCAACGCAGTTTTGAAATCTTTCCATTGCAGCGTCACATAAGTTTCTCCATCATAAGGCAGGCTTAATAGAAGCTTAATTACAGTCTGGCCTCTTTCAGATTCTAATGTTGGAGCTTTGAAGTGGTCTGGGGAGTAAAGACGGATTATCCAGCAGTCTCTTGTTTTCACAAGCAACAAACAGTTTTTCCGTCCCCTTATAGCAGTGGTGTGCACTGGCTCCCAGCCAGGCTAAATTCCTCTTGTTATTTCAAACTGAGTTGTGTTAGGAATTTTCCACCCTGAGGATAGAAATTAATTTTTAACGTGTTTGTAGTAGTGTGCCTGAATGTCATTGTTTGTTTGGGGCATCTTATTTTGTGAGGGAGCCTGTACAGGACTGTGAAACAGAGGTCAGTTTTTTTTAATCAAGGTTCATTCATTGTAGTGGGACAAACTACACACTACTATAGTATTGCCAGCAGGGTAGGGTCAGTACCTTGACTTGGCAGGAAAAAGCCTTTAAACCTTCCCTCATTGATTGACTGCTTCACTGTATCTAGCTAGTGTTCCTCTGCCCTTGAGCCATATACTGAAGTTGTGTGCTACAGTCATTACTTGCATGCGTCCTTGGCCGTGCACATGCTTGCATAGCTTCACAGTGCAGATTAGGAAGAGATCAATATGTTTCAGTGTGTCAAGGATAGGTTAGCGAAAGCTTGCTGTACATATTGCTGACCAATATATTGGCCTTGATTCAATAATAAAAAAATGTTGCTTTCTACCTATATTTGTTCCTAAAGAAAAAATATTTATGAAAAAAATCATTGCGTGATTATCAAAACTATGTTTGGTTAAATGTGGAAGCAAGAAGATATGTTATTTCCTTAAAGTGTAAAAAACTATGTTTGGTTAAATGTGGAAGCAAGAAGATATGTTATTTCCTTAAAGTGTAAAATTAAGTGCATTTTGACATACCTTCTTGCTCTTATTTTGCTTCTCATTTCTCCCAGGCCCACTTAGTGCCGTCTGATGAGATAACTGTGTACTACCAGTGCCAGCCAAAGGGGGAGTACTTGGACTCTGTGATCCAGGCTCACAATGACTTTATCCTGGCCACCACCAAGGCTCCTCTTTTACCTTTTCCTGTTTCTAAGTCAAGCAGTGTGATCATCGAAGAAAAGACTCAGGTTAAAAGAAGTCCTTAAGAATTTTAGTTATTACAAAACAATATAATATAATTTAATATAATCTCACCAGCTGACATTATTATTGCATATTACTGTTTAGGTTATATTGCAATTTTCATAATTCTAATTTTGTCTGTCATGCACTATTTACATTTTTACAGCTTAAAGGGTCAGACTTGGAGTTTATCATAGTAAAAGGATGCTCAACAGCAAAGATCTCTCTAAATGGACCGTCCTGCAACTATGTAAATCTCAAGGTCAGGGTTAACAGCAAGGACCAAGGTAGTTGCTGATGAACATGAATGTTTTTTTTTTGTTTTGTTTTTTTGCTGCAACTGTTTGCCTTTAGCTGCTAAATTTTCTGTGTTTGTTCAGAGGGTGTTGTGTTGTTGGAGAATCCTAAAGGGGATAACAGACTGGATATGGACAAGCTCAAGAAAGTGTGCAGTAGCATTTTTGGAACCAAAAATACCATCAGATTCTTCAGTGGTGGTTCTGGTAAGATTGTCTGTGGTCAAACATACAGTCATCCATCCTGTTTTTTATTTTGTAGACAGCACTATAGTCTAGGGCTGTTGTCAACCAAAGAAAATTATTGTTGGCTAAATTCTCCTCCACTGATCAACGAGTTGACAAGTCACCGCAGTTGTCCTTTGTACTCTCCCTGCTAATGGTTTACTAAAACACCTCTGAGTTGCTCTTCTACAGATTAATTAAAATATCTGAAAAACATCTAAATAATAAGTGAAGTCTTCAGCTTTTATGCATTATTTTATTTTGAAAACAAATGTCCTATAGAGTATTGCCTCATTTTACACCACAAACGAGACTTCCACCTGATGCTGCTGCAAAATGAATAAGTTGAGTTTTCTGCTTTTATGTGCTATTTCTTTTTGGATAATTAAGCGTCCAGTAGTGTACCACCTCACTTTACATCACAGACTAAACTGGCAGCAACAAATTCACAGAAAAATACTCTTATCGGTTCGTACCCCATTACCCACACGTTGCATTTGTATGTACTCAAGTGTTTCTAATGTGTGTTTGATAAGATTCAAGACTGTGACCACATTGACTAATTAGTCGACTAGTTGACCATTGGCCATCAGCCCTACTGTCCTTAGCTTTCAATCCTTTTATTCCTTTGTTCCTGCACAATGGCCTTAGGCATTATGTTTTAAGTTGGATTAGAAAAGCCTATTTTTCCCAACAAGAATTAAAAAAAAAAAGTATTACAGTATTAGAAGTAGCTGTAAACTTTTCCTCAGGTTTTAACACAGTCAATATTCTCCTGATAGCCTCAAGTGCCACAATGTCTCCTGTGCTGTTTACCATATGTAGATGAAGCTGCCTTTCATGTAACTCTGCATAGCCTGCAAGCAGTATGTTTGTGTTGCTTTTGTATTACTCTAACAATCTGTATTCTAAACGTATCAGGCATAGCTCAGTTTACCAGTCTTTGATGATGAAGCACAGGTTGTAAAAAACAGTGTATGATTCTATTCTTTTTTGACATTCTGTATGTGCATATCATAATAATAATAATAATCCCGGTGAAATTTGGCATGTAGCAGGTAATGCCGGTGTAGCCTTAATCCTTTATATGTAAAGCAGACAATATAACCACTCAAACTGCACACTCAGGCAGTTGCCATTTGCTAAGAACATGTATTGTCCATTAAAAATGTATTGCAGTGCACACTGCACATGTTGTTTGCAAGCGTTAAAAAGTCAATAGTGTTGCTTATTTTTAATTTAATAGAATTCATGTTGTACTTTTTTCATTTCAGAACTTACTTACAAAACAGACCTTCAGACCCTGAGTGGTAAAACTTTAGTTGCAACATCAGGTTCCTCCACTCCTGGCTCCGTTGTCACTAGTGACACCCTCTTATGTCCTTATGTGAACTTAATGCTCTGCAATGTCCAACCATCAGGTAAGATGCACTTTCTGCTATAAAATAGTGTTGGAAGTCTTTTGATTGCTTTCTACTCTAATCGTACCACTTTCACCTCGACTAGAGTGCCAAACAGGAGAGATGGGGACCTTACTACTGGTTAACCCTGTTGGCCAGAATGGGCTTGACTATACACATTTACACTATGAGGTTGCCAAGGTATTTGGCCTTCGCAGCAGACGACTTAAGCTGTTTCTGGACCAAGACTTAACCCAGGGTAAAAATTATTTCAATTTATTTAACCAGGACAGATTACAAATCTCATTTTCAAGGTAGTCCTGGTGTGGTAATAACAATCATAACAGCAATACCACAGATTTTTACAGATGTTTCACATTTTTCATTACTGCATTCATTTATTTTATTTTATTTTTTCAGAATTGCCAGTAGATTCATCTGTAAAGTCTCTTGACACCAAAACTCTGTTTGTACGAGTTTTTCCCACCACAGCTGAAGCATAGGTTTTCTAAGCCATCTGAAGATCTTCACATCAACACCGGCTGAGATGTCAGAAAAATTTTTACTTCATAAATTTATTAGCCCCTTTCATTTACAAAGCTTTTGTTACAACTTAGTGTGTCAACTTTACTGATTAAATTGTGGTAATTCTAACACAAGATAGATTGTAACTAATAATTCACACGGTCTACAGAATTTTATCAATTTCTATATCCTGAGCTGAGCGAGTGTGGCATTTAAATTAGATGAAATATTAACTTGATTGGATGTTCTCTGCCTTGTCTATCATATTTTTATAGTCGCCCAGTTATACAGGAAGATTTCTAGGAAGTTCAGTGTCTTGGATGATATGTATTCATTCATTTATTTTAAGGAGAACTCTTGAACATTGACATTAACACAGCCTATAAAGAGAACTGCTGGAGCTGAATGTGAAAATATAAATAGGCTCACTGTGTAAACCCAAAGCTATTAAAATTCTTATTTTCTCACTTATTTTACCTCTAACAGTACTGCAGTTTATGCACTGCACATGGGCTTGACTTAAGGTGTTAATTAAAATACTGCATTGTTTTTTCAGTTAGATTTGAGACAAGTCTGAGAAATTTTAGTCTGGTTTGTGCTCTACTATTGTTTTTCAATCCTGTTATGTTTTGCCAGTTTAAAAACTTAAATTGATGTTTCAATGTATGGGAAGGGTGTATATTATTTTAATAATACTTATAAAGTCAAATGGAAAAAAGTACTGTACAAGAGCAAGATTATGACTCAAGGGGAAATTTTATGAATCAGCTGAGAAATGTGTGAAAACAATGACTGAAGAACAGAAATGGCTTACAAATATTTTTTGCAGGAGATACTTGATGCAGCATAGCAGAAATAATACTGGGCTAAGATGACCTAGTTTCTAATAAAATCTTTTAACTGCAAACTGAATTGATCTTTGTTATTGTGTTGCTATTCCTTAAACGCTATTAAGATGGTTAAATAATGATTTATGTTTTGTTATATCTATATCTGACCCAGTAAGTTTTCCCAGAAATATCCATCTTTTATTACCTCATACATTAGCATCATTAAATAATCAGGTCAGTACAACTCCACACTGGGCTTAGATACTTAACCTAAGAGGAGCTTTTAAATAGTGTTAAATTAGTCTTCTGTCTTATACAAAACTGATTAATCCATAATATATTTTTGTTATTAATAACGTAAATTTTATCTCTGAAAGTCGCACACTTCCTTCAATGGCAGCAATCTCTAACTGACTAGTAACCTTTACGATCTATGCTAGTAACGGGCGAACTTCGGTTACCCGGGCTGCTAATATCGCTATCAATCTGAGGTAGCTAGCTCTTTCTAGTGTTTCGTTGAAAAGAAAATTTTATATTTATTCAACACAGCAGTTAATTGTGCTAATGTTATTTTCTAGCAGTACAGTAGCTAGCAAATATTAGCTTATTAGCAGTTTTGCAAGAAAAAGTAACAGATTATTAAAACATAAGCTAACGCAACGTTGCAAATTAACGTAAACTAAATTGTAGTCTTTATGAGCTTATATAGACTATATACGCCTCTAAGGATAAAAATAGCCATATTATATTATCAAGTTATTAACGTGCTAAACAGTTCGAATGAATTATTCTTAAATTTCTGTTATTGCTAAAATATTATAGTTAAATAGAACGTCTGACAACTCCGACTCATCCGAGTTTCCGAGCTGCTATTCCAACTTTAGCAGGTGTTCATGAGCACTTTTCTACTCAGAAAACTGTTTTTCCGAGGACCACATAAATGTTAATTCCGTTATTCTGTAGGAGTAGACTATCATGCATTCATCTTGGGTAATTTTATCTGACATTTAAGTAATAACCTACGAACAACCTTATTCTTTCATTGGACGGTTGGTATGTATGTTTTTACTGATATTATTCTCTCCTCTTTGGATTTTGGAAACATACATTTTTACAGCAGTCTTTCCTATTGTGGGAGCACTGCTTCCCGGACTCCATACAATTATATTATAAATAACGTGAATTTTATCTTTTTTAAAGATGCACACTTTCTTCATTGGCAGCCATCTTTAATTGACTAGTAACGGACGATCTTCGATTCCCCGGGCCGCTGAAAACTTTGTCAGTCTGAAGTAGATCTGTTTAAAATTGTTGGATTGATATATATATATTATTGTGTCAACACACTTACAAAAGCGGGCTATTCGATGGAGGTAACCACAGGCTAACGTTCGCTGTCCAAACCACGTGTTCAGGTGCTTGAGGTGGCGTAAATAGCTAATAAGCGACACATTATATATAGTGCTGTTGAATTCAGTATGCCAAGCTAGTAAAACAATTGTAAAAAAATACTTGCTGGTTAATTTGATAGTATTTTGTCCTTCACATGCTAGACAATAAAAAGTAAACACTTAACAACACCGTAGTTACAGTGCGTAGTAACCACAAAGCCCAGGTGAGCTAAAGCGCGAAGTGACCGGATTCTTTGGAGACTTCAAGTCGTGACTGAATCGTGTCTCTGCCCCCACAGCTCGACCTCCACTACGATATCTGCTGGTCTAAAAGAGGCATCCGTCTTGATGCGCCTGCTTCTTATCAATCCCTTCCCGCGGAGCATGTGAAAAAAGGTAAGACACGCATCCCATCTGCCGCGCATCACCGATATATTAGCTGGCAGTACAAGTGCCGTTGTTTCCTTTATTGCTGCCAGATGACGGTTGAAAATGAGAGCTGCCATGGTTGTCTTTGTTGTAAGATTGCTGCAGGACAGGACTAAACACACTGTTGCTACCCATTCAGCTGTTGGTTGCTACACAGACGTGCTTTTTGCAGTAAGTATTCAGGACTCCAAAGGGCATTACGGAACCAGTTAGAGGCTGCCTTTTTTGTTTTAATGGCCGCCTCACTGTACAGTATTTAGACAGATTTAAATGTGATCAGTCCTTATTTACTCTTTTTAACGCTTTACTCTGACAAATAGCCTACATTTATCAATAATTTTAATCTGTTGGTTTATAATATCTTTCATTCATCTTGGTAATTTTTAATTGACTTGTAAGTAGTAACTTACGTACACCCTTTATTATTACATTGCACAGTTGGTATTAGGGGTGTAATGGTACACAAAAGTAATATTACGGTTCAATCTCGATTTAGCCACTTGCCTTTGCCTGTTACTGTTTTTGATGGAGAAGCCAAAATGTTCCCATATAGAAGACTTTAAGGATGTGGGAGGGTCTAAAAGCTCTGGCTTCATGTAGAGCACATTTTGTTTATGAAAAATTATATGTAATAAAAATAATAATTTTTAGTGAAGTGTGCTGATATGTAGCTCTATCTTATGAAAGATGATTTACTATAGGTTTAAAATTATTATGTAGTTATTTTATTTAGAATACTATACGTTCTGTAGCTTTATTGTTGGTGTAAGAGCACTAAAGCAGATTTACAGCAGCAGTCTGTGATACTCTGCTGATTAGACTTATAGATTATTAAACTGATAGACAGGAGTTTGCGTCACACTGGAAATGGAGAAAAGAAAGTTTTGAAACCGCTGAACCGATTTTGCTCTACCGAAACAATACACTACAAATTCGTGTACCATTACACCCCTAGTTGGTATGTATGTTTTTACTAATATTATTGTCTCCTACTTGCAATATGGAAATGTTATTTTTTACACCAGTCCATCTAATTATGAGAGCACTGCTTCACATGTGACTCTCTTAGAGAACTTTAGCATGCACAGGGACATATGTCACAGTATTAGTATTAGTTCTGTGCATGTCCTCTTTTTCTGATTGTAGTGGTGAGTAACAATAATTCATGGAAAATGGTTTGCATTGGGTTTAAGCAGTTTGTTGTACAGTCACTTTAAAGAAAATATTTCATAATCTCTTTACGTTTGAAGTAGTATGTAAAGTGCTTTAGTATCTGTTTCTTCATCAATGAGTAGTTTTTCAGTATACTATGTGTCTTGGTTTATAGGAGTACAAATGAAAATTAGCTGTTAAGCTATTATCAGGTACAAGCATCTCTGCGTCTGCTTAATGTACATTGTATGGTGTCCTAATATATATATATATATATATATATATATATATATATATATATATATATATATATATATTAAACCACTTCAATGTCAATAGTGTCCAGTGCCTATCAGACCATTTTTTTATCATTTGGCAGTGACCATAATACTTTTGCTGTAAATTTATAGGGAAAGGTTTGATTATGTAATGTAGACTTGCCTGAATTCAGAAACTTGCCAGAGGTAGTTGAATAATCTAGCTTTTGGGGTAAACCGTACTTTCAGGAGGCTTACAGTGGGTTGTTTGTACTATGAACATTCAGGTCAATCCTTTTCTTTAGTGAAACCAAAGAACTTGGAATTACCAGGACTAGCAAAGTAAGTAAGGCTCTTGTGTGTGTAACGCTTATTGAACTTGTTAAACTTGTATATATTACAATAACCCACTCTCTGAGTCTTTTCCTATATCTTTTATGCATTCTTGTTTACTTTAAGATTTCTTTCCGTTCTACAGTATGCCTCATAGGCTTAAAATTCCAGCCATGTATAAGGCTCAGCAGGTCACCAAGTTCCTTTCTCCTGATTTGCTGTTTTGTAATATACTTTCCCAAAACAGAATGTAGTGTGTATTTAGGTTAAAGATTATTGCCATTAGGAAGGTACTGCATAGATAATTTAAAATGACAGATTTATTGAAGTTTTTATTTTGATGATTATAATCATTTGACAAATTACTGTGCAACATTACACATTTTAGTACTTCCTCAAGGATTCACAAAGGAAAAACAAACCGATAAAAAAATGTTTGAAAACATTTGAATAGAATGAAAGCACTATTTTTAGCTGTAGATTCAGCTCCATGGGTTAATAATATTATATACACAGTATACAACAGGTACATCAGAGGCTTTTTACATGTTTTTACTTATCCATGTATAGCAAATTGACAGGCAAAAGGCTTATGTCTATTTATGGCTCAGCCTCTGGGAGATGTCCAGCTTCAGCAGAAAGGCCATGTGGGGCATGGGAAGACCTCAAATCTGTGCTCTGTTGAGAATTTATCCATGATGTCTGGTTGTGTCCACGTGGGCAAACTTTGGGTCATCAAAAGACGATAATGTAACCTAAGAATTAGATATTAAGAAGAATTATTATTATTATTTTTTTACAAAATTGTAAAGCTTGTTAACCCCTTACTGCCAGTTTTTTATTGTTTGAGTGGAAACTTTTGCTGTTTTTAGAAATGGAGGTAACACAACATAGAGTACATACTATAGTATGTTTTGACCGGTCAGTATTAAAACCATGCATATATATACTCACCTAAAGGATTATTAGGAACACCTGTTCAGTTTCTCATTAATGCAAGAATCTAATCAACCAATCACATGGCAGTTGCTTCAGTGCATTTAGGGGTGTGGTCCTGGTCAAGACAATCTCCTGAACTCCAAACTGAATGTCAGAATGGGAAAGAAAGGTGATTTAAGCAATTTTGAGCGTGGCATGGTTGTTGGTGCCAGACGGGCCGGTCTGAGTATTTCACAATCTGCTCAGTTACTGGGATTTTCACACACACAACCATTTCTAGGGTTTACAAAGAATGGTGTGAAAAGGTAAAAACATCCAGTATGCTGCAGTCCAGTGGGCGAAAATGCCTTGTTGATGCTAGAGGTCAGAAGAGAATTGGCCGACTGATTCAAGCTGATAGAAGAGCAACTTTGACTGAAATTACTACTCGTTACAACCGAGGTATGTAGCAAAGCATTTGTGAAGCCACAACATGCACAACCTTGAGGCGGGTGGGTTACAACAGCAGACCCCACCAGGTACCACTCATCTCCATTACAAATAGGAAAAAGAGTCTACAATTTGCATGAGCTCACCAAAATTGGACAGTTGAAGACTGGAAAAATGTTGCCTGGTCTGATGAGTCTCAATTTCTGTTGAGACATTTAGATAGTAGAGTCAGAATTTGACATAAACAGAATGAGAACATGGATCCATCATGCCTTGTTACCACTGTGCAGGCTGGTGGTGGTGGTGATGATTTATTGGCACACTTTAGGCCCCTTAGTGCCAATTGGGCATTGTTTAAATGCCACTGCCTACCTGAGCATTGTTTCTGACCATGTCAATCCCTTTATGACCACCATGTACCCATCCTCTGATGGCTACTTCCAGCAGGATAATGCACCATGTCACAAAGCTTGAATCATTTCAAATTTGGGTTCTTGAACATGACAATCAGTTGACTGTACTGAAATGGAGCTTCGTGCTCTGGATGTGCATCCCACAAATCTCCATCAACTGCAAGATGCTATCCTCTCAATATGGGCCCATATTGGCGTTACAACGTACACCAGCTATTGCCCTCACCAGAGACTACTGGACATCGCTAGGCAACCATAATTAGCTCGCAGCGTTACAGTGCATTATATTGATGAACAGCGGGAACTGCATTCACATGCTCTGACTGTAATGAAAACACAAGAGAGACATTTATATTGTTGCCTGGCCTGTTATAATGTTATGATCGAGGTTCTGGACATAACTTGTTTTTCTATAACAAACTAAACAAAATATTAATGCCCTGGCATTGGCAAATATTTTTGATCTAGTATTTAATTTGATTACATCAATGTTTAAGTTTAGAGTCACAAGAAATATTTTACTGCTACTAACTTTAAACTGAAAACCAAATGTTATTGCACTTTTGTTTATATAGCAGTACATTCAAAATAAAAGAATGCAATACACTAATTTTATTTTTATTTTTATTGACCTTTTTTTATTATTTGGGTATAATGCGATTAATCACATAACAATGTGTGACAGGGCACAAGTCTATGGAGTTTATAGTTTGAGCTTTGACGATGTGAATAAAACAAAGAAGGCCTGATTATCCTTGCAGTGCAGCATTAACTGTTTTTTGGAGTAACTGGAGGCCAGGAGTCCTGTCCCCAGCCAAAGCCTTCTTTCGTCTTTTTACCTCCCTCTGTTGTGTGCTATGACTCCCTCCCTTCACACTTTCATTTGTTCTTGGGATACAGCCTCTCATTCTGAACTCTCCTCTGCTTTGTAGCTTTCACAATGTGTTTAGTTATGGCAAAAAGACATTTGTTGAGACGTGGAAAAGCTCAATTCTTCCTGTCGTCTACTGCTTCTGTGGGTTATATTTAGTCCTGGAACGGCCACTGTGCAACTACAGCTCTTATCAGTACGAAAAGGGAAGTGTGGGGAGACTGGATAAAGCATTGACATATTTTCCTCTGTGCTGATTCACTGTAAGTAAACCCGAACAATGGCCTTTGTGTTTATAATTTCTGTTAGCATAACCTCAGAGATTACTTATAAGCAGTTACTATATACTTGACTAGTATTCAAGTACTTCTGTAATCCTTCTGCACTGCGTCCATTTCCCAAAGTTGCTGTGGCAACAGTCAACTTGGCTGTTTTACAAGATGTCAAACTACCTTTAAATAAGCTTTCAAATAATGGTTAGGAGACCAGGCTCCCATAAGTCCTGGTTTGTTAGTTATTTTTTGGTTAACTGTATTATAAAAGTTTCTTTTAACTCTCATAGTAAGCATCTGCTTCTGACAGAGCCACCAAACAGAAAGTCTAAAAGTAAGTATCTCATCCCTGAAAATGGAAAGTAGATTAGAATTGAATAGAATAGAAAAAAGAGGCTAGATAAAATGATGGCCATAAGGTTTGTTGACATACACCATTACTGACAAATCTGTACACAAGATTTATTATATACTCTTGTTGCAGTTATATGCTGGCATGTGTGATTTTTCATTTTTGTATGTTCTGGATACTCATAAAAGCAATAGGACTGTTGGATAAAGAGGATAAGGGTCAAGGCAAGGTGAAGCTGCTGATGATTGAGTGGGGCGTTGGCTCAGTACTATGACTTCATCCTCCCCTCTCACCTGCACTGCAGTGTGTGTCATGTACAGTCAAACCTCTCATTTCTTTACTGCAAGTTCCTTTACTGCATTTTTAAAATTGTATATGCTTAATAAATTCTGCTAATTTCTTTCTTAACCAGCAAATCAGTTTGCAATTTAGTTTTTAAACCGTGTAGTTAAGACTAAGGACATGTCTTAATATTTTGTTTTCACTAAAACTATTTAGTATCCCACTAAACATAGAATGTTCACAATAATTTTGGGGTAATGGATTTAATGCTAAATGTGAACCTACACAAGCCAATAATGTTATTTTAAAAACTCTCCGTCAGAACTTCTCTGTATAAAAGGCAGATATAGTGGAAAAACACAGCTGGCTTTTCTTCTTACACTAGTTTGAAAAGGTGAATGGAAAAATCCTGTTTGGTCAGTGGAAATAGGCCCTGAGAGAAAATAGCATAGTCCATGCTAATGCTGCTCCAGAGACGAGTGCAGCATGGCCATTAAAGTGCCTGGAGAAAGATACAATCAATGAACCCATGCACTCATTGCACCGAAAAACAATGCAGGATGGAGGGTGCTACCTACATCACCATACCCACAGTAGAAACATAAAGATATTGATTCCCGTTCGTAAATGGAGCTTTTATATGTGCTCATTGGCTTTGAGATAAAGAAGAGTGGCAATAGTAGGTGGTGACAGTCGGTAATAGACATTAATTGCTGGAGTTGATGAAAGTTTTTTTTACACCCGGTTGTCACTCGTAAATAAATAAAATCCGGAAGACAGTAACAATGTAACTGCTCTAATTGTTCCATGGAGAACTGCCAATGTCAGGCATGGTCCAGCATGTCACGGATGGTACAAGTTCTTTGATGCTGAGTGTAGTGCAGACCCTATCAGGCCAACAACCATCCACAATACCCCACACAGCATGGTTACCCAGTGTGTGATCAGCCATAGAAGATTGTTCTGGAGACTAGTGATGGATGTGTCCACCACATTCTGCTTATGGATGTATTGTCAGTATTAATGGTGCAACAACACTAGTACAATAAAAAAATGAATATCAGACTTCTTTAAGAAATATTATGAAGTCTAATAATCAATTGAAAATGTAATAAATAGTATTAAAAATATTGGATTGGATGTTGTGCAAATATATTTATATATATATATATATAATTTGATTTAAAGATAATTTAAATGATAATTAATGATAATTAATGAATTATATTTAAATGTCTTCTGTTTTGTGAATTGTTATGGTTGTCTTGTATTTTTTTTGTGTTTTGTGAATTGTATTATCAGTGTTTTGTTTCAAATGTTAAAAAGGGTAGACAAAAATAAGTCCAGACTTCAGCCTACAACCCTTTTGGTCAATATAAGTTATGTTTTAAATTAAAATATTTTGTATTTTTTTTCTTTTTTTGTTGTTTTGTTGACTGAAATAAACTTAACTAAAATGTGCTGCAGCTATTGATTATTTGGCTAAATAGCGTAACTGCATATTTTAAAATAGTCAGCAACACAAATAAACAGATAACACATATAACACATAAGATTTTCTGTAACATTAACATGTATTTATTCTTGACTGCACATCTATCAGCCT
Organism: Neodontobutis hainanensis; assembly: GCA_024349245.1. NCBI lineage: Eukaryota > Metazoa > Chordata > Actinopteri > Gobiiformes > Odontobutidae > Neodontobutis > Neodontobutis hainanensis. The sequence continues at coordinate 8,534,707 of JALDNG010000005.1, forward strand.
TATAATGGCACTTCCATTTCACATTATATGTGTATTAATTAATTAATTAATTAATTAATTAATTAATTAATTAATGCAAAAAAAAAACTCAGACTAAAAGGCTATAAAATAAGAAAAGAGAAAAGCGGGATTACACTCAATTAGCTTGACGGCGCTAACACAAAGCTAACAAACAAATGAGCTGACTCCTTTGGAACATGTGAGGACCTCAACCAAACAGTTTAAAGTAAAGATCAAACAGCTGCAGAGGAAGAGGGTTTAGCTCACCGCAGAGACTACACTGAAGGACACACACTCCAGACTTGACAGACTTGAGGATCAGATTCAGGTGTGAAAGTTTGGGGGGGTTGTTCATACAACCAGTGCACGCAGATACAATCGGTGGATGGCGCGTATCTCTGGATGTGTGAAAGTGGCTTTAGCTGCCACAGGCCGGGATGGACGTGCCCCCTCGAACCATAGAGGCAAAATAAAAATAATCAATGCATTTTAAGCTCTAATCAATCATTTAAGCTCTAACTAAATTATATTAGGATCTTTAATATCTCACGGCCTATGTTGATTTTGGACGTTTCTCATTTATGCATTATGCCAGATAAGTTTTTTTTGCCTGGTTTTGTTTTGTTTTCATTGCAATACTTTAGTGTCATTGGTGGAATTGGCAAAAGAGCAAAGGAGTGGTATCCAGATTTTAAAATACATACTTGGTTCAGCTACCATGAAAGTTAAAATTTTCCCTCTTTTTCACATTGTAGTTAGTGGTAATTGTGAAGGAAGGCTTGTCTTTCTTTGTCCAGATTTAATTTATAAATTCAATGTGATGCATATCATACATTCTTGGCATTAAGATAAATATAGCCTGTTGTTTAAAAAAGAATCTCTATTATGAGGGACCTGCTCATTAGGGTATGAAATTATGTTCTGCTTTCATGAGGTCAGGAAAGATGTGTCACGCAATGCAACACCCATGGCATTTCAATAATTTAGATTGCTGATACTGCTGTCTTTATATTGCACCTTCTGTTACACTTTTGCGCTCTAGGGCATTTTTATTGGGAAAGTAACTAAACTATATTTGAATATTTAAAAAGTTGGTTATTAAATTGATACTGATTTTTGATTTAACATTCAAGACAACCCAGAAAAGACCAAGGCATATAAGAAAACAAACAGTTTAAAATGCAAACCTATTGGTTTAACGCCCACGGCTAATAAGGCATACACACTGTAGGAAAGTAAATAAAGTCAATTTAAAATGAATAGACAATACCAAACAACATGACATTGTGCCGCTTGGATGTCCTGGTGACAGTTTGTCATTGTGCACAGAAAAAAAAAGAATGGCAGAAAGCAGTGTCTTTTTTGTTGACTTCCCTCTGATCATTTAATGGATCAGCTTTTTTCCTCATTCTCTGTAGTCAGCTCGGAGATATCTCATGTAAAATGCTCTGCTGTGAGTTGTAGTTAAACTGGAACATCAAACGAGGCCTTCATGTAGGCAGCAGTGTCACGCTCTTTTGCAGAATGTTGAGCATTTTTGTGTAATTGGGCAGAGTAGTAGCAGTGGTAATGGAAAACATGCTTTTTGCAGAGACACGTGACATGTGGAATAATGGCATGTGAAAGTACATGACAAACACTGATTAAATTATTTTACATACTATACTGGCCCGCTTTAAACTAACTAGCAAAGTGGATAGATACTGTATGCATACATTTCTAAATAAAAAAACAGTTACTTAAAGTTTTTGGTTTAAAATTGAATTGAATTAGGATTGAATACTATAGTAAAACAATTAAATATATTATAATTAAGATATTAACAATATAGTTCTCTAGTTGTCTCCAGTTAGTGTGGTGATTAACCATAGGCTGATACATATGTGGGGTCTGCCAACCCAAACAGAAAGATCATATTTTTTTTTTTTTAAAAACTCATTGTTTATACCCAAGTAAATAGTAAAACTATTATTGCAATATTTAATAATTTGTTATAGTGTAAGTATTTTTTATATTGTTGAGTCCTATAATGCTAGTGTCATAGTCCAACAGCTAGTGTCTGTATGTCAGACTTAAGAGGGCAGTTAAATGTTTTGCAATTTTTTATCTGAAACACAGACATCTCTATGAACGAATGACTGATTCAATAGTATGTGCTGTCAGTGGACACTATTGCTGTTTACCCTGCCCTATTAGCATCATTACAGATTCATCACTGACACTGACTGTAATCTGCTGCGTCATCAGCCCAATCCAGAATATGTCCCCTAACCGCTCTTTTTTTACCCTTAATCCTTGTCCTTTCATCTCTTCTTCTCACTTCATCCTGCTCCATCCTCCATCTTCTTCGGCAAGGGTCTTATTTCGATATCTTCCTCTAATAGGCTTCTCATACATTCCTCCACATTTTGCTGCAGTGCATTTGTAGCAGACATATTAACATCTCATCTCCATTACCCTGCTCTGTCTATACTTTTTTGTATATTCCTGTTTGCTCCACCTTTCTCTCGCACCTGCATAACATTACCAATCCTCATTTGCTGCTCGCTGTTATTATACATCTTATCTTATTATACCTCTTTCATTCATATATTCTCCTCTAGTATTCTTCTCTCTATTCTTCCTCTAGTAGTCTTTTGTAAGTGATTATTCCTCCGGAAGAGACCCCCCCCCCCTCCTCTGCATTCCCCTCCACTGACAGGCTGCGCTGCTCAGTTTCATGGGGGGAATGTCCTTGGTGTGACCGTGAAAGAGATGGGCTCTGCAGTAAATGCCAGGGAGTGAGTAAGACGTTTCTAGTGAGCTGTGGGGATGGGTGAGTGTGTTTTAGATAAAAGTAGTGGGCTGTTGAATCATGTATTGAGTAATTAAGCCAAGATGTCACTGTACAATATTCTACAATAGACCTATTATGCAATTAAATATAAAGCACTTTTTGATATGTCACAGAAAATCTGCAAGAAGCGTACTGTAGTAGGACCATTACCTTTATACATGATATAGATTCATATTTCACTGTTATATTCCATGCTGATTAAATGTTTGTTTATGCAGGCCAGGCAATATACCAATACATATTATCACAATATTTCTTCCATTATAAAGTACTAGATTTTTTCTAATACCACATTATTACTCATTCTTTTTTGCTTAGCAGCCTTACTGGTCTTATTTCAGCATCAACTCCTGTTTGTACTGTAAACCATCCGATCAGCCTATTCAGCAATTTCTTGAAAACAGATCCCAAAAAAGAAACTTCTGAATTCTGCCTACCATAATTGATTCCTATGTGTCTATTGAAACCAGTCCAGCTATTAATATGCAGTACATTTGTAGACGTGATTTGTAACAGAAGGAATATAATTTAGATGTTAGGCATTGTAGTATATAATGTAAAGCACTGTACTATTGTTACTCTGCCAACCTCCATTTGTTGTTATAGTAAGTAGAATTAGACTTCACTGTGGTATTATTACAAAGTGTCATCTCTGTCTCATTTTTCTACACTGTGCCACACTTTTCTGTCCAAACCAAGACAACAATAGCTCCCAGTCCCATATTAAATAGTATTAAATCTCATTTCCCATTAAAATAATGAAGCAACTTCTCCAGTTTAAAAATGTTAATGATATGCAGACAATGTACTTGTGTGAAACATATTATTAACAAAATATAAGAAATTTGGAGTGCTATTTTTCTGCTTCATTTACAGTGGGCAGTAGTTTTTTTTTACAGTAAATGTAAGAAAGCTTTTTGTCTAAAAGCTAATCATGTCTTAAACAATATTTAATTTAAAATTTTGTCTTTGAAGCTGATCTTTAAACAAGTAAAGGGTGCAGCCTTAGCTGCTTGGTCTGTGCAAAGCTGTACACTCCGCAGCTGATGTGAGCCAGTGCCTGGCAGATCAGTTGCATAGCAACAAGAACTTTTTGAGGGCAGGAAATCTTTCACCAGTGGAATGTGTCAAGCACAAGAACAGTAAAAATGGTTCAGCGAAAGCCATACTGTATTCACCTCAAAATTCACACAGCCAAGAAAACATAGACTTCAGCTTGCTGTTAATGAAAATCTCTGATCTGAATGGATCTGAACAAATGCAGGTCAGGTTGTTTTAAAAGGTTACATTTAATAATATCTAGGGTATCTGTATTTTGTAATACTTGTGTTAATCTCAAACCTGCTGTAAAATAATAATAGTTGTCAAAGGTCAATGCACAATGTAGTTCAGTCACCTTGCACATTGTTTGGATGCACATTCTTTCTCATACTATATTTCAAGTTTATTGTCATTTCTGTAAGATTAATATCTTAGATGTTTTAAGCATAGTGGTTTATCACATAATTTCTGATGCTTTATGGACATTTTCTGAAGACTGGTCTGTTTACAAAACTAATTCTGTATATACTGGGCATGTGCGTGGTTGAGACAATTTTATTTAGTAGAATTGCTTTTGATAGTGTGCTATGTATTGCGCTTGAACAAGGATACTAAAACCACTTCAATATATTGGATGTTGTGCAAGCCATAAAGGCTGACTGTCTTGCTGTTGTGTCCTTCAAATTATCTTAATCTTTTAACTGTATAATTAATACAATAATATTGCCCACTTCAAGTATAAACCAAATCACTTTATTTATATGGCCTTCTAGTTTTGAACCCACAGACACCATTTCAGTTAAGTTTCTTTGGGCATAGTTGTGCTTTCATGTGCCAGGTGTAAATCAGTTTACCTTCTTTCTATAATAGTCCCTGTATCATTTGTCTACCCTTGCCTCCAGGTTTGGTATGCCAGAGGCAGAGACAATTTGAAGTTACCCTTCCAGATGCTGCCTGAGTCTGCTGGTTCACTGTGGGTGTGTGCACATGAAGATGTACTGTAGTTCACCCCCACCAGTTTTATGTGTTTATTAGTCTTATGGTTTATGTTTACTCCTTGGAGAGTGGATGAAACTGCTCATCACTCCCACAACCAGGACCAAAGGGGACAGATAAGGGACATGTTGTATCAGAAATAGAGGTGTGCACAATTTTAGCTCTATGTTTCTAAGTTTATATTGACTTGTGATTGAGTTGTGAGTCACATGAAGCACAATAAGTATCGGCCAAAATCAGGAATTATGTGTCCCTATAGATTTACAAAATATAGCATCAGAAAATGTCACTGAAAACTTGCAGAATTTATCAAATTTGGCAAAGAAATTAAATAAAATGCTGCTTACTAAGAGATTGTTTGAACACTGTCCGCTCTCAGAGACCATTTGAGAACACATATTGTATATTATAGGATGATATAAGATATTACTTTGTTGAACATAAAACAGAAGTCAGGATGTCTACATTGAATGTAGGAATCAAAAAAGAGATAAGCTGTTGAGATAATTATGAAACATAGTGTTGTTAGGCTGGGTCATACCCCAGATTGTTTATCATATTATTTCAGATGTATCCCTTGTTGGTGTCATGCTAATCAATGCCACTACACCAAATCAGTTCCCAAGGATATATGTGAATGTTCTCAGTCATCCAGGTCATCTTGAAGAAAAAGTTAAAGCAAAAGGATCTGGACTTTATCAACTCTGTGATCAACTGGGAAGAGAGCTGATCTTGTATCAAAATTCCATATAAATTTCCAAGAAGGCTCTGTTTTGATAACAGGGGCGTCAACATCATATCATGTATGAAATGGTTAAACCTGCACTACATACAAAGAGTTTTCATATGATGTTGACGCCCCGGTTAGCAAAACAGAGCATCTTTGGAAATTTATTAGGCATTGAGTAGCATGGCGCCAACAAGGGATATATCTGAAATGAAAAGTAAAAAAACAGTAGCTACAACATCAACTCTTCTGTCCTCAGTGTAGATGTTGTGTAAAACACAGCCATAAATAAAAATGAATTCCCAAATTGTTTGAATTCTTTAAAACAAGATAAAATCACATATAAAAATGTACTCTTTTCCTAATTTGGTGTAATACAAAGACTGATGTACTAATGTTAAATAAACAAATGGTTTAGCCACCACAACCTTTGATTCAGAAAAAAAAATCTGTTAAAAATATTAATGTTTTGTTGTTTTTACACTTAGGACTTTATTGCTACTGAGTACTTGACTGTATTAGTCAAGAGGAGGCTGGTGTGACCTCAGAAAAAAGGTTAGAGATCTTTGGCAGTCAAACCATTTTTTACATGCTTGTGTGCACGTGCCATGAATGAACACAGCACATGGTCCCATTTTACTACAGCACTCAGGAGCTGTCCAGGCAACCATACAAAGAAGACGGAGAACTGAAAGTTTTTGTTGCTTCATAATGACAGAGCGGTTAATTTACATGAAGCATTGTGTCCTCTATAAAGGAGTGGTACCTTCACCTTTATCATCTGTTATGGTTCTTGTCCTCCTGTACGCTTTCTCCCAGATTTTGGTGCACTGCAGCGATGACTTCTCCCAGACATGGTGCATTGATATTCAAATGTTGTTTCTGATCCCCATCGCTGCTGCCTCTCTGTGTCTCCTGTACTTTCTCTCTTTCTGCTTTGACCAAGATAGATGGTCACACAAAACAAAACTGTAGAAGCACCACTATTTATAAGAATATTTAAATAAGAGTATATCATTTGGCCGAAACACACCATTGTCAAAAGCACTGCAATGACATAAGCCCTAGCTGCCCATTTATGGACTTTGGTCTGCATTACTGCAGCTGCTGCTCTCCTGGTCCTGCTAGAGTTGCACTTCCTACACACCTTGCCTATTCGTGTACTTGATAAAAGAATTGCAGAGTGTCAATGCCATAAAAGGTTTAGTTTGTTTGTCTTGCTTATCCACTTTTGCAATATAAGGGGTTGTTTATGCAATGGCAAAATACAAATACTGGCCACGCTATCATACATAATCAAAACCTTCATTCACACAGAACTTCTAATGCTACAGTTATTACACAAGAAAAAGTATTAGTGGCACTTCCCGTCTAAAATATATCAACTTTTTAAACAAGCGTTCTCTGGAACAGTTCTCTGGAGAAGTGCGGATAAATTCTGAAGCCTTAGTATCAATATTTATACATTTATTACAAACAGTGTAAGAGCCAATTAAGGATTAGTTCATTTGAAATAATTTAAACAGTAATAAATAAATAAAAACTATTTCATGAAAATTTAGACAAAATGTATTGGTTTAATATGCATGATTTAATAATGTTTAGATTTTATAACATTTCAGTATTTTGAGCTTACGGTTAGATATCATTACGTCATAGCGGAAGCGATTGCATGTAGTTTGTATTTTGAAGTTAGAGACGTTGGAAGCAACACAGTTTTTTGACCGTGCGTACTATGTCTATGTATATTTTTTGTTTGAAGTAAACATATAAAAAGAAGACAGTTGCTTGTGTTTCAAATACTGGTTATAATTAGACTGACTTCAAAATGTGGTACAGAAGAATTAAAAGCAACCAGATGCCACTAGAAACAGTATATTACCAGAATACAAGTTTTTAAAGAAGAAAAACAGTGTTTTGCATTTGTTGTTGTACCTGCTGTGTACATTGACCTGTCAATAGCTGTCTGTTACCGTGGATTCTTTTTGGGTACTCATGCTTCCTCCCACCATCCAAAGACGTCTCAGGTAATTGGTTATTTTAAATAGCCCATAGTGAATGAAAGCGTGAGTGAATGGTTGTTTGTCAGTTTATGTCTGTAAGTGTTAGCTGTGCAAATAACTGCAATTTGTCCAGTTGTGACCTCAAACCCATTTTAACTGTAGTATCATGTAAAAAGGAAAACCTATGCAGTCTTTTCTGTTGAACTGAACAAAAAGTCTACAATGGGAACCAGTCACAGCTCTTGTCTTAAAATGTTTTGTGTATCATCAGCTAAGTCATTAGTGTTCCCATAAAGATTTAAAAAGCATTTTGTGATATTGCAGTAGAATTTTATTATGAAAAAATGTGTTTTTCTTTTTAAAGAATGAATGGGAGACACAATTTAGTTAAAATACACAACTAGTTCAAACTCTGTGCCCCTCCCTGGGTCGTTGCAGCCTGTGACACAATGAGATGAGTGACGTGACAGCAGCATGACACAATGCCGTTATCCTCTGCTATCGGCCTGGGTTGCCAGATGACTGCCTGGGCCTGAACAGGTGGGCTTTGTTTCGTGTGTGTTACTAATGGCTAAGCTATAAGACACCTAAGCATCGTGCCCCAGTCCCACAGCCATTAAGTCCACTGAAGTCAACTGCACACACGTTTCTGAATCTTGCCTCGCCATCTCCATCTGCTGATTATCAGTTCCTGACAATAATGTATGTCCTTCAAAGTTACCTTCTCATTCTTGCACTTCACTGTTCTCATTTTTCTCTTTCAATCTACCTAAAACCTTGTGCTTCACGTCCCCTTTTTCCTTTGCTTTTGTGTCTTCAGCCTTTTCCGAATTGAAGTTGTTTTCTTCTTACCTTTATCTTCCTTTTATGCAGCCCCTTTCCAGTATATGTTTTTTTAAATATGTTTTCTTGTATGCCACTCCATGAAGTGAAGAGTGGTCTCAACATTGCACTGTTCCCCACAGCCACACACCCACCCCTGCCGCCTGCCGACATGGTACAGGCTGTGCATTGAGACGAGCCCAGCCGAGGCAGTAAGAGTGCAGCTTAGTGAGTGTCCACACATACGGGACACGCACACCTCCACTCACGCATACATGTACAGTGCATGGTGTAGTGGCGCTTAGTGCACCGCTGCATGTTTCGCTGCTGTATTCTTTGGCGGTGGGAGGATTTCCACATCACAGTGATGGTGGTGATAACCTTGCTGCCATGTAAGTAGATGTGAATGCATTTAATGGGACTGAATAATGTAACTGGTTTCGCTGGAAATTTTTGAATCTGCAGGTGTGACTCTTGCTTTTCTTCTTACAATGTTTGTGGAAATCTGTAATATTTGATGTGTTATTGTGATAGACAATAGTGTCTCCATATCTAGGAGTGGCTATAAAAAAAAAAAAAGAGGTGAAATTGTTCTGTTGTAATTCTGCATGGAGTCATTTTTGAAGATATGTGTGTAGGTCTAGGTGTAAATAGCATAATCTAAATACTACACATTTTTAAATAATTTGCAGAAAAATCCCACATACTAGATCTATTGAATATTTTCTCCTCTGTCCATTGTCCACTTTTTGCAATTTTCTCAGAGGACTGTACTGTACTATACTGCACGCTCCTTCAATTGGTCTGGCCATCTGTTGGCAGGCTGAAGTGTGCAGTCTCTCACTGCTGTCACACACACTGACTGGTTCTGTCATAGCAGCAGCCTTCCCTGCCGTATCTCATCATTTGTGTTTGCTTGCTGGCTGTCGTCAAAGAATTAGCTGCCTGATTATTTGGCACATTCTATTAGCAGGGCTTCCTTTTGATTGTTTGACCTTACTGGCTCTGTGCTGTCATTTATGAAAGCAATGATATATTTTACATTGCTTCATTTTTTTCTAAATTTAATTGTTTTAATTCAAACTGGGTTAGTGAAATGGCCACTCTATCCATATCTGGCAAGTTTATTTTTTCATATAATCTTTCTTTCACTTTCCGTCTGTCTAAAAAAAACTTTTATTTTTTAATTTGTAATTGGTGTGACCTCAACCATCAGCTTTTGTGCACCAAGACAAACTCACCTCTCAAGTAAAGATAGTTTGTGCTCTTTGAACACGTCACTGTACCTAACTCTGATTGTTTAGGAAAAAAATCTTTTTGTGGTTCCAAATTCCAATAAAAGCAATACTTAAATAATTTCATAAAGCATTATAATCTAAGCCTATATAATATGCTTGAGAGATAATAAAACATTTCGTTTAATCTTTGAGCAGTGAATCTAAACTTATAAAATGTTATAGTGTCTATAACTAATGTTCAACTTGGAATCATATTTAACTTTTTGACCATATTTTCTGATATCCATATTTTTTTTTAGTAAAAACATATGTGTGAAAAATTATTTCTCGGTCTGCTTTGTCATATTCTGTCCTGTCCCCGGCTGTGTCCGTTAACGTCGCAGTGCATACAGTTTTGCTGTGTCATCATCACCTCTGTGAAGCACAGCAACAGCACTAAAGCAGAGCGATCAGCCAATTTTGATGAAAGGTCATTTAATTAATAGACTAGTTTTCAGTGCTCAATATTTTTGTGTTTATTGAAATGACGAGAAGTAATGCTTCTTTTCTGTTTTAAACACAATCAGGACATGTCATTAGGGAAAAGCTAAAAGGTTAAGAGAGTAGTCCCAAAGCAGTCATACAGTCAGTCCACACTAGCCTGAATTGAATTGATATGAACTACTGATAAATCAGTAATTCAAATCAATTCAATCAATCAATTTGATTTATATATAACAGCAGTAGCCTCAAAGGGCTTACACCCCCTGTTCTTAGACCCTCCATCAGGGTGAGTCCCACTGGACTGTACCAAGTCCCAAAGGATTGTACTGTAACCCATTCGTGAATTCTGTAGTCAAGGCTCTAGTTTGCAACTAAAATGGTTGCATATGCTAAACTACAGATCTTGAGTCTCACTTGTTTGTGCAACCAACTGAAAAAGTTTGTCTAAGACAAATACAAAATAGAAAGTTTTGTAGTATATAGTTGTGCCAATTATAACAATTGCAATAGCAGCACTATACTATTTTTCTGCTCTGTTTTGCTTGGATCATAAGACTTTATATTATATTTCTCAAATTACTTCAAACTTCGTCAGAGTTTCCGTTAGCCTGTTTGATAATAATATAATAATCAGTAGGGAACCAAAAATTTTCAGACGATAATAAAAGTCTTTTGGGCGAAAAACTTTTATCACCGAAACAATATGGCTTAAAATTTTGTGATGACGCAAAAAGAAACCGCGACTTGCACTTGCTTGTCTGAAGCAACATGGACGCGGTGGAACAGCACCAAAAGCGAGTCTTGGCTGCATATAGCACAGACCACGAGCTCCCCGCAACATTCACTTCACACCAGAGGGTCTTCATAGAGAACATTCTCTCTCATCTTGCCCCCTTTGAGGAGCTAACTAAAGAGATCAGCTCCTCTGATGCATATATAGCTGACGTTATTCCTTTAATCGCAGCACTAAAGCGTCTCCTAAGCAAAGAGGTGGTGACGGACCACGGAGTGAAAACAATAAAAAGTACACTCTTAGAGTCTGTCAGCACACCTTTCAATGAGATCTACTCGGATCCTCTGCACTTCATCGCGACTGTACTTGATCCGCATTATAAAGACCAAGCCTAATTGGATGCGGAAATATAGCAGCGCGCATTAGAAATTATCCTGGCCGCGATGGATGTGGAGACCCACATGGAGACGCAGCAGCGTCGAACGCAGGAGGAGATCAGAGAGCAGAAAAAAGACTCTCTCTCTCCACTAGATGAAGGACATACACTCGTTGTTTGATATGTTCAGTGAAATCCTGCAAGAGAGTGCCTCAAATAATAATAATAGTTAGGCTAATTTGTTCTTTTTCTACTATATGTGACTGTATCAGATTGTCATATTTCTTATAGATTTTTTTTTATTTGATAAATTTTATTTATGCACTGGCACTATTTAAATACACTCTAAAATCTTTCTGAAATGTCAGGCAGATGACAAGCTCAACCTCAACAGCAAGTTATCTGTCTGAAGTCCCCATCCCCAGAAGTGATAACCCGCTTGCCTACTGGAGAAATTTATTGTTTTTATTTTTATTTATTTTTTTTATATAGCGCTTTTCCAGTAGGCACTCAAAACGCCTTTTAAATGCACTTAACCTAAATGCACTTTGTTTTTATAAAAGATAAAGTAATTTTAAAAACTTTCTGCAGGCCAGTAGGCCTGTTCATTATTATCTAATGTACACATGAGTGGGATCAAATTAAACATTTTAGTTTAATAATTTTATTTTATATTGTGCATTGTTGCAATGTGCTAAGTAAATATTTGTATAATTTGTAATTGATTTATTTTTTGAATCTTTAATATTAATTTATGTAATTGCAATGCCTTGATTTTAGTTAAGTTAGTACACAGTCAAAGCCATAAATGAAATGGTACTAATATTTGCAATAATTTCTTTCTGTGTTTTCGGTTTTCAGCCTTGGTTTCTTCATTTTCTGTTTTCGGTTTCGGCCAAGAATTTTCATTTTGATGCATCCCTAATAATCAGCCTAGTTTATCTAATGCCTCCGTCTCTAAACTAATCTTTCACAAAATGGGGCATTTTAGCCTTTTATGAAACAGATCTAATAGGTGTCAAAAAAGATGCAAGGCAATAGCTCCGAGTTTTCTAGAGCGCACTTGAACATGCCATGAACCCTTCCTTGTCAAACTACACAGCCTTTTTCAGATGCGTATACAGGGACTACTAGTATAAATAAATATTATTATCAAACCTACACATAAGCCTGTAAATGTACATTTCAAAGGAGTGGCAAGCGCTAGAGGACGAGGATGTTTCTGCCCAGCTCTGCGTCATATGCAATAAGGAAGAAGAGTTATAACAGTCCGCTGGAAGAGTTTAGAACGCGACACCAAAAAAAGTCAAATAAAAACTGAATAATACTCCTCTAGACAGGAGTGCTTCTTACCAAGTGCACATGAGCTTCCAGCTGAACAAACTTTTGTGACACAAAGTGGCCAATAACCTGCGTCAATATGGTAAATATGACAGCCCTCTTTGTATGTAGGCTAACTTAAACACTGCAAACACAAGCAACACAAATAGATCAAAAAACATTTAACACCTTTCAAATGGTAATTTTCTTGTGCCCAGTCATTGTCAGTGCCCATTTTCAAATCTCTTTCCAGATATGTTCATTTTGGTTCAAGTTTGGCCCACTCAGGGACTTTCACAGAGTTGTCGTGTTGCCAATCCTTTTTTATCTTGGCTGTGTGCTTAGGGTTGTTGTCCTGTTGGAAGATAAACCTTCGCCTATGTCTGAGGTCCAGAGCACTCTGAAGCAGATTTTAATCAGGGATGTCTCTGTATGTTTGCTGCATTCATCTTTCCGTTGATCCTGAATAGTCTCCCATTTCCGACTGCTGATGCTTTCACCGCTATGCTTCACTGTAGAGCTGGTATTGGCCAGGTGATGAGTGGCGCCTGGTTTCCTCCAGTCATAACATTTTCTATTCAAGTCAAATAGTTCACTCTTTGTTTTATCAGATCAGAGAATTTTGCTTCTCATAGTCTGCGAATCTCTGTGAGTCTCAGAACAGGAGAGGAGTTGGCAAATGCACAGACATCTGTCTACTGTTTAAATGACCTGCCCAGCTCTAAGTCTCACTCAGTGCAGTAGCAAAGGAGGCGTTTGTATGTGCATATGTGTGAGAGAAAAAAAAAAAGAATGGCTCATTTATTAGATTCGGGTTGTTCGTAAACGTCACCACTCTTAAGCCACACTCATTTACGTCCTCTGCGGAAAAAAGACAACAATGCTGTCTTAAAATATTAACATTTTTTTATAGATGCATTTCTGGAAACATGCCATTGTCAAATCTGAAATGTTACTGCCTAGCTTTTAGCCATATGCATTGTTTATGGTTGTATTTGGTTTAGGTTAGTCAAATGTTAAATAGCCATTCTGAAGAATGTGTAGCACTGCAATCTCATTAGTCAATGGACATAACAGTCCATAAATACCCACCTTACTTTTTTTTCCTCTGCTGCCCTTGCACTTATCTTTCTGACTTTAGTCTCCTTGTAACACACTTAACTTGCTACCATGTGTTGAATTTAATTAGACCCATAACTCCCTCATGGTTCCTACAGACTCATTTAGAACAGCAGTGGCCTCTGTGTCTTCCACTGACCTTGCAGCATTTAGTGTCTGCCCATTTGCTTTTCTTACATTATGGGGACTTCAGTCAGTGTACAGTCATGCGTGGGGACTCTCTGCTGATACTGCTGTATGTGTTTGGTTACCCTGCGCTTTGACTTGGAAAAAGGTTGTGAAAGGTATTATGTCATACATTAACTCCCCACACACCTCCACAGATATGTCATGTCAACCTTCTCTGAGAACTGAATCTGAAATGTATTTGTAGAAACATTCAGGACAGGGCAGTGGAGTACCTCTGGTGGTTTAAATAAAAACAGGACTTAACTCACTTCATCCCTTTTTTGTTACATAAACTGTCCGTATTATAAGCTTTACCTAAGCTGCCATCTGACCGTGCTTGTCTTTTTACTAGGAACAAGTGCTGTAAGAAGCTGTATCATGTTCTGATCCCTGTTTCCTGGACAGACATATTAAGCAGCTTGACACTGAAAAGCATCAGCATGACAAAAAAGTCTTATAGATCTAGGAACAGGTACATAATCTGAAGTTATGTTCTGACCCACCTGTAAAAATACCTGTAAGGAGAAATTACAGACCTGATGTCAGTGATGTTAGGAATGACACTCATAGACCATTACACACTTTAGGCCTAAGCTTAAAGCATTTAACCTTTGAAACATTGGTGTCTCAGTATGTTTTGCAGGACATTCCCTGATTGAAAACCTGTAGATCAACTTGAACCAGTAATTTCCAGTGAACCTGCATGAGGCCTGCAGAATGTGTCCCACTTTTGGTGCATTTGTCATCCTGCATTTGATGCATTATTCTCTGAAGGTAATAGTATGGCAGGGCAGTTCAGGAGCAGATTGTTAAATGTTTGATTATGCTCATATTCAAACATGGACTATACGAACAATGAAAAACACAAGGCCACATGTAATAATCATGCAGCTGTAGTACTCAAAGCTTGAACTTGTTTATGTTGTAAATAAAACACTTTATTCGGGGAGTCAGCAGTCCAGCATACGGCATTGCAAAAAAAGGAGCAAGGACTGGGCACAAAAATTACCGTATTTACCAATAAAGAAAAGTCAAGGAGCGTTGACTTATGATCATATGTTTTCAGGCTCTATAGAGGCAGATTGCAAATAACCTTTTAGTTACTTATACTTCACATTACAGACCTTATATAGTGTCTATTAATTATACAGAATATGGTTTGCAGTGGTGCAAATGGCCTAACCAAGTCTTTAAAATACTATCCCAGTTGAGGGCTCATGGCACCCCTCCTTGTTGTTCTGAGACATCCAAATGTGTGGCAGGCTGCTTTAGCTTTTTATTTCCAGGGCTTTTAAAAAAAGCTTTTTTACAAGCTCAAGCTTTGAAATCTAAAATAATATTTTTTTGGTCAGACTGCAGTCTCTAGTATTTAGTTAGCATGTCAGTTTGCAACCTAATTAGCAAGCTCTGATGGTGGCTCTCTGAAGGAGGCAGTGTGGTTGTTATGCAACAGTTCACCTAGAGACAGTCTGCAACTGTGTCCTTCTCTCTCTTGTGTGAGCCTCTAAAGTAACTGGGCCAGTATATTTGTCACCTTTTTATTGGGTCAGCATGCAGCTACACAGTGAGCAAAAATCATTTTGTAGGTTTACAAAGTAATTGTCATTAGTGGATCATGTTTTGTGGTTGCTGCCTTTACTGTTCTTGATTTATGTGGGATTGTTTTGGTAATACGTTTGTACAGTCTCCTGCAGTGTTTCTTTTTACAGGTAGGGGGGGATATATGCCAGCCCTTGTGACAGTGCAGTGGGCACAACTCAATAGCTTGTAGCTTTGCTCAAGGACATTTTGACACGGGTAGAGTGAAACTGTGCACAGGGCTCCTGCAGGCCTGTGACTCCAGGACAAGAGCATCAGGCACATCCCGCAATGCACAAAAAGACACGTTCAAATGTAAAATAGCACATTCCGGTGAAATAGAAACATTTGAATAACGAACGAGCATGTCTGATGTCTTTGAGTGGCCTTTGGAACACATTCAACTGCAGGTACCCAGCACCACGTGTTGGGCGTATTACACATTACAAACACGATAAGAATACATTTTTGCGTTAGTTTCCCTTGCCTTGTTACTTTTTCAAATCAATTATGCGTTAGTTTAAGAAAAACGGTTTCATCTACGACATCAATCCTTTCTCATCAGGCACTGGACACCTAAGTTGCCTGTGTGTGTGAAATTCAAAGTTTAAATAAATAAAGCTCTACGGACATTGACGGTACAGAAGATGAAGCCTGTCATAAATGGCTATAGCTACTGTATTGGCAACTCACACAGATTTTTGGAACATTAGTTTATTAGAAAGTAACACTGTAACATAACGGGTTAGTTTTAAATAGGGTTGGGCCTTTTGACGGATGTTGATATTGCAAAAATATATATAATATTGCCATGCTTTACTGAATAAAAATAATCATATTCATCCTTTTCTTTTTCTTTATTATTTAAAATGCAAATTTGCTCTTAAACTGTGCAATCACATTGAACGTTATTGATTTCTATTATCTTCTTGGTTATAAATTTGGCTTTTGGAGAGTTTCTGCTGAATTTCTTTGCTTTTCTCAAAGGCTTGTTGTGGGTCTCCATTCAGCAGTGCTTGTTTCTTGTGTTAGAGAACGCCACTGGCTAACACCAAACGGTCCTCGGGCGATATTCTGCGAAATACAGCAATATATTGCCGTCCACCAGATGGCAGGCTCCAAAAGCGGAAATTTAAGGAGAAACCCAATGGTGACTTTACAAGTGTAAAAATCATGTTTACAATACTTGGGGCGGGGTGTTATTGATATGTCCGTTTATGCTATCTGAAATTTCACTGTTGTTATCACTGTGTAATAAGCACAAACTAGTCAGCAGAATATAACATCGGCTTTATATATGGGACAAATTTTTCTCATCGGGCCAATGAATAAAAAAAACACAGATATCGGCCACTATCAATATTTGCGCCGATATATTGTCAATCTCTAGTTTTAAAGAACAGTAACAATGTAACTTGCAATGTAACTTGTTAAGTTACATTGAAAAATAACGCTACCCAACGCTGCCACTACCCCAAACAAACTGCACTAAAAAAAACTTTGCAAAGTGACTTTAGCTGAGAAACATTCATTAAAAAATCATTTACACTACTAAAGTTTACACACTGAGAAGTCCTAATTGTTGACATTGCATTTGGTGCGGTCACCTTTGGTTTCACACTGCACAAACTGCACCAAAAGACTTTCCCTGACAAGGGGATGTCTCTGGTACACAACAGCTGATTCAATTAGAGTTAATTTAGCCTCAATAACATTTACTGTTTTAGCTGAAAAGAATGAAGTAATAGATTATTGTGACTCAGCTAGAGGCCCAGTATTGTTAAGATGCAATTAGTACCAGCTGCAGATTAATAATTAATCTTAAAATACATTGAGCAAATGCATCAAATGTAATGTACTTGTAATGTCAGTGTAGCTTTGGAATAAGTATAATTGTGATTTAGGCACAATTTATTTAAGAACTGCAATAAATGGAAAGTTTTTTGAAAATTCTAAACCATAAATCCCACTTAAAACAAACCTTTTTTTATTAAATGATGGTCTCTATTTCACTTTTTTATTATTTTGTGTACATGAGAGGAACATATTTTAGTGTGTAGCTACAGTATATTGACTCAAAGAAGACAGAAAAGTAGCCTACAACAAAACTATATCACAGGAGACTAGAGTTATTTCAAAGGTGTATGTGACTTTTACTCCGTAATGAGCACTAAAAGAAAGCATGGGGAATACCGTCCCCTGGAAATCCTCGATATTGTGTCATAAAAATACTAATTGTCAGGCATCATTACTTACATAACTGATGTAGCTGAGTCATTTCTTAGCCAAAACCTATACTGAGCCACACAATAAAACTAATAAAATGGCTGAAAAGTGGCACAAATATTTTTTTGTATATGTAATGTAAATAAAAACAAGTACAAATACAACTCATGACTTTTTTTTTAATGCATTAAATCATTCAGTTGTACTGAGAGATGACCTCCTTTTTTGTTATAAAGAGTAATTTCTGTGTTCACATTGGTGTTTTAGTGTGTTTTTTTGTATATAGATTCCAGAAAAAGGAGAGCATCTTTTGCTTTGAAGTTAGCCTAGCCACAAGGAGTGTTGTTTCTCTGCCTTTCTGTCTTATTTTATTATCATAGATCACTTACAATGATTTACCTTTTCATTGGTTCTCCTGTCTTTGAGCACTGATCTTTTGTATCAACCCCGACATTTCAGTTTCTACATCTTCTGCTTATGTCATCATAATTTAAAGATAAAATGGGCAGCTCCATGCCAGCAGAATACACCAACGTCTTGACAAATAGCACATCCTAATAATGAAATAATGAAAGTACACAGTCTAACACAGACGCAGTGGCTCAGTGATAAAGCAGTCGGCCTATAACCAGAAGGTTGGCGGATCGATTCCCGCTCTCCCCTGTTCATACTGTCATTGTGTCCTTGGGCAAGACACTTAACCCACATTTCCTCCACTGTCTGTAGCACTGGTGTATTTGTTTTGTTAGTGGTGGTTGGAGAAGGCTGTGAGCGTTGTTTGTATGGCAGCCCCCCTCTCTGTCTGCCCCAGGTGTGAATGTGTGTGAATGGGGTGAGTGGAAGCACAATGTAAAGCGCTCTGGGTGCTCGAGAAGTGTTCAAAAAAGCTTTATATTTATTCATGCCATTTACCATTTAACACTGATCCTTTGTTGTAGTACAAACAACACTTCTATTCTAATTGTGAATTAAAAGAAATAATATTTTTAAGACACTATACACTATTGTTTAGGGGATGTTGGCGTATGGTTTAGTTGCAATACAATGAGATGTACACATGATGTAATATAATGGTGACAGTTGCTCCCTTTCTGAAGTGGTTCATCTGGTCCAACAGAGAATTGCCGCCCGCTATGTGTCATTTCTCTTTTCAGACAGCCACTTCAACCAACCAATCACATAAAAAGCACACACTCACACATGTTTCACTCACCTATGTTTTCAAATGGACCATTCACATAGAACAGATGGTTATCTTGGCATGATCAAAGTTTTGGTCAAAGAATTGATTGGACCTGATTGCCAGGTTGCAAAAGGGAACTGGAATATAGATAATATACATTTAGTAATTATTGGAGCAATATTTAAAACATTTTGAATTAGTGTTTGCAATGCTAAGATGTCCCACATAATTACCAGTTCAGTCTGAAAGTAATTATTGATTAATTTATTTATTTTCTATCGCTTAGTTCTGTTCAGGGTCACAGGTGACTGGAGTCTATCCCAGCAGTTAGGTGCAGGGCTAACATTTAGACATACAACTGACAACTTACTATTCACTCTCACATTCAGTCACTTGGGACACTTTAGAGTTGTCAATTGACCTTTACATGCATGTATTTGGGTGGTGGGAGGAAGTCGCCAGACCCAGAGAAAAACCCATGTTTTTTTTAACATGGGGAGAACATGCAGACTCTTCACAGATAGGCCGTAGGTGGCCAACGATATTTGAATCGGCTGTGGACCGGCTCATGACCATCTTGTTTGCCAACAGTGTGCGCAGGTATCATTTAGATTCTTGGAATGGGTTTCGCAGTAAAATGTGCCTGATCCAGGCCAGGCATTAATTTTAATCAGTAACTTATAGCCATTCTGTGAATTTTGTCATTTTGTTTATTCCAGGAAATACTGTGTTTTTTTGGATGCTGTTTGGTGTTTTGTATACTTCTGAGGAATTGCAGTAAAAAGGTATAATGATCATTCATTGTCCAAAACAAAAATGTATTATTGGGCCACGGGCCAAGCAAAAAAATCCTTTGCATGTAATTGAGAGAACTACTGTGCTCCATTTTGTTCAATTGTTTGACCTAGAGCTTTCAAAAATCAGACAAGGTTTGGACTGCGAAATTCACAAATTCACAAACTTACCTAAACTGTCTTATAGTAATAATTGTCTTGTTTTTTAAGACTTTAAACCTTGGAGTTAATGTGAGCACCAAGAGTGAAGGCACTAGGCTGGTTCTGGGATCTATATAGCTACTCAATGTCTCCTCATTATAACAATAATGAATTTGATTTTTATTGCGCTTTTCAAGACCCTCAAAGTGCTTTACAGAGTCAATTATTCATTCAATCCACAGTCACACTCTGGATGTGGAGACGTGGCAGCCATTTTGCGCCTACTGACTCTGATCTCCAGACATTCTCACACATTCAGATTGAAACAATTAGATTGCAACCAATTTGGTCACACATGCAACCTAATTTTTCAGTGGGGCAACTAAAAAAAATCTGCAGACGTACCAGTGCGACCAGCCATTCGAGGGAAAAAAATATGTTGAATCCAGTTATATGGTAACTCCAGATTCCTGTTTCCTAACCGCTATCCCTTAGTCTTTGTGAGCTATGTAATGAGGTCAACAGTAAGACAGAGGTTTCTTATTGATGAAGGAAAGGAGCTTTAGTGGTGTTTCCACAATGCGACTCCACTAACCTCTCAGCAGAAAAGAGGGTAAGTTACGTTGATGCAGAGCGCTTTAGTAAAAACTACATATCCCATAAATGTACTACAACAATTGCACCTTATCCTCCACCAAGCACTGCGTTTAACAACAAAACGGGACAATTTTGAAAAATAATGTGTGCAATTCCACAGCAGTAATGTTTTTCTGTTTTGAATAAAGATTTCTGTACAACACTAAAGATTAATATTAAATGTTTTACAGCACATAGTGTGCTCATGAAACCTATTCAATACAGAAAAAACTCACCAACCGTAACTGTAATCCACCCATAGTCCTGGTCTGGTCGAGGTCTGACCAAATAATCCACCAAAGCAACATCATTTTTATTTATTAATTAACCTTAATGACATGTAGTGAATGCCCTTGTGGATTTATGTAACTGAGACTTGCGGCTTCCGTTTTGTTTCTCACAAATGTAAACAAATGTGCGCAAAGCGGTGTTTCACTGCAGCAGCATCAACAATGAACAATAAAAGTCTGTGGCTTTAGAGCTGTGTCTTTTATAAACTGTGGCTTATGCAGATATTTATAGAAGAGCGTAAAAGTAATACAGAGTCACTTCAAACTCATCACATTGAGATCTCTTTCAGTTGGCTTTCAAAAAAGGTTGTGGTAAAGGGTTAAGATCCTAGGCTGTGTCCAAATCAACACACTAATCACTATATAGTGCACTATATAGTGATTACTATATAGTGCACTATATAGTGATTACGCCATTTTTAGTGTGTCTGAATGTCTTTTTATTAAAAAAAAAAAGTTATTGAAAAAGGGCAGAACAAGAACAATAAATCTGCCAAATACAATACAATAATGCCAAGGGGATTACACGGAAGAAAATAAAATGTAATGACAAAAATAAATAAAACGAAGAACAAAAAAAAATAAATAAAAAGATTTAGATACAGCTTAACACATACTGTATTTCACACTGCCACTAATCTAACTAGTAGAGGACCCCTTTGAAAACAAGATGATTAATCTCAAGGGATTAATCCTCATAAAAAATGTGAATAAATAAAAAATAGTCCCTGAGTGGATGTCCAAAAATTTGGGTGCACCCCAGCGTCTCCCATAACCTCCTAAATGGCCGTTGCGTAAGGGCACCGAGATACGGCAGAATACGACGATTTTTGATTATTACATCCGTTTACGCTATCTAAAAACTATTGTTTAACTATGGAGTAAAAGCCAAAAATCCCGGATGTAACAGCAATTTTATTGCCGAATCGGCAAGTAAGTAGGGGACCAATGGGCGGATTATATCCACTATATAAACAATCAATGGGTGAACCTAACTTTTTTGCTGGTGCACCTAAGAAATAAAGGCACAATAGTGCAACCTGTGTAGATCAGGGATGCTCAATACGTCGGTCGCGATCTACCAGTTGATAATAAGTATTGGTAGATTGCAAGACATATAAAAAAAATAAATACACGTCAGCCAATCATCCATCCAATCACTTGATTGATATACAGGGCAGCCAGTCAGATGACATCTGAATTCTTCTAAGGTCATAAAGCTTAGGTCACTGCGCATGCGCAACAACTGCAATAAGTACAGCAAGGCGCTTTAGCGACTTACCTCCAATTTTTAAACCTCATTTTTTTCTCTTAAACTTAAGAAAGGGTATAAAAATTAGTGGCGGAGCTGTAACAGGTAAGAAGAAAAAAAATATTGCTTTCATTCGGAATTGTTTTATTTTTGAAGTGGGTTTGCCTCATCTGTCAGCAGCATCTATCTATTTCTGTCTGGACTATGCATCTCTGGCTGATTCTATTCGGTGCAAGTAAACTCAGGTCATGACAATAAATGTACATAGTTAATTTTGTTGTGTTCTGCAATACTGGCTCATACGGTTATGCAAGGTACATCAACATACACTGTACATAAAGAATCCTCAATATATTTGTAGATAAGTATATGTTTTGCATTTTTGTAGTGGGTAGCACATTTTGACTTGGTCATTTTATAAGTAGCTCGCATGCTGAGAGCCCTTCACTGTGTATGTGTGTGTGTGTAATGACAAACCTTGTTTAATTTTAACTAGAAAGAGTGGGATCAATCAGGTCATGCTTTCTCACTGCTATTGATTGAAGTGTTCAGATGTACATGGTTTACATTACATTATTATGGTTTACATGATACATTATTGACTGGTAACCAGTCAACTAACTGTGAACTAGATTTTTATGAATCACAATTATCTCAATTGAACAAAACTATGTTTTTGTAGCTCTGAATTATTTTTGTAGAATTGGCAGGTAAAGGTAGCCTGGCCAGCTTTCCTAATCTTTTTACAAAATAATTGGTCTGGTCTCTGTGGCTTTCACTTGGATTTCCAGTGGACCAATGGACGCAGATTAAACTTCCTCTGAAGACAATTGGACTGATACACCACAGATCAGAAAACAGGGGACAGTATCAACATACACAGAATAAACTGCCTCTGGACAGACATAATATTGAAAACATATAACCAATCAGACTTGTCAATTGAATAGGAACTAGACAAATTTCACTTTGTGAAGTGGAAGAGGTAAAGGATAGAATGAATCAATCAACCGTGTAATTGATCAAAGTCTGCCTTTTTTATTGACCAAGCGTATGTTGTCATCTTATAGCTTTAAGACTTTAACTGCTGCTTATGTCTCTGCACTGCTCTGGCCTTTTATGATCAGCATAACAGACTAGAAATGTAGCAGCCAATGCATTTGAAAACTACAGGGTTATTTTTCTACAATGATAGCCACAGGCAGTGATATTTTTTTCATTGTGTATTTGTTTTATTTAAAAATCAAAGCACATCTAGGTAGACAGAGACCATTTTTATTTGACTAAAACACTGGTTTAATCAAGTAACCAATGGAAGGTTTGTTGCCATAGCAACAGTCATTTAAAATCAATCCAAATTTGTGATTTAATTGGGTTTTAATAATCTTCATGACAAAAGATGAAGGCATTATTGGTACTCTCCTAGTGTCTTTTACATCCAACTACCTTCCATTGCTCTCCGGTCTTTATAGTTATATACAAAAATGATGGGTTACAAATGCAATGCTAAAGAGGTTCAAGAATAAGGAAGAGGTAGCAATGAGTTTATCAGCACTAATGTTTAGCCCATCCTTCCTGTGAATGTGCAGCGTTACGTGCTGCCTCACTGCTCTGTCGTCAGAGCAGCCCCATCCCGCCTGCAAGCAGCTTCCCGCCTGCCCGCCCGCGCACAACTCCTCTCTTCTCTGCAGCAGAAAGGAGCATCCTCTTGTCTCCGCCTTCCTGCCGCTAGTGTTCTCTCCCTCTGCCTCTGTCAGCCGGTGTGTCCTTACAATGAGGTTGGTTAAAGCAGTAGCAGTAGGCAGAGCCAGGAGAGGCTGTCCTCCAGCAGTGATCTATCCAGCGCTGCAGTCACACCTGCCCTGAGAACACTGCACTCATCCTTGTGCTTTCTCTCTGTTTTTCTCCCTCTCACCTCTCTCTCTCTGTAGCAGTGATGGGAAAGACCACCATGTAGAGACGAGGCAGCAGAGCCATCAGCAGATTAGCATCAATGGGAAGCCACACATGGAGCGGCTCAGGACTGCAGCCGTGGTGAGCCCTGAAGGACGTGCCAGCAGCATCGTGTCTCCTCTCAGGACGTGACCACTGGGGCTGTCCGACACTCACCTGGATGCTCCCCGCTTATGTTTCCTTACCCCTCCTCTCCTCGTTTTGTGCTGCTCTTTCTCCTCACTCTTCAGTTTTTTCTCTTCGGGGGTTTTTGGTTTGCTGATACCCGACAAGCTCCACAAGCCGAGACGCCATTCATTGATTTATCTTTTTTCTACATCAGCTCTCCATCTTTGCCTATAAGTGGCACTTTTGAATATTTTTTGCTACATACCCGTTCTGGATGTGACGGAGCTCATCTGCTTTGAGTTCTTAGATCTATAAGCAATAACAAACACTAATCTAATTGACTTGACTAACTGACATCATGGGGGACATGTCGAACAGCGATTTTTATGCCAAGAACCAAAGAAATGAGGGCAGCCATGCTGAAGGCTTTGGCTGTTCGCTCATGGAGCTGCGCTCTCTGATGGAGCTGCGCGGCTCAGAGGCGGTGGTCAAAATCCAGGAGGACTACGGTGATATTGAAGGACTCTGCAAACGGCTGAAAACCTCTCCCACAGAAGGTCAGTTCATGTGCTTGTCTGTGTGTGATGCACTGTTAAATCCCTTAACTAGATTCCTATTTGATCTGTTTTCTAGATGATGGAATGTTAGGTGGACTATTGATGAATTTACTTTATATAATTTATATATGGAGTCATTATCTAGCAGATACATTTGTTCTGTTTGATATGAATAATGTATGAGGAGAGAGATGTAGGAACCTTGCAAAGCACCTGGTGAAATGCGTAAGCACAGCATCACAACAGCAGAGCGGGAGGGAGTCCCGTTTGAAGAGACTAATGAAAATTCTGCTCAGCCGGCTAGTGTTAGACTTGTTTAGTATGCATAGAAATCTCTCTGGACAGTTTAGCCCCTTTCCCTCCCCTCCCCCATACCAGCCCACTCTCACTTGTCATTCTCCCACCCTGTCAGCCAATCAGCCATAGCTCTATTAAGGAACACGTCTCTGGGGCAACACAGTGGAGGTTTTGGCATTTGGGCTCTACTGTCTTCAAATGTGGGTTGAGATGAGAAGAAAGAACGTGGCTACTTTTACCTGTTTGGTTAATATGTAATGTTTTCAGTCTACATGATAACAGTGATGGATGAGGTATGGATGTTATTATTCATATCCTACACATACAATCCTCTTTTACTATATACGTTTGTATACAAATTAAATCTAGGCATTGCAAGACTCCACTTCTGCTTTGGCCAACACTTTACTTCTGCTTTGGTCTACATAACTACCTGTGATAGTTAAATATTTATAATTGCAGTTTATCCCTTCTGAGGTAAAGCTCATGGATCAGTAATCATGTAGTGTCACCTGTGTGACAGCAGAGCTGACCTGTAACCTTATAGGCTGGCCGTCTTTAAGATTGGGTTTCCTAGTCTTCTCAACTAATAGCACCTTTTCTAGGTCAGCTGGCTGTAATATCTGCATTAGTCAGAGACAGCGTGAACATTATGAGAAATAAATAAATAAATAAATACAGATTATATACAAATGTAGTCCGATGCACACACAGATGCATGAATCCCTTACTCTCTTTCAGCGTAGTGTTGCATGGGCCATACACATCTGTACATTTACATCATGTTTAAAATTAGCATCTCGTTTACATCCAATGGCACAGAGAAACAGTATACACAAGTTCTGCTGTAGCAATGTAAAAATACTGTTTACGGCCACTTTCTGTGATCCTATTGGACTAAAAGCTGTGTCATTCAACAACAGCTAAAACCACATTTTTTGGCAGAGGCAGAACAGGAGTGAGCATTAGAGCTAAACAGATTCTCTGAGATTATTAAAGCGACTGCTTCAGTTTAATATATAATATCATTAGACATTGTATTGTATTTTCAAAGAATTAGATTTATTTATGAAGCAAAATCAATAATCTAAAACAAGTGCCTGTATTTAAAACATATTAACAGCACTTATTTGTGCTTCAGATGTAGTTATTAAAGATCTGGTGCAATTCCATGTAATCCCATAATTTCACTTAACTTTTAGCTGCTAAAAATGTTTTAATGTAATCTTAAATTCACCAGAATACAGGGATTTTTATCTATTCTATTAAATGTTTTTCGTGTGAGGAGTCCAAGACAGCAAAGACCCACAAACATTTTGTGTGGGAAACACTAATATACAAGTAATGCTTTTATTTTTTTATTTGTTATTTTGAAAACTTATATTTTATTACATTTTTATGAGCAGTACAAATTTATGCCATTTCTTTTATTCACTGTTTTTGTGAAGCAGAGTAAGTCTTGCCAGTACATCAAACATAGAAGTGAAATACACCACAAACAGTTCTGTGCTCTATATCACATCAGAACCACCATTATACACATCAGAAACAAATAATTATAACACTGTTTTCAGTGGCAGAAGTAGCGGCACTCCATATGTGTCACTAGGTAAAATCAGATAGGACTTTCATTTACTTTAATTATTTGGCTGTAAGTCCAAATTTAGTAAGGTGAGCCCTACGTGGCTTGTAGGATAACAATTTTTAAAACCTGGCTTAGAGCCCTGTAGACCCCAACATTTTTCTAGTTTGTGACCTAGTTTTCCCCTGCATTGTGTGTTTGTTCCACACCGCATATGCTACCTCAGAAATATGATCATGGTTATTATCTTTGATTATCACAGGATATGTATTGCGTGCTGTCATCATATGTGGTGTGTGTAACATGTTCCTGTCCCACGGTTCTGCACTCTATGGTAAGAGGTCCTGACCAGAGTTAACCTATTAGCCTCTGTATATCAAAGACCATAGCAGTCCTTTTAGTAACAGTGCATAAATTGCTATACTCCATTATGCAACGTAGATGCACAAAGGGTCAGATAGAAACTAGTGGACCTGAACACACGCATTAGGTTGCATTAGTCAATAGGGCGCTGTGACATCGACTAAATACAAAAGTGTAAAATTATGAGCGTTTCAGTGACAATTGAAAGCCTACTTTTTATTTTATGGGGATCTTGGTATGCCTTCAGGTTAGGTAATCAGTCTTCAATTAATTTTAAGGATTTTCCAAGAATGCATATTGTTAGAGTTTCTCTAACACAATAGCCTAACTATGCACATATAACTACACCAAAAACAAAGATGCAATCTATAGCTGTTAGCCAGGGCCACTGTATGGTAGCCCTGGCTTGTTTGTGCCTTTTTAATATATATTTTTAAACACCTCCTAAAGTGAAGACTTTTTCAAAACTCCAGATGCAGTAGAGACGTGTAGATGGACAAAACAATGTATTTCAGCTGACGTTGCGACTGCTGATGTGTTAATACACATGCGTGTTAACAACCACAGCAGCTGTGAACCGGGTCTATTAGAACAAACCACATATGACTGCAGAACACATTAAAGGTGAACTTAGCGTTATTACGTTACTTTTTGCCTCAGCTTCAGCATCGCTGATACTTTCAGAAGATTTTAGCGACAAAAACAAAGCAGACCTACTGCGCATGCTCTGTTACTCTGTGGTTTTCTCCATCTTGTGCGTTTAAAGTCCTTTATTCAAGATGACCTGGATAACTAAGAACCTTCACACAATTGTAGTTGATAGACACCCCCCTCAAAATCTCCCTCAAAATTGACTCCAAAATGTTTATAACTCTGCGGCAAGAATCATCACCTGCACAAAATTGATAGAACACATTACACCGATCCTCATCCAACTCCACTGGCTCCCAGTACCCAAAAGAATTCAATACAAACTCCTCCTCCTCACCTTTAAGGCACTGCAACCTTGTTCCCACATACCTGTCTGATCTACTCCTCAAATACACTAACTCCCGCGCCCTCCGCTCCTCTTCTTCTGGTCTCCTGTCCATCCCCCCAGTCAAAATGGTCCCAATGGAGGCCAATGCCTTAAATCACGCTGCCCCCGAACTCTGGAACTCACTACCATTCATATCCATCAGCTGGACTCTATTAACATTTTTAAATGACAATTCAAAACTTATCTGTTCAAATCTGCTTATTCACTGTAATCCTGGGTGTTTTTATCTTTTTTTTCTGTTAAATAAAATTTATTCATATTATTATTACTTATTCCTCATTTGACCTGCTACTGTTGAAAAAAGTGTGCTCTACAAGCTGCTCTTGACTTACTGCTGACTCAACATGGCTAAATCTAACTAAGGCCAAGAGACCCCAGACACTCGTTACTTTGACAATAAAAGCATGCTCATCTGAACAGATCCAGGACATGGATAAACTTTAGATATCTCCAAGTATGAGACTTCATATTTACCACGTTTGCTACACATGATCACCAATAGAGCCGTTTCTTCTTAAGTTCTCGGTTAAAAAGTCAATTACTTGCTTTTATAACATGCTGTATCCAATGGATGCACTGGTTATATTAGATGTGACATGGAAAATTTAGTTAGGTGTAGTTATTGATGAGGATAAATGGGAAGCTATTTGGAACCAAACAAAAAAAGTATCTGTTTGTTCTGGGCCTGGCTGCTACAGTTTAAAATGATTCATCAGCTACAGATTTTTCCAAGTAAAAGAAAAAATGAACCCTTAAACATCACCTATTTGTCTGAAATGTAAATCAGTGGAAGGAAATTTTACTCACTGTATTTAGTTTTACTCACTGTATTTTATCATATTGGACATACATTCTAGAAGATATGAGAAAAATATTTGGTGTGGCTTAGGATCCAGATTCTGTGTCTTTGCGCCAACAGATTATATGACATCCTTGCATATGCTGCTATTAACATCTTTTCTTAGATAAGTGACAAACTTTCTTCCAAGGCAAATTGCCATTAACTTGTCATGGAACTTCCCCCCCTGGAATCTTTGACCTGCCTGCTTCATTCTACAAAAGGACACTTAATGGATGTGTGGACCCCTTATCGCCGCTTTGCTGGCTTTGCTGTGACTTTGATGCTGGGAAACATATGGTGAACATGAACATTTTCTTTCTTTCTTTTTTATCTCATTCAAGCAACAAAATGTGATCACAGAAAAAATGCAAGTAAAATTACAAAGTTTATTCTGTGACAATCAATTGCAGTTTTCAAAAATAACAATTGCAAGTTTCTTATTATGTTTTAGTAATATTTATGTTAGTTGTATGGTATTACTGGAGCTGAAGAAATGCAAACATTAACTTTTCAGAAAATATTAACATTTCATTAAAGCTCTTATTTGGCACTTTTATTCATTTTCTTTCATTCATTTACTTGTTCCTTTCATGAAAATGCAGTAGTAGTAAATAATTCCAAACTAAGTTTACAATAAAAAACACAGTTTTATGATTAGAAAGGAGCACTGTGAAGTTTAATATTCTGCCCCTTCACTTAAATGACAGCAATATAGTTTTAAGCTATTATACTGTAATGTATTCAGTGCCATCTGATTCCTCTGGCGCCTACTTCCTTGTACAATATGCCTGCATCCAGAATGTTGTTACCTGTGTGTTCCTTGTAGGTGAGTGCGGGGTGAAGAAGCTAGCGTTTCCCGTAGGCAGTCGGCGGGTGAATGGTATGAGTCATTCAGGGACCAGATGGGATGTCAGGCTACAGCTTAGTTTCCGAGAACAGAAGGCAGGAAGCCGCTCGGGCAATGACCTGCTTCTCGTGAGATAGGAGTAAAGACAGTTGGTGGGTGCTGACAGCACAACCATTTTCTTGAGAGATCTGTGGGCCCTCTTGGGTGCAGAGCATGCAATAATACTGTTCAGGGCAAAGCTCTTCTTCTAGGGTCAAGAGGATGAAAAGGTGCTTAAGGCATAGGTAGTCTAGAGGGTGCTTAGAGAGAAAAGAAGGTAAATACGAAATAGAGTGAGTAAATATATGTACAAATTTAAAAATCAATATGGTCTGGTTACTAAGTACAGTAGGCATTAACTATAACAGCAGAAACTCCATGTGCTAACATGCACATTTTAAGACAGAAAATAGGGGAAAATAGCTTGACCCACAGTTAATCATCAACTTCATGATCAACTTTTACCTAAAGCAACTCTATGTAACTTTTTAGCACACATACAGTACCTACTGAAGGACTAAAAGAGACAAATGTTGCAAACTCAAATGGGACTGTTACCTCAATAAATATCTGGCAGCATGCCCCTTCACTCAGAGTTATTTTTCCCCACAAAGTGTAATTTTTTCAATTGAACTTATTTTAACTTTGTGTCTATTCATCTGTGTGCCCTTGTGCTTGTCCCCTCCAGACCTCCCCTTCATCAACCTTTTTACCTGCCCTTCCCTTCTCCATCTCCCTCAGCACATCATACCTCTCCTCTGCTCCCATTTCTATTTCTGTGCGCTGGTCGGTCACTGCTTTCCCAGTGGGCCACTGTACAGCCTAGCCTAAATAGCAGTGCTCTACATCCATAACCTTCATCATTTCTTTCCTCCACTTTACTCAGTCAGAGTGAATGAACTATCTTTTATCTTATTAAAGGTAGTCTTGGATTTGTGTTAATTTCACAAACTAGAAATTAGTGTTAAAAGAATCATGGTCAAATGTAAACCAAAAATGACTAGATCAAGCAAGTTTGTTTCTAGTAATTCTGTACAAGAAATCCCTTCCCTGCCTGCTCCAGCAATATTGTGCTGTAGATCAAAACATGATGCATATAGTATACAGCTTTTATTTTTCAGTGGAGCAACTGTACTACTCACAAAACACTTCACTTGACTTATTTATTAGAGCTATGCAGGTAATAATCCCAGTCTTATTCTTTTTACTACATGTCTAGCATTGTTCATTGCTCTTTAGCTACTGAGATATAGTCAAAGACAGCTTGTGTTATTGTTAGGAGCTTGTCAGTAGCCTTTTGACAAATCCTTTGATAAGGTCTTAGTTCTGATGTGAGCTAAACAGGATGTCCGTGGTAGTATTATCGCGATACTTGAAATAATATATATATATATATACTATAATGACATTTAAATGATTAATAGATTTTAATATCAATATCTATTCAGGTTCATTGATAACACAAGCTCTGAACACAGGTGCAAAAATCATTGTAATCATTGAAAGTGAAAACAAAACTCAGACGTGAGGCTCCTTTTGTTAGCTCCACTTTGTAGCAACACTTGCACATTGGCTTGAATGTTTCTGTGCTCATCTGTCTCAAATCTGAAATAGTTCCAGATTGCACTCCTGCTCTGCTTTTTGTCAACCAATGCATGTCGTGGAGGTTTTGCATACGCCATCTTTCCAAAAAACAACACTATTTAGGAGGAAGAAAGTTGCACTGCAGTCACGTTAGTGAGAGCACAACTGGAGTCAGTATTGTAACACTTCAGACATGGTCATATCGATATATATCAAAATAACAATATTTTTGACAACTCTAGTCCCCGGTCAATACTATTGCATTATCCTCAATATTTTCTGACATAAATCTCATCTAATCTACCATTGTATTGACTTTTCTTTCAATTTTCTTGCATTCACACCTGTCTCTACTTTACTAATACTTTAAAAGGCTATAATTGTGTTAAAGCAAACATTAAGAAATACTATTAGTCCGTGAATAGCTACATTAAAAAAACACATCCAAGAAGGTTGAATGACTCAGAAAACCATGAACCTCCAAACTGTATGATTACAACATGAGTCTTACAACATTTGTTGGGCTCCCATCCCACCTCTCATTTGTGTTCTCATTTCACATCTATCCATCCGTCTATCCCTCCCCGATGATCATGCTAATCGCATCCTCCAGTAACAGCGCGCTCCCTCTGACGCAGTCTATTTAATCTCTGTCCCACAAGGGATCTCTCAGATGGTGCTGCAATCTCTTTAATAAGGACAGTTTCTTGGGCTCTGTAACTCCTCTGCACAGAAGAGAATGAAACTGGGGAGAGATGGCTCTCAGAGGACAGATTATAATTGATAGACTGCCATTTTGCTCTATGACGAAGCCAAATGACACCCTCTTCTTAAAGACTACTCACACAGGTGTTCATCTGCCCGTGTAGCAGCAACGACCTTGAGGTGGGATGAGTTTGGCAGACAATCACTCTGCAATACCACTCTGTATGCAATATTAAGCAGATATCCTGAGGGATGTCATGTACTGTCCATAGGAGCCTTTCAGCCAATACATTTTATTGATTATGTAATAAATGTCCATTGTCGCTGCTCTGTAGATAAGTAAGAAAAAAATACTTGGAGTAAATGTGAATAGCTTAAATGGACCTTGCTGTCTTATTGTAACCTCTGGCCACACCACTATTGTTTTAGCTATAGTGAGATATCCTATTCTTTTCTTGTGGGCTGTGTTTATTAGATGTATAATATATTTTATTACACTGCTTACATTACCATGATTTAAAGTATCTCATCAGTGGCCTAGAATATACAGTATATTGTGTGTTTAAATTATTGACCAAATCCACTGACAGATAGAGACACTGGGCATGTCCGGCAGTGACGTCAGCTGTTCCAAGAGATGCATAACTGAATTAGTAGAAGAAATTCCCCCCATAAAATTCACAGGACTACTCCCATGGAGCTTGGTGCTGACTCATACTATCATGCAGTTTGTCTCTGTTCTATGGAAAAGTATTTCAAATAGTAGCCTGTAGTATGATATAAAGGTTAGTAGATGCTGAGCACTGGTCACTGTACGGTAATTATTTTTTACTGTGACTGCAGCCATTGATTTTCTTGGTAATATAATATTTAAAATTCATTCTTAATGATAGCACTATATTTTCCATGGTCTAAGGTCACCCCAATATACAGTATCTAGATCAATTTTGTGTCCTATCAAATGCCCTCAATATGAACTAGCTGCTGAAGCCTGTCATGTGGATGGCAATTGACAGGCATGGCTTTGTTTTTTAGTTAGATATGCAGAGTCTCAGCCTATAACTGGCTTGTTTCTCTCTATGTCATCTTTTTTCCCGATTTGACCTCTCTCCTTTATCTTTTCTCGCCGCGGGCCAGAGCAAGGGTGGTACCGCGCCTGCCAACGCAGACAGACAGCATCTCCATATCAAGGGCACATGAACAGATGCCGTTTTGAACCAAATCCTGCCTTGCCTTGCTTAAGGGCACAGTTACTATATTAACTTGCAGCATGCACATATCTATGTTGGAAAATAAAACTGGAAAAAACAGTCATGCCTTGCCCATTAGCATTAATGCAAAAAATAACTAAGCCTGTTAAGTCTTGCCTGTGGGACTTGGGATAGTGCAGAGATGGTCACACTTTTTCAAGGACAAAGGATCAAAACACAGAATCCAATGCACATCATTTAAGTATCTACTATTATACATTTTCCCTTGGATTTATTATATTCTAATTTAACATATTTTGTCTCTTTTGTAGTCTATCCCACTGTCATACAATACAGTTGTGTATATTAGAAGTACAGCTTTGCCAACAGCAAATAACAAGCCTTGGATTAGTTGCATGTGGAAAAATCAATTGTGTTTAATACTGTGTAGGTACATCTGTTCAGTGTCAGGAATATTTAAAGGGGAGACATCCATTTATGCAGCCAATGGAATATTTTGGATGGAGCTCTGTCACGTTGCAGCTAAGTCAGATCAATACTTTTGCTCCCTCCAGCAACACTGTTAACATGCTTCTGTGGTAGGGCTTTGTATTTAAAATGACTGCTTTTTGGCATTTACTTCAACAGTTACAGGCCATCTTTTAAACAGTGTATTTGCCCTTCACTTTCTAGGCAGAAAAACAATACCCTTATTGTTTGTTTGCCTGTTTGAGTTTGTAGATTTCCTTTAACTGTCATGACTATTTCATGACATTCTGTGGTAGTTTGAATTTTAATAGCTGTCCCTATTGTGTCCAGAGCTTATCTGAGCCCCGGGGCGAAACCAGAGACTGACACCCAGATGGGAGACAGGAGATAGACCACTGTCACTCTCCCTTTTGGCCTTTTGGTCCTTAATGTTCTCCCTTTTCAGTCTCAAGGGGACGCTAGCTGTTTGTCTGTGTGTGTGGGCATGCATGAAGAACAGAACAGAATGGTTTAGTCCGACTGCAGTGCCAAAACTACATTGCCATTGGTAGTTTCCAAGGCACAGGATATTTTTTTCTGCTTTTAAATCAAAAACCTTATATTTGTCTTGTTGGGTGTTTTTTTTATTATTCAATTATGTATAATTGCCTGACAGAAATGTCTGTCTTGCACTTTGTCAAGAACCTTTTTGATCATTTAAACATTGATAGTTTCCATGGTCTGGCTGTATTTTCTGACAAAACTGTGTCTACAGCTCTTGTTAAGTGTTACAGTTTATTTGCACAAAACTGCACAGTGTCTCATTGTGTGGACATTGTTAGCTTGAACATTATGCACCCATAAAATCTTATATTGCATATCAACTTTGCGGAGGAGGCTGTGGTGCTTGTTGTTATCCCCCACAACCCTTGTCAATAATCTAGGTTTCTTACCAACTCTGATTAACTGCCAGTTGGAACATATTAGAATTAGGGATGAGAATGAGGGAGACTGGTGTGGTTGGTTGGTTAATTGAGTAAATGGCTGCATGGTCTGGAATTACAGGCTGAAGTTACTGACCCTGTTACACTTTGCTTTTATTACTAAGCAGTTGTATCTAAACACACTTGTTTTCCCCCCACCTCCCTTACACATGACACACAAAAGCTGTAAACAAATGTCTCATTAATGTTCACATCTAAGACACACACTCCAGACAATATTACAAGATAATATTACACTGGTGTTAGAACACATTACAGTAGATGTCAAGAAAAGGCACTAAAATAATGTTTTTTTGTGGCCACCAGTCTATTTTATTTAAATTTTTTAAACATTTAACCTGGTTACAGAAAGGGCACTTTCATAAGAACAAAATTTATTAAAAACATCATCAATCATTATATTGCTCTGTGTACTGTGTACTGTACTGTGATGACATAAAGCCGTCTTTTGAAATGATTCACACACGTTGTTCTTGTTTTCCCCTCTGTGTTGTGCTACTTTCCAGGACTCGGAAAGATTTCCAAGAGGTGTAAATTATACCCATGGGTATTCAAACTCTGAATTGAACAGGTTTTACTAAACCTTTGAGGTCTCTTTGCTATTTTGTAATTATGGAGATTGTTTTTTCCTTGCTTATAATTACATAATCACAGCCTTTTCTCAACATTTTAAAATAAAACTCCATAAAGTATGTATTGTCATAGAAACAAAAGAGCCTGTTTTTTCAGGGTCAAAGCATAAAAGCGTAGCATATTGACTGTGGGATGCATTATTCTGCCGTGTAGAGCCCTACAGTAAATTGTTCACAGCACCACTTTTATCTTGACATATTTCCATAGTGTATCACATATTGTGAAGGAGGGCTACAAGGTAATAAGTCAGCCTGTGGAATTGGCTGTGTGTAAGCAAAAGCGAGCTGTGAGCAGTGTTTTCTCACTCAGCTCGGCCTTCTCTTACATGAGTCAGACTTACGGAGCACAGAGCCTGACAGCAAAACTCACCCACTTGTATAGCTGCTCCCAATGAAACACATAAACTTTATTTATTTATTTTATTTTTACTTAAAGGTGCATTACGGAAGATCTAAAAGGTTTTGTACTAATGTGCCACCTTTGGTGTTAGTGGTACTGCATCCGGTTTCAAGTGCACTGGGGGCCTTTCTCTTCCCTATGTCTGCAGGATTAATTTTCAACTTTGCCTCTAGCGTTGCTTAGTTTACTTATGGCGGCAAATCTGTAAGTGAGAACCAAGTAAAAATTTTGCTCACAAAAACACAAGGCATGCCTACAATATTTAGACAGTGTTGTTATCTGGAAAACAGGTTTATTCATTAGATTTTTTTCACAAATTTTTATTCAAGCTTTGAATATGTTTGCCGGTTACAGATTTTTGCTTGTTAGTTTTGTTGCGCAGACTCACACTTGTTTGAAGTGTGGATAAAGTGCGCAGTGAAGTGTGGTTGAGAACTTAACTGGAGAACTGGGAACCACTACGAACAGTGAAAGATGAGGCTTGTTGATGTTTATGAATGTCTATTTGTTTTTCCATGGAATGTCCATGCAGAAACATTTTGCATTGGGGTGTCCCAACAAATCACAATGAGAAAAGAATATTTTTTCACTCTTAGTTTATCTCCATAACAATATGTTTGCTCTGTGAGACTTTATTTGGAAGGGACCATGTACAGAAAACATTTAACTCAGAAAACTGTACCAAATTATAGCTATGGAAATAATTTCCATCTGTAGTTAGACATCAGCCTGTATGCCTCATATGCTAAGGTAAAGAGTGCACAGACTATCCATGCCTTTAAACGTGCACTGCAGGATGAGTTTTGAGGTAATTCTTGAGAACCTACTCTGGAGCTCAGCTCTTCTTCATTAATAGGCCACTGTGGTCAGACAAGAGTTTTTTTAGTTTTATTATTATTAAATCAGTAGGAATTCTGCTGCATTTATAGTTACAGTTCTGTGTGACGTTCTGCACATGGTAATGCATGTACTATTGTATTGATATTTTAAATATTAAATCGAAAAGTGTAGAGGAGGGCATGAAATTGGATGTGAAATTGACCTTCGAAACCTTTTGTAGATCAAGCCAGCACAGTCACAATCATAGTGAGTGCAGTAGACATTTACATTTACATTTATTCATTTAGCAGACGCTTTTATCCAAAGAGACTTACATTG
The DNA here is from genome assembly GCA_024349245.1 of Neodontobutis hainanensis. NCBI lineage: Eukaryota > Metazoa > Chordata > Actinopteri > Gobiiformes > Odontobutidae > Neodontobutis > Neodontobutis hainanensis. The sequence goes on from JALDNG010000005.1 coordinate 8,571,436, forward strand.
TTCTACAGTAATTACCAGTGTTACAGTCACTGGAGGCAAGGTGGGTTAAATGTCTTGCCCAAGGACACAACGACAGTATGAACTGTGGGGAGAGTGGGAATCGGGAAAACCTACCTTCAGGTTGAAGGACGACTGCTCTACCTACTGAGCTACTGCCGCCCAGACAAGACAAGACATTTATTTTTGTATAGCACAATATCACAACAACAGCCGCCTCAAAGGGCTTAACAGACTGCACTAGACAACATCCCCTGTCCTTAGACCCTCCATCAGGGTGAGGAAAAACTCCAAAAAAAAAAAAAACCCAGCCGGGAAAAAAAGAGAAACCTCAGGGAGAACCATAGAAGAAGGGATCCACTCCCAGGCGGACAGGCCGTGCAAGAATGTGCCCAGGACAGTTGAAAACATACATATAAATACAAAACATATTCACAAAAAACATTTATGTTGACAGCGTCCAGTGTCCACTCTGTGTGTATGTGTAGGGTGGCAGTACACATCACTCAACAGATCAGAGGTTTGCGTCCACCCTAGGAGGAGGTAGAAAGGAGAAAAACAAAAGTGCTAAATACTACTGAAAATAGGCAGATGTAATTATAATATGAGGGATTGAGTGTGTACCTACAGCTACAACCAGTGTAAACCTAACCTTATGATCAATCAGTCTCCATACGTTTGGTGAAATAAGAGTTTGCTTTTGAAAGCCTCAACAGAGTCAGATTGCCGCACTTCCACCGGGAGCCCATTCCACAAAAATGGGGCTCTATAAGAAAAGGCTCTGTAGCCAGCAGACTTCTTTATTCGAGGAAGTTGAAGGAGGCCAGCGTCCTGAGAGCGAAGGGTACGAGCTGGAGTATACCAGGTGATAAGGTCAGATAAGTAAGAGGGCGCGCGTCTACAAAAGATTTTATAGGTTAACAAGGGAACTTTGAAATCAGCTCTAACATGAATAGGAAGCCAGTGTAATGAAGCCAGGACCGGAGTAATGTGATCAAACTTCCTGGTCTTTGTTAAAAGTCTGGCGGCTGTATTTTGGACAGTACATGCATTTAGTGCAACTTGGTAAGATGTGGTAAACTATAGAAGAGCACCAAATATTGTTTCTAACCTTTTGAAATCCATTCCCCTTTGAGTATAGTGGTTATCTCCCATAGATTAAGTCAATTACACAGACTAATAGATACAGTAACTACCTCTGGCTCATGGTGTAAAATGGTGTCATTATGATGGAGGTCATTCTCAAGGACATGGCAACACATTTCTCCATCACTTCATCTTCGAATAAGAGCATGATAATTACCCACCTTGTTGCAGCTGATGAGTGATTATTCACACAGTTACAGTAGATCAGTCCATGTCTGTCGCTCTCTTGTGTTCAGTGAGTCACACACTGGCCTTCTGTCATCCTTCTTGAGCTGCCTCTGTTCAGAATATGCATACATGTTGGAGCTATTGCTCTGCTATATAAAAAAGTATTTTGCAACATTGATGATGATCATCATCAGAGAACCCTGTTGCCATGGTAACTTGCTTTGGCCAATAATGTTTTGTATTGTGCCAGGAAAGTTATTAGAAGTGTGATGTGGACATAATACTCAAATCAAACAATCAAATAAAGTTCAATCTGTCACATTGTTTTGTTTAAGTTTGACAGACTTTTTTTATTAAGTGTTCTTTTATGTCATGTGTACTTTTCAAGGACATTTGTAGGTCATTACATCTTTTCTGCCCTTTGCTTTTTTTCATGTCACATCTTATCCTCAGGTGTTGTGGACTTGTATACAAGCTGAAATACTTCACACATTCCCCAAGGTTCAGTATTGCGGGTATTTCCACTCGATGAGTGGGATGCATTGTGTTTCCATGGGGATCTATTTTTAGCCACTTACAAAAAAGCACCAACTGTTAAAAATGCAATCGTGTAACATCTTACTGAAAAAAATGTGCTATAGGGAAGTTATTTTAACTTAATATAGACTGTCTGTATTTATCATTGATTGCCTAACTAACTCAATCAATCTGTGCATTGTGATGGTGGTTGCTGCTGTTGTTTTCTGTACAAATACCAGAAGTCAAAGATTTTAACAAGTGAGTTAAAGTAAAAATGTTTCATAATTACCTTCTTACTTAGGTTGTCTTAACACAAAGCAGAAAGTGATTTTATGGCATGGAACCAAATTCATTAACAGGGTAAAACACAAAGTACGTGGATGTTACAGAAATCTGACGACTCTCTAGGATGCTTACAGTTTGTTCTCATCAGCTGACATTAGCTCTTATTGTTAGTGTTAGTATATGTCTCTATTTTATTTGCAAAGTCTGACTCCCAAGCCCCAATAAAAGCCTTTTATGTTCAATTGATGTGCATTTAGTGTATACAACGCAATGTAGATTTCTGTCTTCATTACATTCTAATGAACTCCATCAAGACACTTCTGCAGTCATCCTTAATCCTTTCTGAGACTCTGCCCTCTCAATTCCTATAATCTCCCTTACAATGCAGTTGAGTTCACAGTATTTACCCTACAGTGTTTCATAATCTAAAAAATTCATCCTTTGCAGCAGGCAGCCGTCAGTTAATGGAATGTTATTGTAGCAAAGTTTTTTTTTTCCAGGAAGTAATGAGTATTTAATGATTAGTTAGAATGATTACAGCAGTCTACCAACTAGATGCTCAAATTTCAAGGGCATTTAGGGAAAGACATTTAAATATTTTAACAAGGTTAAATGTTGTGTCTTGGTCATATATCACTTAGGAGGATGCACTTTGGAGTCAATGGAGGATTGTATTTTATTATTAAACAACTGCAGTCCTGTGGAACATTTGAGCGCTCCCTTTTGCCTTTAAGGTAATAGACCTGTGTGAAGTTAGCCCCGCACCCAAGATGATAAAAAATATAACATAATAACATTATGTCAGATCGTTTGTGCACAAAAACTGAGCGTTTGCGCATGCTTCGTTTTGGAGTTACTGTCAAATAGTCAATAATTAATAATTCGGAGCTGGAGTGTGTGCAAATACTTATTTTGCATGTACAAACATGCACTAACAAATTATACCATTTTGGAATAATTTGGAAACTGTGAGGGGCTGAGGGGCGGTGCTGACTTGTATAAGTCAGTAATCAATAGCTCCTAAACAGAGCGTCCACTCATTTTGTGTGCACTAACGGTGTGACATAATTTAATTGATTTTCTATCATGCAGGGGACTAACTTCACACAGATGAGATATGGTACAAAATTAGCCAGTGCTGATTTTTTTTTTTGTGTACCCAACCTGTTTTTAAAGATAAAAGGCATAAAGCTAAATTAGGTTTGCATAAATGTGCATCTGTGCAAATATTTCTGTGTGTGTGTGTGTGTGTGTGTGTGTGTGTGTGTGTGTGTGTGTGTGTGTGTGTGTGTGTGTATGTGTATGTGTATGTGTGTGTGTGTGTGTGTGTGTGTGTGTGTGTGTGTGTGTGTGTGTGTGTGAGAGAGAGAGAGAGAGAAAACTAACCAACTGAAACTGACTAAAGCCTTATTATAGGGGGTCTTGTTATTTTAGAGTGAATGTTAGTGAGCTTGCATGACATACCAGCCTTACACTCACACGGCACGTGAAGGTGGTCACGACTCAGATCCTTACTAACATACACACCCTCTCACACACACCAGTGTTTGTGCGCAATGTTCAACGTTGAGCCACACAGATCAATAGAAGCGTGCTAGGGCCTCTCACTGAGACAATTAAAAGAGAATGGATAATGAGGCTATTTATAGAATGATCTAATTGTAACCAGGCCATTCTTCTACGTAGGAGCTAGGAATTGCTCTCTTTCACTCTGCCCTCCTTCTGTCCTTTCTGGATCCCCCGCTAGTTGGCTCTTTATCGAATGAAACCAATTTGGTCTATTGTTCCCGCTTGCATTAGCCTCCAAATAAAGCTGTTTTTATCTCAGTCTCCAGTGGCTTATCAATCACACCGAACATGTTTTAGAAGTCCTATCACAGTCATGCACATACATGTGAAGCAACACAGTGCTGTAGCAGTGTTATCAGGTACAATCTGGTGCCACTCCTGGGAGACCCGATGACGCACCATGCATGACATAATGCTGTGGTAATGTCTGTGGTTGTAAGCGAGAGAGAAACAGAGCTAAAGGGGAAGAGAGATGGTGAATACACACTGTCTGTGTGCGCCGCTGCCAGATAACAGTAATTTAGCGAAAGGCAACCAGATGGAAACCAATAATCTGTTTTTTATTATATTAGTTTTATTTGTAAATGTACAAAATAGGCTCATTCAAAGTCATACCTGGGAAATAATTTAAAAAGTGCATTAACAGTGCATTGTGTGTGATATGGAGGAACCTTTTTTCATTTTGTAGTCGATTAAATACAATTAAATTACATTGTCTCTGAGTTATAAAAGTGCTAATAAAATCTTCTTTATTGTGTGCAATAAAAGTAGATGACTTTGTTCCTTGTCTCCTAGTATAAATGATATAAGAAACAAACAGAAAACCAGAAAAGAACTAAATGAAGATGGATAAAGCTAGCACAAACCTTACTATTTTGTCTTTTCTCTCAGGTCTCACGGGTTCTCAGCCAGATCTGGACAAGAGAAAAGAAATATTTGGACAAAACCTGATACCTCCAAAGAAGCCAAAAACCTTCCTACAGCTGGTATGGGAGGCCTTGCAGGATGTCACCCTCATCATTCTGGAGATTGCCGCCATCATTTCCCTGGGCCTCTCCTTCTACAACCCACCTGGAGAGCACAATGGAGATGGTAAGTAAAACCTCACTGTGACATCAAATACTCTGGACAAACCAGAAATGCATAGACAGCCGCTGTGGCAGGCATGTTTAATCTGTGCTTTACTGCAGTTAAATAAACAGCCATAATAGTATCACCCTGCTCTTCATTTTTGCATAAATTACTTGCACTTACTTTTTTAAACTGCGAGGCAGCTCACGCTTTGTTTGTGATCTGCTATAAAAGGTGAAGTGACTGTGGTCATTTTTGTGAGGCCATGCTTGTGTGTGTGCTTGCACTTTATGAATGTGTCAATTTTGGATAGGTACTGTGTAGGTTAAAGAATTGTTGAGTAGAAAAATAACCTTAAGTTCCTAATGCTCATACAACAGCTCTGTCAGCCGTGAAACAGGAAATGAAGACCTAAGCGATCATAACAAGGCGCTGAGTCAGCAACATCAGACATGGCTCCCTTCCAGCATTATCACAGTAATGAAATTCATTTAGCCTGCCAGAGGAACCAGTCCTCATTTAGCACTCTTTAAAGCAGTTGTAAAGGTCAAAATACTAGTGAAAGTAGAAAACATTCCAACAACACTAATTGCATTGTTTTATTTTTGCCTATTCATATTTGAAATGCAGTAATACCTGAAGTTGATTATTTTCAGCATTGTTTTTATTGTCTTGATTTGAGTACAGCTCTTAAACCTAGTTGCCTTGTGAAGTCCTTCTGAAGAGCAAAGAAATGCCAACAAATCTTTATGCTAACAACCGTATTTATCTGAAGATGCGTATGTACTGTTGGGCTCCCTGTTAATTTGCTGTAAAAAGAAAACATTCAACAACTTGTCTTATTCTATAGAAACACATATGTATGCACAACACTAAATAAACACCCAACAAATATACAGAAAAGTCAACTGAAAGGATTCACATTTATATGGAAAGTTCATATGTAACATAAAAACTGCGCGCTCCTTAAGCCCCGCTTGTTAAGTCCGTGCGGCGCCATCCCGGCCTGGTACTGGTCTGTGCAGCAGGATAGACACAGACAATAAGAAAGTGAACACCTTTTGCTGAAGTGGATTTATGATTTATTTCTGTCAACCAAAAGTTTAAAATTGTTGTAATATTGTGAACTGACTCTGTGACAGTGACAGGAGGGGGTGTAGGTTATATCCAGAGGACCATCATGGACTGTCCCAAACACAATTTTCACTGTCCCCAATACAACGTTAGTCTTGAGCCCTGGTCATAGCACACATTCAGCACCATGGACAGCTACAGTATCCACTACTGCTCAGAAGACACTTTCAAAGCATTCAAATACTGCCTGAATATTTATTTTTAAATTTTAATTAGTTTTGTATAAGTCAACAGTAATGGCTTTTACTGTCTTATGACTGCGTGTTTTTTGTGCAACTATCCTAACACAAACCATGCCGACTTGTCCAAAATGCTTATTTACGTAAACTGAGTTAAAGTGTAAACTCTTTTCCTTTTGGGCTGTGTTGCATATTACCCCAAGGAGAGGGGGATTTAGTATACTCTACACTACATGGTATATTCTCATTTTATAAAGTTACACAGATACAGTTAATGCAGTTAATTGACAGACCCAGCATGACGTCAGTATAAATTTCTTGTATTTTCTTTTTTGTTTTTAGCTTGCGGTGCCGTAGCAGGTGGTGCAGAAGACGAGGGCGAGTCAGAGGCTGGTTGGATTGAGGGCGCAGCCATCCTGTTGTCCGTGGTGTGCGTGGTGCTGGTAACAGCCTTTAATGACTGGTCAAAGGAGAAACAGTTCCGTGGTCTGCAGAGTCGCATTGAACAGGAGCAGAAGTTCCAGGTGGTACGAGGGAGCCAGGTCATACAGCTGCCTGTAGCCGATATACTCGTGGGGGATATTGCACAGATCAAATACGGTAAGCAACTGCAAAATTATTTTTTTTTATTTTGTAGATCAATATTCATGGATTTTCATGGAATTCTGTGGCTATGTAAATCTAAAAAGCTTTACCAATTACTCATTGTCAAACTTTCAAGCACTATGTGATGAGTTTGGTTAAACAGACATTGATTAGCCAGTGCGTTCTTCCTTAGAAAGTAATTTTCATGGTTCAGCAACCTAAAATAAACCTCTATCTCATTTTCAGAAGGGGGATTAAAGTTATTAAATCCACCTCAAGCAATTAAATATATTAAAGGTGCAATATGTTAATGATAAAAATATTAATTAACTGGAGACAGACGTATACGCAGAGAGAACCACACACAAATTTCTCCTGAGGCCAAACTGTATATATCTGTATAAATAGGAGGTTGTCTCACATCTAGACTACAAAAAATTGCTTTGGGCAGCTTGCAAAATAATATATAATAATATATATAATATCTACTGTGAATATAACATCATTTTGTTTCAGGTGACCTGCTTCCTGCTGATGGAATCTTAATTCAGGGCAATGACCTAAAGATTGATGAGTCATCACTGACTGGAGAGTCTGACCATGTCAAAAAATCTGCAGACAAAGACCCCATGCTTTTGTCTGGTATGTTGCTACAAATAGTTAAATCATTTGTATCTAACCTTAAAGACACTGCACAACCACCCTCTGCCAGTACAGTGTATGTCTAAATACACCAATATGTTGTATTCCTGATGTCTTGTATATAATGTCTTGTCCGATGTAATTGGTATAAATCAGGGTGGCAACTTTGGAAACCCTTTATAAACCAACATATGTTATAGTTTTTAGTTTTCTTTTTTCAGAGAAAATGTATTATACATGTCTAGGCCACGGTATTAGTGCACGGAAGGAAGTTTGTTAACTAAATTTAGAGGCAGGTTCCACAGACTCAATTATATAATTAAGCTTGTGCCTTGTATTGCTGACATATTGACTTCTCTATCTTAAGAAATGGAAAGTCATTGATTCAGATTTTGGCTAATTCCATTTAATATATTGTAATATTTATTGTAACATTGTAAATATTTAGCAGGATTCTTTCATACAGTCTTCTTACATAAATTAGCTGACAAACACTCAAGCAAGCCCAAACACTCATAAAAGAGATTCCTTTTTTCCCTTTCTCCAGGCACTCATGTAATGGAGGGGTCAGGACGCATGGTGGTCAGTGCTGTTGGTGTCAACTCACAGACTGGTATAATCTTCACTCTCCTGGGGGCTGGTGGTGAAGAAGAAGAGAAGAAAGAAAAGAAAGGTACAAACATTAACTAAATTTTTTTATTAACTGTCTATGTTGCCTCAGTTTTAATCACATTTTTGCTATTCATACATCTTTCAAACACTTTTGTGTATGAAGTCCTATCACAAAAATGTAATTTTTGTATTTTACTGAACATTTTGAAGACTAATCTGTGTAAAGCCTTTAAGCACTAAGCAATGGTGGTACAGCTATAAGCTGCACAATCCAAGTTGTGTGGGTTTAAGTGCACTGTTGTCATTATTCTCTTATTGTTCCAAATTTACCTGGGGCAGAGGAGGACGGACACAAGAATACAGGTAGAGTACAACTTTTCTGTGACCCCAGGGAGTGGTACTTGAGCCATGTGGTCTTTAACCCTCAATAACCTTCAAGAAACCATCAATAGTCCTCACCCCCTTCAGTAGCTGCGCACCCCTGCCTCACTTTAATTTCTCACTTAAAAAGAAAAACCTGATTGCCACAGCACTGCATCTTTTTAAGTGTTCTCAGATGACACATTTCACATTGCACAATCCCTTCTTTTCACACCGACTGCGCTCTTCAAACTAACAAGCAGTCAACACCACTGCAGTTTTCTAGATGTGTTGAATGTCTTAAATAAGACAGGCTGCCATCTCATAACTGTAATAATGGAGAACAATGATGTTAGAGAAAAAGCCTAGCAGTATGTACATCACATTATGCTTAGACACATTTAGATTACACAACATTATTCAGTTGTACTATTTTTGTAATACATTAACTTGTGATAATCTTCATTATGGTTAATGTTTTAGATTATGTAATGTATGTAAAATGGAGCTGTATTGCCTTGTTATATATTATATATATATATAAAATATTTTTTTTATTATTATTGTTTCTACTGCTCTGGTGCCAAATAACTACCACATGAATAGCATAGTTAAACTATATTTACAGATTGTATTTACACACAACAGATGCTACTAAAAAAAAGTAATTTATGTTTCAATTACTGTCATTAAAGTCAGCTGCTTTGTAAAAGGAATTTAATAGGTTCATTCTTGAGATTTATGTTTACATATATGTACTTCCCCAAATGCTCATGTGTTGTGTTTGTCTAATGTGGCATTTTACCTGTTTTTCTACTTAACTTGTTAATTTTTTTATTAAAAGTACTAGCTACATTTTGTTACTTATACAACGGGACACATAATAATTGCTGAAGTATAAACTCAACAACATAGCTTAGTCTTGACAATAAGCCTGAACCTCTTAAATGTCTTATAACCATGTTATTTCTGTTCATTGTGTGTGCATGTGTGGCTGTGTACGTGTGTGTTTTTGATCATTTTTGTTTGACCCTTATTGTTAACGGCTAGACTGCTCCCATCCCCCTATCCACCCCATCGCAACTATAGCCACGGATGGGGCTGCAGGCATTAATGCTCCTGGCAATGCCAGCCTAATTAATGGTAGGTTGATAAGTCTGATCTCCAACTTTTTTATGTTGTGACCTTTGTCTTCTCTTGCTTTTACTCTCCCTCTGCCGCTCGCTGTAGGTGCTCTGTGCTTTGTTTTTTGTGTTGGACCCTTTTGTGCCATAATGTAAATGTGTCTTATTTAGCTGTAGGGATTAGTTTCCCTGTTTAGTCTGTCAGTTTAGTCTGACCTTTTCTTTTTATAGAAGTTATACTGTTTTATTTTTTTCTTTCAACTACAAGTGTATTAATTAACTTTTTAATGTGTAAAAAATCATACTCTAGGGTCATCTCTTTTAGTTAGTTGTGTCCTTTGGGATCACTTATTGCAAATGCACTATTTAAGTACAAGCTGGACAAGAGACAAAAGATTAACTTTCCTCATTGCTGCAGTGGCTTCTGTCTTATCTCCATCTCCTTGGAGAACAGCTCCAAAGTGGTTGTTCTCAAGGCAGAGAGGGGTGATTTGCAGCGTAATGGTGTCCTTGTCCTAGGTTGGAACAAAGCGATTTATCATGTTCAGCTTTATTGTAACTCCAGGGACTCCTGGCTAATAAAAAGACATGGAGGTGAAGCATTTCCTTTACATACATGTAAAAACTGCACGACAACATTGTTTTCCTGCTCCACAGAGTCAAACAAAATAAACGCAGCATTATTACTGTAACTATAGTCATGAGTTTTTTTAAATATGAAAACATACATACAAAAGATATACATATTTAATAGCTTGTATATACAAAGGAGATGTAGTGGAGTTGTATACTCAATTCTCATTCCCTGGACTTAGATAGATTTGAGTTTCCCCCAGTTGATCTTACATAATTTCACCATGTGGGAGGCTCTTCCTTCAGGCTCCCTCTCTCCTTTTGTGTGTACTATTCCCTTCTCCAGTCTGCTTTACTCTGAGCGTGTGATCTTGCATGAGCTTTTCGAAAATTCCCTCCAAAGCATGCTCTCTCCTGTTTGTGTTTAGACTGTAGTGTGAGTTCAGTGTTCTTTTCCTCAGTGTTTGTTTGTATGCTGTATCTTTGTCTTGATAGTTCTAGTTATACTCTGATGGTTTGACTTGCATTGCATATAATGTATGTGGAATCACCAGTACAAAAAACAACATATTTAAATTAAAATGTTAAGATTCATTAAAAATAAATTACTCTCAATTAATTGAGCAAACTGCAGATACATCTCATATTAGTTTTTAATTATATATTGTTGCCAGTAGATATCATTATATCACTGACTGTCTATGTGACTGTCTTAAGGACATGTATTAAAAGTCATTTTCCTGTCTCCCTGTTTGCTATATTTGTTCTTAATGCGTCCCTGTCCTTGTACTGACTCTGTTGCTTTGGTCTGCCTTGGTTATTTTTGTTGTTTCTGTCTTATATGTCTCCATCATAGGTAAAATGCAAGATGGAAATATGGAGAGCAACCAGATTAAAGGTAACCAAACCTCAATCTCTCCTTTCCCTTGCTTCCCAGTTCCTCCTTCCTTCTCCCTGTTTTCCTTCCCTGTGTCTGGGTCAGTTTACTTATAGTTAACATTCATGATGCCTGTTTACTGTCCTGTGGACATGCAAATTTGACCCAGGATTTACGTGGCATCACATTAGCTAAGACAAACCCTCCCCACTCAGTGTGTCACTGATGCTGTCCTTGTTCTGTTTTCGTGTTGTTGTCTTGTCTTGTTCCCTCATTTGTTAGCAGTTTTCTCTCCAGGTTTTATTCAAAAACCAAAAATAAATATATAAATAAAAGTTTGTTCTTTGCCCCAGATTTGAACCATTGTTTTGAGCTCTCAGTATCGTGCACAATAGAGTTATTACATGGTTAATAAAAAATACAGTGTGGCCTTCAGGTTAAGTTATTTTATTTCATTATGTTTGTATTTATTATACTTCTAAATTATGTCTAAACAATATGTATCTTTTATTTTTTTCTCCTTCCTTTAAGTGAATGAAAACATTTCTCATTTGAATTTTTGTTTTCAGAGGAAATGCTTTCCAACTCATTCCTACTTCAACACTTACTAGCTGCGCAATATAATAAGTTTGGGATATGTTTGAAAAAGGGGCTGCTTTAATATGTTCATTCTTCTGCTAAGTTTGTTGAATTTGGAATGTTTAACTAGACATTGGGAACATATAACTGTGATTTGAAAAGATTTTAAAGTTTGTATCAGCAGTAGTAGAACTAAAGTGTAAGCAAATGTTTTATTAACATTTTGTACAGGAAATCACTATTATGTTATTAATGAATAAATATTGAAATACCTCACTGTTGCATTTTCAAAATAATTTGTTTTAATACATGGACTGCAACTGTAATTCCCTTCTAGAGGACTTCTTATATGTTCTTATGATTTGTTGCAGGTAAATGCGTATGACCATATAAATATTGTGTTTTTATGTGTTTGACGCTTTAATATTATTTAAAATTGGGTAATATCAATGAGGCTGTCTTTTTCAATTATATAGTTTGCTCATAAGTTTACAGTACCTGGAAAAATTGTGATATATTTTTTTTAATATGAATATGAATCATAACACTAAAACACTAAAACTTTTCTTTCATTTATAGTTAGTGGTTGGGTGAAGTCATTTATTAACAAACTTCCTCACATGTGATCTGTTTGTTTGTAATCAGTGTGTGTGTATAAAAGGTCAGTGAGTTTCCGGGCTACTGACAGACCATCTGACAGATGCATCTCTCATCCAGTGTGCACTAATGTGTCTGTATTCTGAGTCATGGGAAAAGCAAAGGAATTGTCAAAGGATCTGCGGGAAAATGTATTTGAACTTTCTAAAAATGGAAAGGGATATAAAAAGATATCTAAGAAATTGAGAATGCCAATCAGCAGTGTTCAAACTTTAATAAAGAAGTAAAAAATTATATCCACAACAGCCAGGAAAATATTTTGGGATGCGAAGAAAAATCCACAAATAACTTATTAATAAATACAGGACTCACTGAAAAAAGCAGCACAGAGACAAGCCTCATGAAGCTGGAACAAAGAGTGATGAGACCAAATTTTTTTTACTTTTTGGCCACAACCATAAATGTTACATTTGGAGAGGAGTCAACAAGGGCTATGATGAAAGGTATACCATTCCTGCTGTGAAACATGAAACATGGAGGTGGATCACTGATGTTTTGGGGATGTGTGAGCTACAAAGGCACAGGAAAAGATGAATGCAGCCTGTTATCAGAAAATACTTGGAGAAAGTTTGCACTCATTGGCCTGGAAGCTGTGCATGGGACGTACATGGACGTTCCAACATGACAACGATCCAAAGCACAAGGTCAAGTCGACCTGTCATTGGCTACAGCAGAATAAAGTGAAGGTTCTAAACTGGCCATCTCAGTCTCCTGGCCTCAATATAGTGGAGCCACTTTGGAGAGATATCAAACGTGTAATTCATGCAAGACAGCCCAAGAATTTACAAGAACTGTAGGCTTTTTGCCAAGTTGCCACAACTACTACAAAAGACTGAAAGGTGGCAATACATGGTATTAAGAACTGGGGTATGTAAACTTTTGATAAGGGTCATTTAAGTAGTTTCTGTTGTCATTATGATTTAAATAGAGTAAACACAGTTGTTTGACAATAAATGGCTTCACCCAACCACTAACTATTAGTGAAAAAAAAGTTTTTTGTGTTATCATTTATACTCAGGGTATGTAAACTTAACTGTAATAGCATATAATTATAAAACTTACATTGTCTGCTGATCTCCAGGCCTGTATATATTGTGGATTCTGTTTTTGTGTTTATTATTTACTACAGAAGACCTGTTTTTGTTTCTTTGGCTTTAACGTGCTTTGAAGATATGCATACATACTTTAGATTTTGATAAACTTTCATTGCTTGCTGTGTAGCATCATAAACAACAATCCTTACTATTGTTTGTTTTATCTCAAAATCTGTGTTTGTGTCCTGGGTGTGCTGGAGGCACTGCTGTTTGTAAAGCTGTCTTCCTGTCCCTTGCCTTGGTTGTTTCTAACACAGCTGTCCTGTCTGCTTTCTTGTGTTTACAGTAAAGAAGCAGGATGGTGCAGCTGCTATGGAGATGCAGCCTCTGAAGAGTGCGGAGGGTGGAGAGGCTGATGAAAAAGAAAAGAAGAAGGTGTCCGCTCCTAAGAAAGAAAAGTCTGTGCTGCAGGGGAAGCTGACCAAGCTGGCAGTCCAGATTGGCAAAGCAGGTATAGCAAATTGAACACAGACAGGTCTGTCACTCAGTCAAGCACACTAATCATGAAAAACATGATATTGACCCATCGCCCTGTCTATCAAAACAAGATGTTGATAGATTCTTGTTCTTGGTTACTTAAGCAATTGAAACCACTGGAAAGCATGCAAAAATGTTTGCATTATGTAAATGGGGAAGAGAGACATTATAATTTACTGGTTGGATTTGACTCGTTATACTCTAATGCCCACTAGTTGGCCACTTTTACTGAGCATTTGTATTATCCAGTGTGTCCACAGTGAATTTGTTCTCTCAGCAACAATGCCTCAGGTGTAGACAAATAGTAGTACATAGCAATAATATTTAAAAATGTATACTTTGGTGTTTTTAATACATAAATAATATAGTTTTAGTATATAGTATATATTCTAAAATAGATAAATAGTTTAGTGTATGACTGAAACAATTCATCAAATAAATCGAGCAGCATAAATGCTTTGCCTTTGGGGCTGCAACAGCTAATCGGTTTAAACAATTATAATCGCTTATTAAAATATTCGTCAACTAAATTAATAATCAATTAATTGCTATCTGGGGTATTCATAGACTCTGAAACCTGCCCTGTGCTGAGAGAAGATGGCTTTTATTACAAAGACAGAGCAATGAATCCACAGAAACAGTTAAAGAGATGTACATTTTTTGTTTTTAAGGAAAATACATGATTATGTGTATATATGCTATATCCACAAGCCCTGTGGCATCCAGCCTCGTTGGGTTCAGATTTATTAAAATTTATGTGATTTTTTTGTAGTATTATCCTCAGTTTAAACCCGGAACAATAAAACACCTTGTAAAATGGAAGTGCCATTACAATGCTGATGGATGTGCAATCAAGAATAAATACATGTTAATATTATTTCAAACAGAAAATTGTACGTGTTATATCTGTTTATTTGTTGCTGACTTTAAAAAAAATGCAGTTACATTATTTATCCGAATACCTGATTAAGCAAACCAATAATCGATAGATTACTTGATTACTCGATTACTAAAATAATCGATAGGTGCAGCTCTAGTTTTGTGTATCATTTTGATAGAGACCTTCTGGACATTCTTGTTTCTACAGTGAGCTATTGCATCAAACTGTGGGCCTGAGTGATTGAATGAGGACATGGTGTCATAACAATGAGGTTCCATAGATGGATCAGCAAGCAAGCAGCTTGCTCTGGAAGAATAAAAAGATCTCTCCGTTTACACCAGTCTTTGTTACCCTCCTAGAATTCAATAATTATTCTTATTAGATGTCCCAAATGTTAATGTTCTATACCATGTGTGTCTACCTGCAATAATTGAGTTAGGGCATTATGTGATTATACTTCATCTATCGCTTAAATGTTGGACTTTCATTTGACAACACATCTGTATCTGTGACATTTTGCTGATTTGTTTTCACTAATACTATTAATTGCTACTTTTTTTGCTTCAGGTTTACTCATGTCGGCCATTACAGTTATCATCCTCGTCCTATATTTTGCCATTGACAACTTTGTAATGCAGAAGCGTCCATGGTTACCAGAGTGCACTCCAATATACATCCAATACTTTGTGAAATTCTTTATCATTGGTGTGACTGTGTTGGTTGTGGCGGTGCCAGAGGGGCTGCCGCTGGCGGTCACCATCTCCCTGGCCTACTCTGTCAAAGTAAGGAACAAGCTTACATTACCCACTGCTATAATTGTAATGTCCAAACTGTACATTCATCAAACTATAATGTTGCCTGTTTTAACAGAAAATGATGAAAGACAACAACCTTGTACGTCATCTGGATGCATGTGAAACAATGGGCAATGCCACAGCCATTTGTTCAGACAAGACCGGTACATTAACCACCAACCGTATGACAGCTGTGCAGTGCTACGTTGGTGATGTGCACTACAAAGACATCCCAGATCCAGGAGTTCTGCCACCAAAATCACTGGACTTACTGGTCAATGCTATTGCCCTTAACAGCGCCTATACAACCAAGATATTGGTAAGCTATTTATACATTTCATTTTGTACTAATACCAAAGCTCGGTAAAAACATATGAAAACTGTGAGACGAGACTGTTCTGTAGTCCTGTCTCAGCAAACCAGGTTGTTTGTGTCCTTGGCTGCTGCTTTGGATTCATCAGGCATTCACTCAACTTGTCACCTTGAAAACGGTTGTGTAATTTTGTCTTATCTGATATGTAGATCGTAGCTGAATGTAATTGAATCCAATCTGTTTAAGTGCAGGAGATGGTCTCATGTTCACAGTGAAGCAGCAAAAACAGAATTTCTCTATGCCAATTAATGCCGATTTTGCATACAGTCAGAAATAAATAATACACTGTACAGAACCAAACGTATTCAGCAAAAACACCTTTGCACCATAGAAGATTTAACTTTCTACTGACCTGAACACACCATGAAATAATTGCTGACCTGTCACTGTGTCACAATCCTATGGATGACCAAAGCACAATAGTCCTCATTGACATTAGATCATAAATGAACTGAGCACATAGTCATTAGAAAGATCCTACAGATTTTACTATTTTGGACTATAGACAATTAAGCATTATTACACACTTCCTTAAAATATTATATTCTAAATTAAATAAAAAAGTAATTAAAAATAAAACCAGTTACTTCTTGACAACATTCATGCCACATTGCTGACTATTACATGTGGTTACACAGACTCTAGTTAATGGTGGTGTACCAAGATTTTCTAAGATCTCCAGATCTAACAGCTTAGCTCAGGCTGCAAAAAGCAGGTCATGTTTTTTCAGGAAATTCCTTTGACTTAAAGCTGCACTACCTGATTTTTTTGTTGTCATCCCTGTCTCAGACTCCACTCTCTCCCAAAAGTAGCCCAGGGACCTCTCCTGCTTCTCTTTTATAAAAAATTAAAACCTGAACAATTTTTCTTCCACAAAATACTAATACAGTATACCAAACTGAAGTTTAGTGCTTAGCGTTAGTTTACCGTGCAACTTTAGCATCAGGACAGCCATTATCTCTGCCTCGTTAAACATTGTGTGATTGAATCAACAGTATTTATTTGCGTTTTACATTGCCTCCCATTTCTTTGTTGATATTTTTCCTTTTTGATGTGTTCTTCTGTTTTTGTGATTGGCCAAATTTTTCGGTTCCTGAGTAACTTATTCAGTCCCCTATAATAAATAGTAGATAAAGCCTGTTTTTTTTTGTTTGTTTTTTTATTATACTATTTAGGGTGTGAACCCCACCAGATTTTTTTTTTAGGTAAAGTGTATGTAAGAAGCTTTACATTAATTAAGAGCAATCAACTCATAATAATGGTCCAGTTGGGTTTACAAACATATTTGTATCGTTTGGGGAAAAACATCACTAGAAAAAACAAAAGGAAATGGAAATATTTAAGATGTATACAAAAAAGTAGCCTCAGATTGCTCAAAACACAAATTTGTCTTAAATATTTCCTCTCTTTCCTTGCTGCCTCCACTCCCTCGGTGGCTCTCTAGGCTTGCAGTATGTTGCTGTGTTCTTATATAAAAGGACAATCCAGTGGGATGCCAGAAAGGCAATAGAAGTCTTTGATGGCCACAACACAAAGGCAAAGAGGCAGGCTTTGATACCCATTTTATAATGCGGCCACTATAGCTCTAGATTTTGTGTCAGCACATACATGCTTTAAAGTGGGGAAGCGTCATTCTCACATTTATGCAATGCACCAATGCACACATACAGCATAGTCGACTGTAGTACACCTACATGCTAATAGATGCTATATTGTTTTATGTGGTCATGAGCACACAGGAATGTATTCAAATACTCTGAAAGGGGTGCATGCATCCACATCATTAAAAAACCAATAAGCAATCAGATTCATGCCTTGGGTGTCATCTCATAAAGAATTGATGCATACCGCAGAGCAATTCATGCCTTGAGTGAGTATGCTGACATCATTTCAAAAGAAGATGCATCCATCCTTGTGGGACTTCCTATCAATGTGTGTGTTTGCTAAGCTGGCTCTAACCGTTTTATCCAATCAGAGCAACACCATGTTGTTGACGTTAGTTACTGTAAAATGGTTGCTACATCACCAAACCTTAAACATGCCCATACCTGTCAGTACTGCCACATCATTGGCCGAACTACAGGCCGTCGGGACACAGATACTTTAGTTGGACTAGTCCAGCTGCTGCACAAGTAATGTGTTTGCCAGTGCTCCAATATTACTCCTCCTAACAAATTAATTGTTATAACTTACAGTCAAGGCCTATTAGCACCACAATATGTTATTAGTAAAGTAAATAAGACATATTTTCTTTGTGTATTGAACATTGTGTGCTTTAATTTTGGCATTTGTGTTAATATTCATGAAACTTGAAACACATAAAAAACATTCAGGCACTCACTACCACAGGTGTATCCTCTCTGAGCGCAATGGCATATGTTTAGCCGAACTGTGTGGCGCACTGAGAGCTCTCTTGCACAGTGCTTCAACCACCTGCTAAGGTCATTATGTGGGGGGAAAAAAATGTTTGGTAATAGTAAATACTTTTTGGTTTTATTTGATTGCATGATATAAACTTTGGATAATAATGGAAATCAATAATTAAAAACATATAGCACACCAAATAAGTAAATCACTAGCAAGGAAGATGCCACAACTATATAGAGTTCACGTTTATGAATGCAAATATCAGAATAAAGTGAGGATGAAGCGTAATAATGATTCTAGAGATGATAGATGTATGAGACTTAGTCAGGGTGTCAGCGGAGCCTTAGGAAGTCTTAAAAGGTATTAAATTCCATAATGTAAAAATAAGGCCTTAATTTGAATTAAATCCATGTTTTAAAGGTCTTAAAAAATGAACCAACAACATAAAGAACATTTTGTTTTCATTTTAAAATATTGTAACAACTTTGTCACGCAAAAAAAAAATAAAGAAAAATTACAAATTTAATGTTCACAGAGGGGTGCACGAATGATTAGCGCTCCTGCCTCACAGCAAGGAGGTTGTGAGTTCAACCGAGGATGTGTCTTTCTGTGAGGAGTCTGCATGTCCTCCACATGTTACCGTGGGTTCTCTCTGGGTACTCCGTCTTCCTCCCATCGTCCAAAGACATGCATGTACGTCTGTACGTATGCATGTCTATTGGCAACTCTAAAGTGTCCCTAGTGAATGAATGTGAGAGTGAATGGTTGTCAGTCACTGTCTGTCTCTAAATGTCAGCCCTGCATCTAACTGGCCAGTGTCCACAGTGTACAAACCTAAGGCCCAAAGCGGCTGGGGCTGCTGGCAAACATAGCAAGAACATGTTCTACTTCATTGCACAGTTATTTCCCTTTTTGACACTAGTATCTTTGCTATTAGTGCAAAGAAGCGGCAATGTCTTGTGTTTTTTTTTTTTTTATTAGCAAAAGACAGGAGGCTTATTTGGTAATGTCTTAATCACCGGAGGACTGTATTTCTGCCCTGCAGCCACCTCCAGGCCTTGGCCCAGTTGGCTGGTGCTTTTGTGTGCAAGGTTGCTTAGTTGAACAAGAGTGAAGGCAGAACCAGGATGAGGCAGAGTATCTTCAGACTATGGAGTATTTTCAATATTGTAACAGTTCCCTTTTGCAATACATTTACATTGGAAACACATTACAATAACTATTTGTGTATTGGACGGGGGGATAGTGCCACTACTAAAATGGTCAAGAGGCAATTGTGTGTTGAGATTGTAAGCACAGTTGACTTGATAATTAATGAATGCATCATTTTGGCGTTTCACTGTGTTATTGTGGCTAGTGTATTAAGTGTTAACATACATAAGTAAGAGGTAATGGGCATTAACAGAGAATATTTCAAAAAGAAGAAAAAGAAAAAAGAATGTGCTGTGAACAGAAACAGGAAGTAAAGTACAAGCTGGAGAAGACAAGGGGAGCAAGCAACATAATGGAGGATTAAGGAGTGCCCCAGGTAGAATAGGAAGTGAGGGTGCCAGCTCTCCCTCTGGCATATGTCCTTGCCTGCAGGAGAACCCAAGGACCAGGGAGAGGGCAGCTGCTCCTTGCCAAATGCAGGCCAGAAAAAATGGTGAAAATAGTCGCCAAGTCATGAAACGTTCCTTCATCATAGAAAATCATGTCAAGCCAAACCTCTGTTAAATTTCTGAAATTATAGGAAGTTCACTGCAGTAGAGCGGTTCTTAATAAAAGTCCAATATTTATTTTTCTAATGTACTCAAAGAAACACTGACTATTGCCCAATATACTGTATATTTCTCTCTCTCTCTCTCTCTCTCTCTCTATATATATATATATATATATATATATATATATATATATATATATATATATATATATATATTATGCACTTAAAATACCATTTGTTTATTTATTTCTAATTTTGATTTTGCAACTGCTCTTCAAGGTTGATGGCTTATTGTTGAGCTGTGAAGAGGCTCTTCTCCCAAACTCTTAGCAGACCGTGCAGATGAGCCCATTAGTTCCATCCCCTCATTAGCCAAATGTAATTATTGCTTATTAGCAATAGGCTTTAATTCTGTTATTTACCACAAACTAAATATAAATTATTTATGCGTTTGTCTGTTTTTGTGAGACAAAACTGCTGAACATTTACCAGATATGTCCAATTTCTTGATAAACATGGGCCAACACTATGATATGGTATGAATGATTAATGGTATTTTAGATCACTCCCCTCAGGTGCAGTCTCCAGCTGTTAGTTTCTACAGTGTAAGGAACATGTAAAAAAAGTCTAAATAAATCTTCCATGATGATACACAACCATCAGCGAGAGGCTTTAGAATAAACACTTTAAAACGCTCCCAAATAAATAGAAAGTACTTAATCTAACGTTATAATGAAACTCTGGGGAGATAACCCTGGTTTAGCATTTGTCTGTCACCTCTCTCACACTTTGGCAGTTTATTAGCATTCTCCATCAAATACTTTTAAGTGGACAAGAACAGCCATTAGCTGAAAAACCAATACAAATGTGGCATTAATGGGATTTACTACTTTGCCAATAGACAATCTGTTACATAGTAGCAACTGCAGAGTGAATTTCAAAATGTTAAAATGCCAAGCTATTCTTTTAAGTTTAATCTCAGTTGGAGGCTTATTTTGATTCTGAACAACAAGCCTGCAGTCAGTCTGGGGTTCCGTCTCTGGTAGTTCACCCAGCTGAGTGGGTCTTGTTATGGGAGAGAGGACGCTGAAAGAGAATGGGTAGGAAGAAAAAGGGGACTTGGAGAGTGGGGTCGAGAGAACAGGAACTAGCAGTGATGAATGAAACTGTATAGATTAAATAGGGCTTTTGGGAAAATTAGAGGTGTGGTCAAGGTGTGGTTAAGGTACCTAAGGTGACTTTGAGGCGCAGTTGAGGCGTGGCCTTGCTCCCAAACCCAATTTAACACATTAACTTCATTATGGTAGTAATTATAGTTTATGTATGAGCTTTTATTGTGTGGAGGGCATCGTGTTGTCCTATATTTGGCTTTTCGTTCAGTGCTTTGTCATCTGGATGTTGCATGCATCAAAAGAGATAACATCGACTGTCCTTGCATAAGAAAACAGTTTAAACAAACAGCTAAAAATTTACTATTTTTGATGTGTCGTTCTTCTTTAGTTCATGCATACAGTGAAGTTATCATAATACTAAAATAACCAGGCTTTTTTGCAGCACAAAGCATAGTGGATTATTTCATTCCCCTCACATATGATGCAAAAGATTTTATGCTTTCATTACGTGTGCTTTAATTTGGATTTGGAAGAGATGTACAAATTAAGTCTGAGGTCAGTTCCAATAAAAAAATGCTAATTTATTTTTATATTACACAATAATGTAAAGTAATGTTTATGGAGTGATCAACAAACACACTGTACTCAGCTTATTATTTAAGAATAGACCTTGTTTTTGAAATAGGTTGTTGTTTATTCAAGACAAATAAGCATTGTGTGCAATTAAATGTCTGTGAAGGTTTTCAGTTATCCAGGTCATCTTAAAGACAGAGACAATGATATAATGATTAACTTGCATCTGAATGTTGTTCAAAGGAGATATTTATGCAAATTAATGTAAAAAGTATTCAGACAGCATTTTAGCAAAATACTATTGGCATTGTCTTAGCAGAAGACAAACTTGGTCACAACACAACATTTTATAAAAATGTATTGACAGGCTGATCTCAAATGCCAGATATCTGATTCTAAAATTAGTACAATTTAAAATAGACAATAGTGACAAAAGTCACAAATATGTGGTTGACTCCTGGAAAAAAGCAATCAGTTCAGAGCAATAATGACTTTAATTTGAAGTCGCCATGGTGACTGGCCTGCTAAACTGCCCTCTCACATCTGCTTGTGACTACAATTTATTAAATATTAATGACAACATGAGGAGACATGGGTTAATAAATAAGACACATAAGAAAGCACAGAAATATTAAAGGACATGCAAAGGATTGTGAGATAAACAAAACTGTAACTGGCACAAAAAAGGTTTTTCCAAATCAGCTTTGCCGTTGAAACCTGCTGTGAGTGCATAACACATGCACACAATCAATAGTTTATACTGTACTACTGTACTCACATTTGACCACAAACTTTACAACTGTTAACTAAAAGTCACCCCTTTGAAACTACCTCACTGTGCTTGCTAAACTGACCACTAAATTATTGCTCAAATTATTAAGCACTCATCAGCACTAATTTAAAACACAACTTGTAATAATTTTAATATATTTGGACAATATTTTTGATCCTGCTATGTTACATACTGTGTTTGTGTCAATCCTTGCCATGGTGTGGACATCTGGAAACTGAAATGATCACCTAACCGAAAAAGAACTCAGCTCTACTGTGCAATTACAGACTAAAAATGGGTTGAGATGAAACCCTGAATAAGAACATCAGTTTGATTGCATCTATCTTATTTCCCACCTTCTTACAGGGAGCAATCCTTTCACCTGTGAGCTGGTTAATTATCACTATCTGCTATTTCATTCAACTCTTCTACTGGCCACACTGCAGCAGCATTAGAATATATCATATATAGATAGAAATTGCAAAGACAAAAAGCTCAATCTGCAATAGAGACTGCATAGTCTATTCAACTGATAGTTGTGTATGAGTCTCTATTATATTCTAACTTCAATTTCCAATGGTTTTAAATTAAATTAATTAAAGTGCTTTTATTCAGACATGGATATTGTACCTATATTGTAAGCAATAGACATAGAATTGAATTACAATCCTTTAAAATGCTTTTATCTTCTCTCTCCAGTCTCCAGATAAGGAAGGAGGTCTGCCCAAACAAGTGGGGAACAAGACAGAATGTGGCCTGCTGGGATTGGTTTTGAGTCTGAAGCGGGATTACCAGCCAATAAGAAATCAGATCCCTGAAGAAAAGCTTTACAAAGTCTACACTTTCAACTCTGTCCGGAAGTCTATGAGCACTGTTATCAAACTGCCTGATGGTAGCTTCCGCATGTACAGCAAGGGAGCCTCTGAGATCGTCCTCAAAAAGTGAGTCTGGTTTTGTTACTTGCAGTGTTGGTGTTTCTATATATTCATACACCTGCATAATAGTAACATATGCCGTACGGTTACCAGATGCACAGTATAAGATGCACAGGACAAAACTAGAATTTATATTTTTGACAGTGTTTCCAAGAAGGAATAGCACAAAGAAAGACACTGTCTCAGGGGCTTAACCCTCATTTTTTACTGCAGATGCAACCATATTCTGAATAAGGTTGGTGAGCCGAGGGTTTTCCGTCCACGTGACAAGGACGAGATGGTGAAGAAGGTGATTGAGCCCATGGCATGTGATGGCCTGAGGACTATCTGTGTGGCATTCCGTGACTTTCCCAGTAATCCTGAACCAAACTGGGATGACGAGAACAAAATCCTTAATGACCTCACAGCCATCTGTGTTGTTGGGATTGAGGACCCTGTCAGGCCAGAGGTAAGAGTTTAAGGAATATTTAAATCCTATAGCTTCTACATATCTAATATTGCATTTTTGTGTCAGCTGAGCAGCATGGTATAAACTTACATCAGTACCTTAAAGCTGGGACATTATGTTCATCATTCCTTATTGAAATCTGTATAGATTTAAAAAAGGAGATAAAAGCATGAGTCGTAGCAATGGTCCTCTAGTTGAATGCAGTCAGTGTGTGGGAGTAATTATTTACTTTATTTACTTTAGAGGTTAAAGTGCATTATTTTAAAACTAAGGAACTGTTATATGTGATGAACTTCAGGTTTTTAAAAGCGTGAATGTAAAGACAGTAGGGATGCACCGATATAGAAAGTTGAAACAGAAACAGATGTTTAAGTTAACATAATGTCAGATGCCGATGCCGATGCCAATACTAATATTATTAAGTGCTTTCTGGTAATGTATTTCCTTTGGGAAACAAAAAATCTTAATATAAAATACTGCTCTTAAGCAATTTATTTATAAATTATGCCATCTAAAGCTAGAGTGGCAATATGATAACAGACCAAATGTAGCAAATTAGTTCTAGGCTTCTAGGCTTCTAATCTGCAAATGACTCGGGGGGGGGGAAACACACATATAGCGCTGCTTAAGTTCAGTGCAACAGGATTACTGAAGAAATAGACGTCCGCTCATAATCAATGCTAGTGTCATTAAACAAAGAGTTTACCTGTAGCTAGATCAGATAAAGGTTGCGGACTGCTTGGAAGAAAATTACTTTTGCAAGGGCATTAATGTTATAGAATATATATTAGTTAGTGCTGGGCAAGTTAAATCATTAATAAATTGATGCCGACAATTATTTTATCGCACGTTAACGTCGGCCGATTAGTATAGTGAAAGATGTCGGGTGAAGAACATTCTTAGGATCACAACAAATGACTGCACTTATAGGCCGCCCTTATGATGCACCCTCACAAGAGGAATACACGAGTTGTATAAAAAGGAGATGACTACAAAAGCAACGGCGTTAAAATGTGCACCGACTATTGCCCTCACCGTAGACTACTGGCCATCGCTAGGTAACCATAATTAGCTTGGTGTTACAGTGCATAATATTGATGAACAGCGGGAACTGCATTTACATGCTCTGACTGTAATGAAAACACAAGAGAGACATTAACAATGTTTACATTGTTATAATGTTATGATCAAGGTTCTGGACATAGCTTGTTTATCTATAACAAGCTAAACAATATATTAATGCCCTGGAAGTTTAAGCTTTAATTTGATTACATTAATGTTTAAGTTGAGATTTACAAAAAATATTTCAACTGCTACTAACTTTTAACTGCTGTAAAAAGCACCTTATTTGTTTAACGTGTTTGCAAACCAAATGTTATTGCATTTTTTGTATAATGCGATTAATCGCAGAACTTTGTGCGATTAATTGCAATTAAACGCATTAATTGTTGCCCAGCACTAATATTAATATAATTAATACGTCTTTCGTCTGTATCTGTCTGTAACCACCGCTCGTGTCACTGCGGAGAAACTAAAGACGAGACACCGCTGGTTTTCTGCAGACTTGTAGTATTGGCTACAACTATTTCAAACATATCTCCACATTCTCTGGAGAATAACTGCTAAAGTTTCACTCGGATGGCATCTCTCACTTGTGCAGCAGCAGAACTCAGTGGCGTGAGCTGATCAGCAGGAGAGGCGGAGTCTGAGCCCTTCACAAACAGCCAGTACAGCACAGATATGGCACGTGTCACATGCACAAACTGTTGCCATAGCGACAGTTAAAGGAGCCATAGACAGGCAGGAGAGAATGACAAATATACCCACTGCATATACATCATGTGAGAACAGAATAATATTGGTAGACTGATATAGGTGCATTTGCCCATGTCAGTCACCCTTTTCAATATCGGCTAATACCCATGTTAAGCCGATGTATCGATGCATCCCTAGAAGTCAGTATTAATATTGTATTATCAGGGAAAACGAGCAGGATTGTCAGCTACTGTCCAGGTATAGCAATGCAGGAAAGTAAGTGACTGCTTCATTGTTCAGTTTCTTTTATCTTCTGCACTATTCCCTCCTCATTGTGTAACAAGG
This sequence comes from Neodontobutis hainanensis, assembly GCA_024349245.1. NCBI lineage: Eukaryota > Metazoa > Chordata > Actinopteri > Gobiiformes > Odontobutidae > Neodontobutis > Neodontobutis hainanensis. Next base: position 8,597,140 of record JALDNG010000005.1, read on the forward strand.
TCTCCTACTCACCATTCTTGTATTCTATTTATCTCCTCAAATATTTGAGGGCTGCCTTTCACCTTTCTCCTGTTGCTCTGTTGTTTATTATGATTTGATTTGATTCACTAAATCTGCTTATAATTTCTTTCTGGATAATAGATGTATAGTAAAATTTTTCCATCAGTCTAGTATAACATTGAAAATAAGATAACTTCTTAAACTGTCACACACTTTGGTAGACTTTGGTTTGTATATTAGTCTCAAATTTTATTCTCTGGAATGTGATGTTCTCTTAATGTGTGGCTGCCCCATAGAGCAAACTAAGACATTCATTCATTTTTTTTCATTCATTCATTTTTTACCGCTTTGTCCCGTTAGGGGTCGCGGGTGACTGGAGCCTATCCCAGCAGCTACACCCTGGACAGTGGCCAGTTAGTCGCAGGGCTGACATTTAGAGACAAACATTGACAGACAACCATTCACTCTCACATTCATTCACTAGGGACACTTTAGAGTTGCCGATTAACCTGTACATGCATGTCTTTGGACGGTGGGAGGAAGCCGGAGTACCCGGAGAGAACCCACAGTTACACGTGGAGGACATGCAGACTCCTCACAGAAAGACCAGAGTCGGCCGAGAATGTTTGAGTTGGCCGGGTTTTGAACTCACGACCTTCTTGCTGTAAGGCAGGAGTGCTAACCACTCTGCCACGTGAACCGACTCACCGTGCACCGACACAGACTAAGACATTAAACATATATACAATACACATTTTGAGAGGTAAGAAGAGAAACTGTGAAAAACGAGAATGTAACTAGATCTATATTTGAGACACGAGAGCTGTGTTTCTCAGTCTTACCTACTAGCCATGCTCAGGCTGCGTCAACTGTATTTTTAATAAGCCTCAGCTCTTCTCTTGATTTGGATGACCAGTCAACCTGAGCAGTTAGACTCTAAAAGGTGAAACAACAGAGGGGATGACAGGGATAGACAGCAACTTGATATGTTTTGGTGAGAACAAAGATTATAGTGAGAACTTGCTTTCCTGGAACATAATTGTTTATAGGAGCTTTGTATCTTGTCAGATCATATAAAATAGTGATTTCAAAGTTCATCATTTATTTTCTCATTTTTGTTGTTGTTGTTTGTCATTTTATTTGCATTTTATGATTTGCAAAACCAAAATTGCCAAATTTCAAATGTAGCATTTCTTTATACTGTATGCTATAGCTATATATACATAAAGGGCACATTATTGATTTACTTTTTATGCTTGAAAACAAAATAAAACATTATTTTACAATGTAAGTGTGTACTCATTGCAATGGTGGACTCATTTGGTAATTTATCCCGCAGCATGTTATGCATATGTGTTTAGGAGTTCAAACAACAGTCCATTTCCCCATGTCTGTGCATTTGCAAGTCTAAAAGATGCACACTCTTGCCTTCATATGTATGTGTGTGTCAATGACTATGATTGCAAGGCACATTTGTTTATATGTGGGTTGGGAGAGCAGTACACTGACCTTTGCTAAGAAGAACATATGTTTTTACATGAATACTCCACTCACTGGTTCTGCCACAAATCAGACTTCATACATTATATCTCTGTCTTAATCCCCAAGAATAAATGCTCCAGATGAAATGCTTTATTAAACATATTCATCATAGATGGAGGCAAGCAGAGCAGATAATTATTAAATTGTAGAGATGGTCACTTCTCATCTCTAAATTATATCCATTGAAATTGCAGTTTTGTGGGTTCTTATGTAATGTCTGCATTAACAAATTATTAACAAATCATTTTCTACATTAATGGATAGGTACCTGATGCCATTCGGAAGTGCCAGCGTGCAGGCATCACAGTACGCATGGTAACAGGAGACAACATCAACACAGCTAGAGCTATAGCCATTAAGTGTGGTATCATTCATCCAGGAGAGGACTTCCTCTGTATTGACGGAAAAGAGTTTAACAGGAGGATCCGTAATGAGAAAGGAGAGGTAACTATTGATAAACTGACAAGAGATTAATAAGGGAAAGACTAATATTAGCTTTTTATAATAATTCTTGTGTGTGTCTGTTCCCAGGTGGAACAGGAGAGAATGGACAAGGTTTGGCCCAAACTTCGCGTTTTGGCTAGATCATCGCCAACTGACAAACATACGCTTGTCAAAGGTAATATATTATACTCAAAATCGCTGATGCCATCCTCATTTTCAATCATATTGCTGGTCCCATGCCAGATACTATTTGCTCAGTTCTCTCCTACCTCTGCTGTGTTGTTATTGTCTGTGCTCTAGGCATTATTGACAGCACCATGGCTGACCAAAGGCAGGTTGTGGCTGTGACGGGAGATGGGACCAATGATGGCCCTGCACTAAAGAAAGCTGATGTTGGTTTTGCAATGGTGAGGAATCTCTGAGCCCTTTTTTGTGTTTCTTCTTCAGTGAGAATCTGCAGATCTTCATCACCACTGCAGTATTTTTAGGTCCCTCACAGGCACTCTGCTTCTGATTGTGTAGATAAAGAGCTCCTTCTAGTGGATTTTTGTGGAAACACAATTTTCTTCACCCAAATTTGTAATATAAAAACAGTAATTCTGTAAATAACAGCTATATTTTTATCTGCTTTTGCTCAACCATTTAAATTATGAGCATGCAGGATTTACTGCTAGCCAAATGTCTATACATACACCCCCGAGACACAAGAATTAATTATATTTAAATTATATAATTTTTTCAATATTAAAATTGAAATTTTATAATAAATAATAATAATAATAATAATAATAATAATAATAATAATAATAATAATAATAATAATAATAACAATAATAATAATAATAATAATAATATAATAATAATAATAAAAATTAAATTTTTGCTGTCCAAGTTGTCTTCCTGACTGTGCATTGTCTGCTCTCTTCCAGGGTATTGCTGGCACAGACGTGGCCAAGGAGGCATCAGATATTATACTTACAGATGATAACTTCAGCAGTATTGTCAAAGCAGTAATGTGGGGGCGTAATGTCTATGACAGCATCTCCAAGTTTCTCCAGTTCCAGCTCACTGTCAATGTTGTGGCTGTCATTGTGGCTTTCACCGGTGCCTGTATCACACAGGTCAGATATGCAGTGTTAATACCTTTGTGGCGTACTACCTTAAGCATTTTATACAAACAATTCTAAAAACCAATGTAGAATTCAAACAAAATACAAAAACCATTGGATTGTTTGCAGGATTCCCCTCTGAAAGCAGTGCAGATGTTATGGGTGAACCTGATCATGGATACTTTTGCATCTCTGGCCTTGGCGACAGAACCTCCTACAGAGTCATTATTGAAGAGGAAGCCATACGGTCGCAACAAGCCCCTCATCTCAAGCACCATGACAAAAAACATCTTTGGACATGGTGTCTACCAGCTCGTCATCATCTTCACTCTTCTTTTTGTTGGTATGACAACACTTTTCAGCATTGTAAGTATTCAAGGCCGACAACATGAAGCTAACTGTAATTGTGTTGCCTACAGGCGAGCAGATCTTTAACATTGACAGTGGCCGCAACGCCCCTCTCCACTCTCCTCCATCGGAGCACTACACCATCATTTTCAACACCTTTGTCATGATGCAACTTTTTAATGAAATAAACGCTCGAAAGATCCACGGAGAGAGGAATGTCTTTGAAGGAATCTTCAGGAACCCTATTTTCTGCTCCATTGTTTTTGGCACATTTGCTATGCAGGTACTTTTTATTGTTAGACAAAGTGTGAACTAAACTAGACCAAGACAGGGCAGGACAGAGCAGTGCATGATTCATGATAAAATATCAGGAAACGCAACAACCATGGGCTGGTTGGATAGCACTTGTGTGTAGAGGGTGAGGAAGGGGTTAATCTTTTGAATATTCAATAAATATGAATATGTTTAGTCTCACAGATCTTTGTACTTTGTATTTTCTGTTGTTTAAGTCTGGATTTTGTTCCGCTTTGTGTAGATTATTATTGTACAGTTTGGAGGGAAGCCATTCAGCTGTCAACCTCTGGACTTGGAAAAGTGGATGTGGTGCGTTTTTCTTGGGCTTGGAGAGCTTGTCTGGGGACAGGTAACATGCAAACTCATCTATTTTGTGTCTGTGTATTTCTCCACTTCCCTTGTTTGCTTGTTTTTATCCTGATTTACTATGATTTATCTCCTTTGTGTCACTCTCTTTTGCTTGTCCCCTTTTCTATTGACCTAGTTCATTGTGTTCTTTTTTTGATTAGGTCATATCCACCATACCCAATAGCAAGCTGAGGTTCCTACGGAGGGCAGGCCAGTTAACTCGGAAAGATGAACTACCAGAAGAGGATGTAAATGAGGATAATGAGGAAATTGACCATGCAGAAAGAGAGCTGAGGAGAGGACAGATCCTCTGGTTCAGAGGACTTAACCGTATCCAGACACAGGTGAGGACACAAAACACACCAGTTCAATCACACCAGTTCAATGTTGTTTAATTTTGTGTATGCTGAAATACTCCTGCTTGCGTGAGACTTGCATTATAATTACTAGATAAGTGCTACAGAGGCAGAAAAAACTTGACCATAGAACCTCATGGTTTCCCATTAGACATTGTTTTTCCCCAAGCGGCTGAATACGGTTCACTTTCAATTTCATAAATGTTCAAGTTTTGTTTTTGTTTTTTGGTCAATAGAGTAACAATTCAATCTCAGTATTAAAAATGCATGTTGTTTTTAAAGTTACTTCCCTCAGGTTATTTTATTTCAAGGCGAGCAAAAGGATGTCAAAGGATCACCATCGCAGACCTGCGAAGATCATATGATGGAGTTGCGCAGAGTTTCCCTCTGACCATTGTCACTGTGATTTTAGAGACTAATTTAACTGTGTTGGGTCTCTTGTTACCAATGTGTCACTAATAGTTCAGCAAGGTTCATTGAAGACTCACTAGGAGATATGTGGTTTTAAAATTTTTGGACTTTGACATAAAATTTCTTACTAAATTTGAATTTACAGTTCATAGAGTTATATGTACAGTTCAATGACAAGCTGCTCATAGAAGGCCTGATAGAACCATTCTCTGGAGCTACTGAGGACTCATGACTTCATGTAACAGTACAAAGTAGTATAACAGGCCACCACTTTTTTAAACCTTCCCTGTCCATTCAGATAGTTTTTTTAAATGAATAAGTACAGATATTACATATACATATAATTCCATGAGAAGCTGTTAATGTATCTTCATAACTTTGATCTTTAAAGACTAAAGATGGAAATTAATAAATTGCATAATATCATGTGAAGGTAAGTGCAAAAATGCTTATCTGCATTTCATAAGGTGAACTTCACTTTAAGTTTGTTACGGGGTACTCCCTTCAGCACCAGTGTCACCCAACCTGTGTTGTCATTTGGTCTTTGTCACTCTGAGTAGCCATTTGTCCTCTCCTGTCCCACTCTCCCACAGATTGAAGTAGTCAACACCTTCAAGAGTGGCACCTCCTTTCAGGGGGCGGGGGCTCTGAGACGCCAATCATCCACCACCAGCCAGACCCAGGATGTAACCAATGTTTCTAGTCCTAGTCACGTGTCCTTGTCCAATGCCCTTTCCTCTCCTACAAACACTACTGCTGCTACTGCTCCTCCCACTACTGGCCGTGAGTCAGAACTCTGTCACTCAGCTTCTCAGCTCTCCTCTCTTCAGGGATGCCATCTTCCTGAAAACCTTTACATATTTCTTTGAGATATTGAAAGTTGGCTGGCATTCCTGATTTTTTTCCTTTCTTGCTTGCTATTACTCTATACTTTTTCTCTCTCTTTCTTCTGTCCTTTTGCATTTCATACTATAGATTTCAAATTCATCTTGATATCTCCACCCATGCTTAGGTGTACTGTCCTCTCATTGGTGAATGTGTTTGTTTCCCCAGAGTGCTAGGAGCGCAGGAAGGGTGATACCCACGGCGTGACATTTCAGGTTGTGAGTTTGTCTCCCTCTGCTCATCACCACTTCATCACCCATTTTACCCTCCTCCTGTTTTTATGTGTTGACGGACATAAATGTGAACTAATTCCAATCAGTTTACCAAGAGCCTGGGTAAACATTCAAGTATAAGTTCTAATGTTATGTAATAACAATGTTAATGAGCATTAATAAGTAATAAGCAATTCAAAATGAGAATGAGAGGCGCTAGTCTGTTCTGTATATTTAAATCATTATCATTATTACTTTGTTAATAGGGACTACACGTTCCAGTAGGAGACAAGTTTCAAATTTACTGTTGCGTACTGTTTTAGTTCACTGCTATGTTGCTATAGTAACAGACAGATGTCTTTTTTACATTTCTGCAGTCCTTTCTTTTTGTGATACTGCATATAGACATTAGGTCATTGGGTCACATAACTTGTTTTTCCACTTGTTTATTTAGACTTTATTTCTTCTATACTCTTCTATAAGAGTTGCTGCTTCATAATATTGTCCTGCATTTTTCTTTGAAAATTACAGGCTTTTGCAGTAGTTTAAATAAGACAGCATTATACATGTAATTGTCCATCTTTAGGATATCATACATGCCCATCATTCATATTAGACACACAAAGAATATTTATGCAACACGTTTTGTCATTATAGTTATTCTAATTAGTACATTTTGACAGGGTCATCCTTGTGGTCACCTGCTGAGTACAAACAACAGACTCGTTCTGAATATTTTCATCTAAAATCTCTGATTTGTAAAGAAAAAAAAATTATAAATATTTGTCAAGGGACTGTATTTGCAGCACAGTTGTTTATAAATCTAACCTTAAACAATTTTCTGTTCAGTTAACATTAGTTATTGTTTTGAGTTTTTCAGTTTTTATTCAAGTTATAGCAATTAAAAGTCAAAGTTGAAAGGCAACCCATATTGTTATCTCTTGTTTGTCTATATTTGGAGCCTATACTTGAGGGTCTACCTAGCTGTGCATGAGATTGACAACTTTTAAATCTACAGTAAATATGTACAAACATCTATTTTTGGTTCACACATTTGGTTTAAGTGTCAGCAGTTGTCACAACTTTCCTGTTGTCTTGTTGCATGTACATTTGTGTTTACTAGGGCATCAATTAATGTCACATATATCTGCAAAACAAAAATATCGTTTTGGGGAAAAAAAGTTTCCAAGCAAAAAAATTTAGAATTGCAAAACTAATACAAAATAATGTTTGCAATACCCACACACAGTGCTCCATTAATCCATTGTCTCAGTCTGCTGTGGTTTTGCTATACTTATTTATCTTTGCAGTGCAATGTGACACTGATTACACATGGGGGAGAAGTCACTTGGCAGTGACAACATCGATACGAGCATCCCCCCACCTACGTCTCGTCATTAGCTTGCATCCAATGACAGTATATAATATGGACAGCTTTACGGATGTATTAACCACCCCTTAGAGTTGTCATGAAGTAAAAACGTAGCTCTAAAGACCAGAGCCATCTTTTGTACCAGGCTGTAAACATGATTTTTACACCTGTAAAGTCGCAATTGGATTTCTCCTAATTTTTCCACTTTTGAAACCTGCCCTCTGGTGGACGCCGGTATATCGCTGTAAATCACTGTATATTGCTGTATGGCGGCGCCCTTACTCGTGGACCATGAGAGGTTCCATGAGAGAGGCTTGCTTGCATCCTAGAGCATAGGAACGTGCCATCACAATGACGGTGTCGGTTAAGGCCCTTTTAAAAAGGTATACCTTGCTTTTGGTTTAAAGCAAAACTAAGTAACATTTTTACCTTTATAAATTAATTTCTACGTCCTTACGATAGTTAATTGAGTTTTAGCGGTGTGTTTGACACACTATCGCCCTCTGGGGTCAAAAACAGCACTTGCAAGTTGAGCTGCCACCGAGCATTGGATCATGTTTATGCGAGAGTGACAAATTGCTTTACGGTAATTCAATATACGCACAGGAACTTTTCACAGTGCAAACTGGCGCTTTCAATAAGATCATACCAAAATGGCATACACTTTATTTCATCATCAGTAATGATGATACCACCAAAAACAAAAAACCTTTGTCTAAAGATGGAGTGCGTTTTTTTCCAGAGCTGCGCTGCACAGTATTTACAACAATGCAATTCACTAAAGTAAGCTGTAGGGGGAGCTTTGCAAATCTTACATAGTTCTGCTTTAAATGTATTCTTTTGAGCATATCTGAGGTCTGTTGTTTGGATGGTCTTAATAGATTTATTTGCAAACTACAACTGTTTAAGTTCATAATTAGTGGCAATGAGGTCATAAAATATTGAGGTCTTTAAAAAGTCTTTTAAAAAGGTACTTAGTATTAACTTTAGGATTCCTGCATACATCCTGGAAACTGTTGTGTCACTGAGTAAAATGTCAGGTCGCACAACCAACAATGTAGAAAGATCGAAAACAAGCTGTTTTAAAGTTTTCCTACCTGGAAGCAACGCAAGGGAGTCCAAGTATCTACTTGTTAATAAAACACGCTAAAGATTTAAAGTCAACTGTTACGTGCATGTGAGTACAGGGCATTACAATATAATGGGCAACAGCAACATTGGTAGGGTTCTAAAAGATGGCTAAATTTGCTTAGCAAACTTACCTTTGTTCAAATGACAACATATTCACAATTTGGAGGCTTAAAAATGTCCAAATCATGTACCCAGCATGTTGCCTTTGTCATTTACTCTTCACAAATGTCCAAATCAGCACCTTATCCACAGCTGGGTAGCCTTCAATACCCCATACTGTAGCCAGAAAGACTTCTCCCTACACCTACAAGTACACACAAAAAACACTGAGTACTATGGAATACAGATATTTAAATTAATTATAAGTATTTGGTAAAGGCCAAGTTTGAGGCACACCACAAACAACAGCATGCAACGGCCAGGAACATTTTGGAGTGTACCTTTTATGATGTGACACAATGATGCTTAATTTTTCTACGGGCCCTGCTGCACCAGAGGTAACCGTGGCCTGCTGCATCCTCAACAACATTTGTGTAACAGCAGATGGTATTCTGGATAATGCAGGACGAGATAGACAGGATGATGACCTGGACAATGATGATGCTAATCACAGGGAGCTTTTCCGGAAACTGCCGTACGAGCCAAACTTTCTGCACCAATATCTGCTCCTTCAGAGCTGCCTCTATGTCTGTGTGAACATGACTACAGGACATTAGGACATCGAAGGCATTATAATGTGTTCACTCAGACAACTAGTACATCCTGTAAATTTAAGAGATCATTCAAATCTAAAATAAAACTGGTATAGTTTTTGTTAACGATGTGTTTGTGTTAACGATTTGTACAATAGTTGTTTTGATTTGTTTTTTTTTCTTGAGAATGTAAATATATTAATGAAATTGATAAAACGGCTAAAGAGTAAACAAAAAAACAAACTTGTAACCAATACGAATTTGTGCGACTTTAATAACTATAGTGACCATCAGTCCACCAGAGGAAAATCTCAAAACGACCGGCTGAGATAAGGTTGTTCCCGACGGGGGACCAGTAGCACTGACGGCCGCTAGGAAGCGCGGTGTGCTGGGCTTTAACATGTCCGAAAACCTTAGAACAAATTCTCAAATAGGCGGAATATTGACATAATGACCCCAAAATTCAGGTTAAAACTATATATTTCTCGCCTGAAATTATCACAGAACTTGTTTTTTAGTCACAACCACAACAATTAAACTTTTCACTCACCGTTGTGCGCTATATCCTCCACTATTGCCGCCAGTCCAGTCTTGGACGCAAGCTGATGACGTGACGTAAGCAGAAAATCGCTCGATACGATCTGCCAATCACGTGACTCCTCCCCCATCTGTCACATTCTTTTATTTACAAACAATGGTCACATTGCAGCGCAAACTGAATTGAGTCGCAAAAACTCAATGCAGGATGCATTGGAAAAAAAAATTGTTTGCAATCCTTAAATTTTTGTGCAAATCTTTTTTACAACTTTTTAGATTTTTGTAAAACTTTTTTTGCTAAATTTTATTTTGTTTTGCAGGTATGTGACATTGAATTGACTCCATAGTTTACCTCTTGTGTTCTCCTGTGTTCATAATATCTTATCCAGCTGTGTTTGCTTGTTGTCCCAAAGTCACTGTTTTTTTTTTGGGGATATGTTGTTTTTTGTTGATTTTTACATGGTGATGCTTGTGTTGAACCACCCTCATTCAGACTGGGACCATGCCCCACCCACCCCGTGCTATTTTTGTGTATCTGTGTGTCCCATTCAGAGTCTGTGTGGATACTGTCCCAGGGCTCTGGACTACCTCCAGAGCTTCAAACCGCCTGATTGGATCTCTCAGATCTAACCTCCTTCCTTCTTACTGATCTCGTCCACCAGATCCCATCCCCCCCAAAAAAAAAAATGCATGTGATATTCTCCTTTAATTTTTTCTGTGAGCATTCCATTTATTAACGTGGCTTGTTTCTAGGTATATCGCACATTGGACTAAAGCGTATACTTACAACGAGCATTTTGTGTTGCTTTGATATGTGTTTTCTTGAAATGTATGATTTGGTTGTTTGTTTTTTTTACAATTGTGTTCCTCACGGTTTTCCTTAGTGCACGCCAAACTTGAGTGACTTGTGAACTGTAGACATCTTGTGAAAGCCGAACACAGACTGCAGTTTCCTTCTTTCTTGCTGCTCCCTTACTTTCACTCTTTCTGCCCCTCTTTAACATGAGAGTTTCCTTCTTATTGTTTTTGTCTGTTTTTTCTCTACTAATCTTTTTCCCAAGGGTCTCTTAACCCTTTATTTTGTCCCAAGCCTCATTACTTATCAATTTCTATGTTTTCCCTCCTTCTACCCCCGCAGATCCGCGTAGTGAATGCCTTTCGTAGCTCCCTCTATGAAGGCCTGGAAAAACCTGACTCCAGATCATCCATCCACAACTTCATGACGCACCCCGAGTTTAGGATAGAAGACTCCACGCCCAACATTCCCCTCATTGACGACACGGACGACGACTCGGCTCAGAGGAGGAGGAAGTACTCCAGCCAGCCTTCATCACCAAACAAGAACAACAACGCTATTGACAGTGGCATCAACCTGACCATCGACACCAGTAAATCCGCCGCTTCCTCCAGCCCCGCCAGCCCTCTGCACAGCTTGGAGACCAGCCTCTAACCCTTACACACCACTTTGTTTTCCCAAGTTTAGTCTGGGGGCACCTCCTAATCCTCCAAACCTTTAACTGAAACACCTTGTCGCCCCCAAAACTTCCTGCTGTCCTCATTGCACATAGGGCAGGTCCTGTGTGTGTGAACACGATCTTTCCCCTTTAAAGCTATTTCACAATTTAACAGCAAGGTGAAAAGAGTAACAAACGTACAATCAAAAAACAAAACCACAAACCAAACAGCCATCTTGTGTTTGTGGTTGTAAGTGGTGAAAACGGTGAGTACGACCGTGTTGACTGTAGTGTCACTTTTTGCACATCACATGCAAACTGTGTTTAGTGGCATGAGGAGGACAACTAGGAGGGACAAGCACAGAAAGGACTTTAATCTCTCCTCCACACTAACATCAATGTCAATACTTATAATAGTTTTAATTAAATTGAAAAATGTTGCTATTATTCTGATTCTGATTATTGTTATTCTTATTGTTGCTCCTGCATGAATGTACATTACCCAAGTTTCATTTAAAAGGTTTTTAATTTAATATTTTGTTTCTGACGGGCTAGGCCTCGCTGCTGATTTCAAAGACAGCTTCTTATAAAGAATTACTTGCAAGTTCTCTCTGTGTGGCATGAACATGTATCGGACTGTACAAATTTATTTCATCCTTTAAAGGTGTGGACAAGGCGCTAGGGCTCAACTTGCACAGTAGTTTTGCACCTGTCAGAAAAGAGGAAAATAACTATGACCACTATAGCATTTACGGGATATATTCTATAAATACAAATACATATAAATATATTTAGAGAGAGTTTATCTTTGTTTGTTGGCATGTTGCCTTGTTCCTGCTTCAATGGTTATACATATTTATGTCTTAAAGAGAATGTAATTTGTTTACAACCTTGTATAAACTAAATAAAGATAAACTTCCTGGTTTGTAGAAGGAGGAGGAGATGACACTGAAGCTCATATGTACCTAGATGGACCAGAGCCGTGTTGGTGTGTTATAACTGAAAAAAATAACATTTCCTGGAATTTGCCTGCTATCTTGTCAAATATTGTAGATATTTAGATGATTAACAAAATGAAACCAAAATATAATGGGAATTATAGTAAATGTGGAATCTTAGTATTACTCTATATGATTGTTGAGATCAAGTTGGAGTGGCTTGCCTTTGGTTTTCTAAAACCTTTTTTTATTACTTAATTTAATTAATCTTTGTTCGCCTCCTACGGCGCTGGTCTGGCCTCACAACAAAGGCTCATATCTGGACCTTTATATAATGAAATGTCTTCTAGATAAACATGTTTGTTCACAAGTTTTAACAATACGTACAATGATTGAAAAGCTGCAATCAAGTCATAATAGAAATCTGCAAAAGTTTTTCTTATGTACAGACGTCATTTAACTTTGGGATACATTTCAGTTAAATTTTGTTTTATGTGTTCTGCCCTACCAAACTGTTGGCATTTTTAACATTTAAAAACAGAAAAACTGACAAAAATAACAACAAAAATGGAATGTTACTTTGACTCTTTTTATATATATATAAAAAAGAAGAGGATAATTTTTTTTGCACTATCTGGTCATGAATGACAACTTCTGTGGTGTATTTCTAGATGTGCTTTGTGTGTTTTAACCAAGCTTGTCTTCCTGCCGTCACAGAATATACAGTAATCTAGCATCTGAACTGTACTCACTAGTTGTTAACTATTTATTGTGCTTTGACCAATCAGACATTATTAGAGAGATGTTACATACAGAAGGCATCTATTGCACTCAGAAGGACAAGGCCACTAAACTAGGCTCTACTATGTTATTTCTAGTACCAACCTGAGTTAACGTTGAAGCATTATGCAACCTAACAAATTGACAATTTTCTACTTAAAACTATATACCATTATGGTATATACAATCATGTATCCAAGCACTTATATATTTACTTTCTCTAATCCTCCTCCTCTGTCAATTTCCTGTCAATCCAACCATCTGGAGAGGGTGTAAGCATTACCAGTCTGCTCAGGCGTGACAAAAGTTTGAATACAATTTGTCTATTTCAGTTCAGACAAAAAAACACACTAGTCTGCTATTCTGCTTTGACGCTGTTGAGTTGATGATTTGTTTGTTGTCTGTTATTACACAACATAAAACAGCAACATAACAGCAGCGAAGACAACATTTTCAATAATTGTAATAATAATACTAATTACAAAAGACTGAAGCTAACCATCTTTAATCGCTCTTACATCCGGGATATTCAGCTTTAAGAGGATGCAAAGTTCAAATATACTTTCTGTAAATACAGCAGTGACCTTCACTGAGGATGCAAAACTGTTGTGGAACTACATATCCCATCATGCACCACAACTAGTCACAGCTGTGGCTGTATGAGCATTTTACTGCTCATCTCAGAAACATCTTGAATCCATTCAATACAATAATAACAAGATGTAACAACCAATAAGACAATGATGATGATCAATGAAACTTCTTGCAATATACTCTCACCTGCCTCGATGTACTGTATTTAGCAGCATGCAGTTTGTGGAACAAAGAAAAAGAGAAATGCCAACAGATTACGTTTTGGCATACTTAGCCATTCATGGGTAAGTGATTTAAGTGTTCATCTTGTTTTTATGATATTTTTTTATCTATACAATAATTGTAAATAAAGAACTCAATGTCTTTGTTCATTTAATACTATGCAAAAAGTCATGCTTTTCTGATTGTTACCCACCCTTTATCCTAGAGTGTGTTGCTGGAATGTTTGTGGTCTCAAAAGTCAAACAATGTGATGTAAATTATTTTCTAGCCTGAGAAACAAGACAAATGATTGGTGGTGGTGGTGGTGATGACGATGATGATGATGATGATGATGATGATGATGATGATGATGATGATGATGATGATGATGAACTATGACTCTTGCTGCTTGACTGTCCCATTTGCCATACTCTTTGACAGCAGCGCAAGTGAAAAAAACAAGACAATAAAAACAACAACTAAAAAAAGACAATTCACCTTATAAATGTCGCGGAGCAGCATGACCCAGCATGGTGTGTCCTGGCCCTGTCACCTGTGTCACATATTCAGACTTTTGACTGTCTCTCCATTGTCATTTGTTTGTTTGAATTATGTATGCATAAAGTAAATGCCTCTGTGTTTCAGTTTGAATGTTCAACAAGCTCTTGACCAATGCGATGGCTTAAGAATCAACTGCCCTTTACCTTACTCTTATACACTTTAATGCTCTTTTTGAAGTTCATATATATATACATATATATATATATATATATATATATATATATATATATATATATATATATATATATATATATATATATATATATATATATATATATATATTGCTTATGGCAACTGTGTAGCTCATTAAGGGCTCTATTTCCACAAAGATACACACCAACCTCACTTTAGATTCAGGTACTCTTAGTTACACAACTGAAATGAACTGCACCAACTACTTCTGGGTACAAAACAAAAGTGGTGGTTGTGTAGTTATAAAACAGCAAAATTTTATGACTTTTCTTTATAATTTTTAAAAGTCTATTAGCTCTATGTTGGATACATTAATGAATTAACTCCTGGGTTGATTGGACTCCTGAGAGTTTCAAGTGTTATGGTCATTCTAAATATTACTGTACTACTTTTTTTTAAAGCAGAATTCTTCCAAACCACTCAACACTTGCTTATTACAATAAATAGATAATTGCTTTCTGTAAAGATGAAAGGAAAATGCTATATAAATAGTCCAGTATTCCAAAACGATGTATTTATAAACCGCATGTGGGGGGCAGCCTGTCTAAGTTAAATTAAGCTAAGATAATCAATCTAGTATTTTAACAACGCTTGAGTTCTCAGGACAGGAGGAGGTGTGGAGATGATTGCGTAATAGAGCCAATAAGGGCCGTGAACGTCCAATAGGGGGCAGTATTTCACTAGACATTAAACACGTATGGGATGAAGAGGTCTATGAGTGGATCTCGTTTCTCTAAATATGGCTCGTTCGACTCCTCGATTGCACCGGAAGTTATTCTCCGTGCGCCATATTTGGTGTTGTCCCAAAGCTCTTGGCGCTGCTCCGAGGAGCGAGGAGGGAAGCCGGAGGAGGCTTCTGAGTGGAGGCATAAGCGAGGTTCCTACGCGGAAGTCAAACTCACGGCAGAGGAGAAAACCCCGCCCACAGCGCGCGCTCTCTCATGTTTTGTTTATGACACCTTCAGCAGAACCTGGCTCTTAGATGCAATGATTCATGTGTGAATGTTATAAGTCCTGATGTTTGTGAACCTTATATTTGTATAAATAAAGAGAAAGAACCTCATATCATAATGTATGTTTATTTACAACAAATATTCCTGCCAACATTAAGATCACACTAAATTAAAACTCATCTCTCCTCTCTCCTCTCCTCTCTGTGGCTCCTCTGTGGGCGGGACTAAGACGCGAGGAGAGGAGGGGAACACATTTAGAGAAATGAGACAAATGAGACGCACTTTCTGCTGCTGGTGTCCTGGGAGAGCACAGCAGCACTGGGTTCAAAGTTCAAACACAAGCTGAGGAGAAATGGATTTCTGATCAGTTTTGATGCAATAAAAGCAATAAAAACATGTTAATTTCTTAATAATTACAAATGGAGTACATCTAAACTTAATAGTTTGGTATATTTGGTACATTAACCTTTATAAATCTGAGTTACTTGTGTGTGGAGAGTTGACATATTTAAAAGGCTCTTTTTATTATTGTACAGTACATTACAAATTTAAACCATACTAAGAGCTTCCTATAGAGAAAAAGTAATAAAAAGAGCATAATAGTTGTATAGCCCTTGTCATGACTGGGGTTTTCAAAGTGAGCATGGGGCTATATATTAGCATCATTTACATTTTAACTAAAATGCTATGGTATTAGCCTACATGTCATTCTTGCTTTGCATGTCAATCTATTTGGCAAATAAGATCAAACAATTCTACTGAGTTTAAAACTTTATAATCCTAAAAGTAAAACTAACAAAAGTCTTTTGCCATTTTGAAATGTTATTATTGACTCTTTCATACAAAACCAATAAAGAGGTGGATATTGAGTGGGCAGTACTGAATTTTTATTGGCTGACAGAATCTGAAGACAGTATGTTTCCTCCAACTAGGTCTTCTTCAGTCCATCATTAACCCTTTGTTAGCCCTACAGTATTAGCCTGCAGTGTGTGTAGCAGCATCAGGATGCGGGGCAGGGCCTCCTGTGTGGCACAGCCTGTGAATATAGAGTGGGCTCCCACCACTCTGAACATCACCACCAGAGTGCATTCAAGTCCATGCGCAAGGGCCCATTTCCAGGAAGAATAGCCCTTTCTTGGGCCCCAAGTTGAATCCTGCTGCTTCCCTTTGGCCCAATAGAAAGCTCCTTTAACTGACAGTCCTTTACAATCAGCCAACATTGGTGGAGGTTTTGGGGTCCAGTTCTCCTTTTGCACTCTTTCTCTGAAAAAAGGATTGATTTTGAAATTTCTCTTTCCCTGCCCAGTGTGTGTATGGGCTTCGTATATTTGTGTGCATTCGCCCGTATATGTGAGTTTAGAAGTGTGGGTTGCATGCACGCACACATTTGAATGCCAGTCTTGGCAATTGTCTTAATGGGATAAGGGGAGAGTATAGTTCCTGTTTGGGGGATGGGACTGTGGGAAAAAACACATGGGAAACGCACATGCAACAGTATATCCCTGCATTAACAGTTATAATACTGGTTAAGATAGATAAGGTGATGATAAGTATCTGTTACCTCTCAGGGATGTGAATACAGTCGCTGGTCACTCCCAAAAACATACCTTTCAACAGTACGTGGACTTTTGAAACTAAATACTGCAACAACAGAATAATAGAACAAAAAAATAAAATGATTTCTATATGGGCAGTTAAACAGGAGTAAAGGCCCGGCTTGTGAAGAGGATGTTTGGGAAAATTCATAGTAAATTTTTTGACAACATTGATAGATAATCCAGACTCCAGATGATGCACGTCACGCTCTCAGGTCATGGCATCAAGGGAATGTACAATCTATGGGAAACTGGCAATCTGAGCATTCAATGTAATATACCTGTTAGATATAAGTATCTCCTGGTCAGGCATTATGTAAAAACAAAAAAGAACACTCTTGAACTCTTAATGATACACATCTGTTAGAAAAGACTGTCCTAAACTGCCAGAAGCATGAAAAATTGTGCTCCAGATTTAATTCTGAATTGCAGACATTGAAGACGAACAGACACATTTTTTTTACAGACAACTTGGAACATGTTGCTCAAAACAACAGTAGATTCTGAATCATGGGAGGAAATCCTGCTGCTGCCTTCAAGAATATCAATCTGTAATAGATAATATTTTACACAACCTTTACATCACTCCCTACAAATACAGTAAGTTCACTCAAGGAGCTTCTCCAAACGGTCCTAAATGTAATCTACTCATGGGACTAGATACCATTGTCTCTGGGAGTGTAGAGAGACTGCAGTGTTCAGTGTGGTGACAGGGCAGACAGTCCTCACTAGTCCATTGCTGGGGTTAGGACTTATCCCACTGAAAAAAGACTATTCAGTTCTCACTGATGCCGGCCAGAAAAGCCATATTATCAAAATGGGTTTGAGGTGATTCTGTTCAATTTGGGAGAGGTTGAGATTGTGTTTAGGTGGCAAATTAAATCTGTTAAATAATTTGGGAAAATTTTGTCCTGTAATATGTTAAAAATGTAAGAAAAATTTACATTTTTAAAAAATTATAAATTGTTGGTCAATATTTTTGTGTTGTGTATTTTTACAAATAGGTCATTGAAGGAGATTGAAAACGTGACTGTGGTTGACCAAGAGGCTGATGTGCCTTGCAGAATTGTGGCCAGTAGAGTGCATCAGTGCTACAACAGTGGAGAGTCATCCTGCTTTTTTACTCTTTTGGGGAAAAACTTGAAACAGAAGAATGTAAAGGAGTATGTGGTGGGATGTGGGACACAGAGAAATATATGTTATCAGTCAGTAAGTCTGTTTTCATTTGATATTAGCCCAAACCTGGGACTTTTGTCTCTTTGCCAGTGTTTCTGCCTCAATGTTCTGATGTTCTGATCTAAAGGTTATACTCAGCTATTTATAAATAAAAACAGTTTTATATTAAAAAAAAAACAAGCCTCACACAGTTCAATCCTGGACACACAGACAAGCCTGCCCACACGTGCATGTTCTCTTTCTGTCTCTCAAACCCAGGTCACAATTACGCTCTCGCTCCTGTGACAGCAGATGGACAGTTCTGTGATTACCTTCGCACCTCCAAAATTCAGCTTTAATATCCCCATTCCCCCGACTCATACTAGGACGTCAGTGAGAAGTGAAACGACTAGTTCAACGAAGATGTGGCTGTGTTATTCCCAGCACTGATCAAAACTTCCTCTTGAGCTAATGAGCTGTGAGGATGGATACCATCAGTCAAATTTATTCTCTCATGTTTTTGTTACCCCGTCCCAGGACACAAGGTAATCACCTTTATCAGTTGCTATAATTGCATTCAACACTATGATGCAATAACACAAATGTATTATTATTATCTCTACGTGGGGCGGCAGTAGCTCAGTGGGTAGAGTGGTCGTCCTTTAACCGGAATGTAGGCAGTTCGATTCCCACTCTCCCCACAGTTCATACTGTCGTTGTGTCCTTGGGCAAGACACTTAACCCACCTTGCCTCCAGTGGCTGTAACACTGGTAATTACTGTAGAACAATGTAAGCAGCTTTGGATAAAAGCATCAGCTAAATGAATAAATGTAAATGTAATTGATGATTTAATGGTTCTACCAGTGCACTTTTCCTGAGAGTTTGCTGCTGTTCAGATAAAATTAAAAGTATCCCCTGATAACAATTTGTTCTCATAATACTTACACCTCTTTAGTACCTTAGCGTTACTATACAATAGATATATGCCTATAATAAATCAATAACAAGGTGTATCAGCACTAACAATATAATACATTTTGATAGTTCACATTGCACTTTTCTTTAATCCATCTATCCAACATGTGACAAGTCTACACTTCACTGTTCCCAGAATATAAACATTTGTTCACCAAACACCTGCTGTTTTCTTTACAGCAAAAGGTGTCACTGACTTTAAAAGTTTATGAAACTTGTTTGAAATGTACTCATTAGCTCTTTTTTATATTCAAGGCATTTTTGGCTTTGTTCCTCTTCCGTTAACTAAATACTGATGCAGTTATATGTAGACTTTATAAGATTTATAATATTAAGATGTAAGATTTTATTTGTTTTAAAGGCTCTCACTGACGCTGCCCCACAATACATTCCAGATCTGTTAACCCCACACTCCACCCTTCGGCCTCTCAGGGCAAATTCCACCTACTGTCAGTCCCCCCGTCCCGGCTTGAAAGCAATGGGGATTGTGCCTTTTGTGTCACTGCCTCCAAACCTGCTCCTCTATAGATCATTTTAAATCACTTTTAAAATTCATCCACTTCTCCATTGCATTCTGCATTTTCACTTATGTTCCTCTAAATTGTGTTTGCCTTGGTTTTCATTTATTGTAATGCTATACTCAGTGGTAGAACTAAGTTTATACTGTTGTTGTGTCCTTGGGCAAGACACTTAACCCACCTTGCCTCCAGTGGTGTTCCAGCTGTAAAACTGGTGTATTGAAGGCTAATGTAAGTCGCTTTGGATAAAAGCATCTGCTAAATGTGATGTCAATAAATAAAATGGCTTGGCTAAACATGAATAAAAGATTGTGCAGTAATATCTCATCTATTTGTAAATAGTGGTCAGTTTATGTGCACGGGCCTGAGGGCGCTGCTGATAAAGTCTCAGTCAGACCAAGCAGACTAAATTATTGGGCTATTGAAAGAGAACGTTTGGGTTAGAAAATTGTGCATGTATAAGATTCTTCTCATTGTTCTTGTTTCTGTGTTTCTTGTAGTTTTAATACTACTCAAGCAGTGACATGTGGCAGCTTTGCTGAGGTCATGACTTTATTCTTATTCAACAAAGTGGGCTCAAATCCAAATGTCAATGTCCCATGTCTCTTAAGCCAGTCACAGTGTTTGATCATTTACAGCTCTAATGTGTGCATAGATTATGGGCATATGAGATTTTTTATATTTTAGCTTGTATATCTGACCATGTTAGCACACCAGCTAATACGTCACAGCTTAGCTCTGACTTTACTTTGTCACACAATAGTTCAAATGCCCAGAAGGTCATTTGTTGAGCGACAAAAGAACATTTACTTTAGTTCCAGTCATGAATATACTATTCTATATAGCCTCTGTAGCCTATAGAAAAAACAACCACTAAATATTGAGACACATAGAGCAGACTGTTACATAACCTTGAATGAGATGAGGCTGGAAGAGATCCAGACAGCAGTTTTATCCAGTACCCTGCTGTGGCAAGATTGGCTGTTATTCTGTCAGTCTTGGCTAATTGTGATAGTGGAATTGGGCAGATGCCAGAAATGAAATACTGTAGGACTACGAATGATCCAGGAGTAAACAGGATTAAACCCAAAACAGGGAACCACAGCTGCACTGTCTTATGCTCCCCCTTTGGTGTTATTTAGTTAGTCAAATGGTGCCATGTGTTTATTTTATGGGGCCATAACAGAAAGTCTGTGGAAATCCTCAGTCGTCCAGGTTATAATACAACCTGAATCTGGACATGGTTTATTAAAGTAGAAAACAACTCATCTCTCGTCAAAAGGACAATGTCTCTCTTACTGTATATCAGTTTATTTTGTCTCTTTTATGTTGTTACTGTAGAAAGTGTGATGTCCTGAGTGGACAGCAAAGTCAAACAGTCCATATGATTTTACAAATCAATGACGAAAACCTCAAACAAAGACATGCAATATTTCTCAAATTAGGAGAAGTAGGAGAACCTACACAAATTAAACCTGCTACAAGTTTGTTCTGCTAGAAGAACCACTCATAATAAATATGACTCTGTTAAAGCATTCAAAGGAGAATAAGGAAATGTCCACCTGCATATTTTGAGATATTTTGATACAGTTGTACAGGGCAACATAAACAAAGACTTGACTCTGGCTGAATAGCACGGTGAGTGTTTGCCAGCCGCTTTGGGTGGCCATACTTTTTATGCAGGGCACTTCCTTTAAGCTTCAAATGACGAGTGACCCTTGCGTAAAGGGATTCTTAGAGACTAGGTCAGGCTTTCAGAGTCAGGGGAGTTCCTGCTGCAATGAGTCTATCACGCCTGGAAACCAGGCAGTCAGCTTGTGTATGAACAAAGTGCACAAACCCCAAACAGCCTTTTGGTGTCATAAGAAAACACCTGTGTTTAAAGCAGCATGGGTTATTAGAACTTATGATGGTCTGATCATTCATCATCAGGAGGTGACACTACAATCCAATGGGTTTATGGATGTCGTTTGTGTTGTATGATGGAGTGCAGAGTGACTTCTGGAGCACACAAAGAAGTGTGAGTTGGTATTCTGAAAACAAGGCCTGGAAGCAACAGCACTGACAAAAGGAACAAATCTGTTGACTTCAATTCATGAGTCAAACAAGGTCATAGCTTTTTGAAGACTGGGAATCAAACACCTGTGTGTCAAACACCTTAAGGACCAGCAATAACCGACTGATGACGATATAGTGCAGTGATAAAGGATTCTTAGTTATTAATATAAAACAGTGCATCACACACAAAGCTACATTTGAAACAATAAACAAACAAATAAATAAATAAATTGTCAGTGCCATCTGGTGGAGGAATTATGCAATAGCAGTGCACATATCGTGGATATGTTTTCCTGTTCATATCTTTGAATAATAGTTTATTAAAGGGAAGGTTATGAATGTTTGAATGTTATAATTAACAGATGTCTTTTTTCAACCGAAATGCTCGTGCATGTCTGATGTCACATTAACATTCTTCATTTGCTAATTGATGGATGGCTATTTTTAAAGCTTTAAAGTGACTCCCTGTCCTGCTCTGTGCAATCAGTTGTGTAGGCTAAGCTAGTCCAAACCGTAGGCAGCTACAGAAAGACAAACTAACTTTTCTTTTGTTGCTCAAGTTATTTGGGCATGATATAAAGTGGCACTGACAGGGATTAAAAAACAATATAAGACTTAACATTTGTTCGTATTTTGGGTCGACTCGTGTCCGTGCGCTGTGTGGAGTCAGAGCACACTGGTCACCACATGGCGCGCATCCAACTAGAGGCGCATGAGAGCTGCTCGCTCGCTGAGTTGGAGCGCAGTCGCGTCTGAGGATCTCATCCCTCTGCACGGAAGGACACTCCTTTTTAGAAATCACTCCAGGCGCATCCACATTGTTTTCGTTTATTGTGTTTTTGCCCCCTCTCCGTTCACCTTCCTGCTCGGGCCGAACTGTCCTGAGGTTTGTGAAGGCGTTTTTGGTGCGGGCCATCGTGAGAACCAAAGGATCATTAGTGCTGTCATCGGGACTAGGAACTGGTGAGTTCTTTCAAAAAAGACTTTGACACCGATGCTACTAGTGTTTTGTGGCCTGTTCATTTACGGCGTACTGCAATGGATAATAATAATAATAATAATAATAATAATAATAATAATAATAATAATAATAATAATTAGTTACACGGAGAACAGGTTATTAGACACAATGGTCTGAAGAACACCACATAGACACAGTGTTTAAGTGAGTTTGTTTTGTCAATATTAAGTCATCCCCACTAGGTTTAGTCAATAAACCTGCACAAAGTTGTTAAACTGTCATATCATTTAAAAGTTGCATTAAACTTGCTGCCTGCGTTTCGAATGGGCGTGGTTTCTCTTGACTTGGACCGTCCCATTTCTTCTCAGAACAAGTCAATCAGACAACTTCAGACTCTGAGGTCATCCTTTTCATATTGTGTCTGGCTCATTTTTCTTTCGTCTCAGTTGTTGCTGGAGTCATGACAGCTGAAAAAGGCGGACCGGTAATAAACGGTAAACCAGAGGATAGCAAAGACCCGGAAGGGTCCAGTTCCAGCTTGGACAATGTGGACTACAACGAGAGAGGGCAATGGAACAACAAGGTCGAGTTTTTCTTATCTGTGGCTGGAGAGATTATTGGTTTGGGCAATGTCTGGAGGTTTCCTTACCTCTGCTACAAAAATGGAGGAGGTAGGGAGAATGCATTTCCAGATTGATTATTGTTATGGATCTAAGCACTGAGCTCATTCCTAGACATTACAATGTTATCTGAAATAATTTAAATATATATATCATGTCAATAAATGAGGCAGGTTGTCCGACCAGGTGTCATTAGCTCAGCACAGAGTCTTCACAAACACTCACTCACAAGGTTTTGACAGAACCAGTGTCACACAGACACAAATATATTTAGAAGAATCAGTTTTTTCAGCAGCAGCTGCAGTATGGGTCACTAATGTAGTCTTGACATTGTGTCTCATTGTCTGAAGGTGCCTTCTTTGTGCCGTATGTCATCTTCTTTGTGTGCTGTGGTATCCCTGTGTTTTTCCTGGAAACGGCTCTGGGTCAGTTCACCAGTGAAGGAGGCATCACATGCTGGAGGAAAATCTGTCCGCTTTTTGAAGGTAAGGACTCATTCTTGTCACTTAAGGAACATAAATGATCCTTTTCTTTAGACACTGTTCTACCTGGATCTGTTTTAGGCATTGGCTATGCAACGCAGGTGATTGAGGCTCATCTAAACGTGTACTACATAGTGATTCTGGCCTGGGCTATCTTCTACCTCTTCAACTGCTTCACCACAGAGCTGCCGTGGGCTGGATGTGGTCACTACTGGAACACTGGTAGGTCTTACTAAAACAAACCTGATTTTCACGTGTGACATTATACTCTTAAGCATCTAACACTGGTTATGTCATTTTGTATTTACAGAATACTGTGTTGACAACTATGGAGACAATGCCACCAACATTACAAACCCAAATGCAAGTTCTCCAGTCATCGAGTTCTGGGAGTGAGTGCATGTTTTTAATCACTTTTTGCTTGTTTTTTACCGGAAAAGTCTGTTATGATCTAGTGTGCATAAAATCCTATTAAAGTGTCCAGTCCATAATACTGAAGGTTTTCTAAATTTTAGGTCTTTATCAAACGCTGTTATGTTAATCTTGTTGGACAGCCTCAGATAGTTACACTGACCCCCCTAACCTTTCCCCAATAATTAGTCAGCCCTTTTTGTATTTGTATGTCAGCAGGCCCGGCTAGGCCAGCTGTCTCACAGCTAGAGCCATGTGTGTGGCAGCGGATCAGGCCTTGTCACTGTGCAACGCTGACCACACTTCCTGTCGTGCTGCCAGTGCTTACAAGGCTGGCTCCAATGACATTTTTAATCTCACAATCTTTTCAAAATGTTTCCGCACTGCCAAACTGATGCTAGTGTCAGATTAGTCATTAGCGGTAAAAACAGTGGATGGAAACCACTATATATGTTTGCAAAGAAAGTCAGGGATATTTGCCAACACACTGTTTTGTTGTATATAGTTCAGCATAACACAGAGCAGAGACTTGGACAAATACTTTGGCTTAGTAATATCAATTAGATCTTACAATTATTTAATGCTCAAAAGGAGTATCACTTTAAGAGCCGTTTAGACCAGTGTGTATCATTAGTTATTGTCTGTTTCTATTTGTTCTGAAGATATTTGTCCAAGAGACCATTCTTTAATAATAAGACATCAGTGTTCACGTCTTGGCCTCTGGGGTGAGCACAGAGCAACAGGGGGACAGTGTTTGAAGTAGCCTGTGGCTGGTCACCAAGAACATGTCACCATGATCAATAGCCGCTCAGGAGATCCAGGGGTAAACGCGGTGGCAAACGTTTGGCAGCAGCATGGTGTAGCTTTGTGTACACCATTGTTTTAATCTTGTCATAAAGAGATAAGTCCAGTATTCTTAAAGCTTGCATTGAATGGTTTCATCTGTTATTTTACTGACTCGTACTGACTCTTGAGCATAATGTGAGAGATATAGGAGGGAGTGTACTGTAAATCCAATCTGAGACGCTAAAGAAAAAAATTATATTTTAGCGAGTAAAACTTTTATCTTTGACATTCACCAATAACTCTTTTGCACTAAAGCTAGTGGTGCAGTTTGAACTTACTGAAGAGTGAGCATCAAACATGTGTCATACTGGTTCCTAAATGCCAACCAGTAACTCTGTGTGTTGTATTACTGCCACAGGCGCAGAGTGCTGAAGATATCAGATGGTATTGAACACATGGGGGGCATACGCTGGGAGCTGGCCATGTGTCTGGCCCTGGCCTGGTTCATCTGTTACTTCTGCATCTGGAAAGGACCCAAGTCCACTGGCAAGGTAAGACCCATTTTCTACTGTGGCTTTCTTTTGGAGTTGAAAATGAGTGAATTTCAAGTCCGTCATTTAGCTTCAGTCCCAAGTCCTAAACCAAGTCTTTCTGCTTTCTCTTCTGATAGTAGAGGACAAAAGGCTGCACCATCAGCAGCTACCTTTCCCTCCACACTTGTCATTGCAATGGCCTCTTTTAGAGTCGTCTAGCACCTTGAGGAGTACATACAGGACGATACTCTTCTCTCATATTCATTGGGCCAGAATGAGTAAAAAAGCGAAGCAGATGGGAGAAAGAGAGGAAAAATGAACGGCTTCACATTCTACTTGACAATGAAAACACAACGAGGCGGCTATGCCTATATGTCTCAGAAGTGGCTTTTGTGGGCCTGTGAAGTAAGAGCTGGGATAATGCCCCTTCATGGCTGGGCTTTAGCGGCCGCTTCAAGATTGATTCCTGTATTCATTGGAGAAAAGGAGAGCGTTCATGAGGAGCATGCAGAGTGTCTCCTCGGCCTACTCCTCCTCTCTCTCAGTTCCCACTCTGGTAAGCTGTTTGCTCAGTGGCCTGTGTTTGCCAGCCATTCGCACTTTTAAGCTCTCTGGTTAAATTTACGACAAGGCGGGGGCGAGTTTGACCAGTAAATTTGTGCCGGCTTAAATGTTTACCCGTGGTGAGCTGGAAGTGGGCATGCAGAGCAGTGACTGAATATTGTGCTTTTCATCTCCACAGAGATGGGAATAACAGAAGAGAAGGTTTAGGATGTGTAATCACTTCATTTGACAAATTTAAGAAGGGATCTGATCCACGAGGAGATTACTTTTCCCACACTTTAGGTAGGATCAACCAATGTGATATTTGTATTAATTACCCTAATTGTAGAGTTAGGGTTTTATATAAATCCATGATCATATTAGAAATATAGTGCATCTTTCTTTTGACACATTGTAAGATTGTATCCCATTCATGAAATCCTTCTCATACAGTGTAAATCGTCAGTTGGAGTAACGTGTGTAAGTCAATAGCAGTATCTCTGTGTTGTCAATGAACTGGTGTGTGGGCTTGTGGTGCTCTGGGCGAGCTTCAAATCGGGGCACATTTTCCCACACTGCCAGCATCACTCCTCTGGGCTGCTCCTGTCTAAGAGACTGGGCCAGAGGAACCCTCTTTTCTTTTCTCACTCCTGGCCCAGCTCTCTTCTGTCCTTTTTTTGTCCTCAATTGGACTTTGACTGGGTGCCAGGGAGCCAGGGGATGTATGTTACCCGCCTCTGCCTTCCAAGAGGCCAGGCTCTTTGTTCTGATGGTCTCTGAGAGTCTTGAGATGTTGCACACTGCTCTTCACAACCTGAATGTTCCATAAAAAGAAAGATGGTTGGATGGTGTGTATCTACAGATACTGTACAGAACTGTATGGTGTATTTAATGTTGTGTTATGCCATTTATACTGATGAAAATAAGACACTGTAGCCACAAATACTTGATTTATATATACAAATACAAGATGATAAAGTGATGCCTGGAGCTGAGAGGTCTTTCGAGATGTGAACAGACTAAATGTCTTTAACTTTAGTCTTTAGTTTTTTCACAGCTTCAGATAATTTTATCCCCACATTTGTTTTGTGCTATAAATATCTGCCAAAATATTTTCCTTGATTATAAGAATGTACTGGTTTGTAGGAAACAGGCAATGTTTGTTCAGGTGTTGAAGACCAAAGTCATGCAAAAACAAAGACAGCAGTTATGCAATGTTCTACTTAGAGAGTAACTAAATAAATAATTGCGCGTGTTTATAATCTGCAGGTGGTGTACGTGACTGCAACTTTCCCATATGTGATGCTGTTGGTTCTGCTCATCCGAGGAGTGACGCTGCCTGGTGCGTACGACGGCATCAAGTTCTACCTCTACCCAGACATGTCCCGTCTCTCCGACCCTCAGGTAGGACAGTGCCCTGTTTCCATGTGCCTTGGTTTAAAAAAGAAAAGGTCAGACAGGGCGATAGCCTTAAAGCTGAGACAGTAAAACAAGTACACTTCTGTTGTTTCCTTAGATTAAACCCAAGATTTGAAGTCTACAGTGAAAACCTTTATATATGTCCTGAAACTAATACTCTCATATGCAGGTGTCAGCTTATCCATTCAGAGCACATCAAAGGAGTGTGTTCTCTGCCAAGTTTACTTTAATTAAGACAAGTGGTGCTGTCATAACAAATCATCACATTTGTGAAAACACAAGACACGTTCTCAGGCCTGATCATAGCAGGTGCCTTTCCTCTTTGACCTCCTTAAACTTTTCACCCTCTCTACACAGCTGTAGCAGATAACACTTCTGAGTGCAACAAAGGTTCCTGGGAATATGAGGAATCTAATAGACTTTTACTCAGTCAGATGTTATTGTCATTCAGATACACAACTAAATGTACACAGAACAGGATTTTGTTGCCTTGGTTCAACAAAGTAAAATAAATATACAGCAGACTAATAAATATTAGGTGGGTAGAAGTGATTACATATAGATAATATGTAAAACAATAAAATAACAGATTATTTATTCATCTAGACCTGGAAAGAGCACAAATGCTGACATGTGGCACTCCAATGAACTGACTACTAATCGTTGTAACTAATTACTTTTATTGTAATTCTTTTAGGAACAATTTAAATTTGCGTTACTTAATGTTGTAACTCACTGGCAGGTGCACTGGGTTAGGTCAGTCGTAGTGCAGGTGTGGGACAGGTCAGAGGTCATGTACACACAGTTGTCAAGCTGAGGTTAATAGAGGTGCAGCATTAACATATAACTCATAAGGACAGGCTGACACACTCACAGACACACCTTGACCTTGTCTGGAAGATGCAGACAGAGTAGGTCGCTAGGCAACAGTGCAGCATATAATGTCAGTAGTTGGGTGTCATGACAACAGAAAAATAAAGAGATAAGAAAGAGAAAAGATTGTGCAATAATAATAGTTGATGGCCGAGGAAGAGAGAAAACAGTGTAGGACACAACCTTCTGTTGATTACATACTTACATGAACATGGTGTGTTGGCTGACTGATGAGAAAAATAGATTTATTATAGATGATTATAATTTTTATCATGCTGCATATTGTACAACAGACTTAAAAGCAATCCGTAGACTTATATTATTTCCCCTTATGCACCTTTCATGGCAACAGCAGTCCCATGAGCTGACACACTTTGAATGCGATTATAAGGACACGATTTGCCTCATAAGTTTAGGTGCCTCTAAAAAGACATGCGCCACACTCCACTTTAATGAAAAACAAGGAGAAACAGAGGGATGTACCCTCATTCCCTGTGTTCATTTAACCCTTGTTAGAATAATACAAATAGATTTTTCACAGGGCACATGTGGCTCACCTGGTAGCGTCTCAATTAGAGCTGTTCTAACTACCCTTTTGTTAGAGGTGCCTTGTTTTGTTCCACGGATACTGCTGTATATGCAGCAAACATATTTTATACACAATTACTTTTAAAACTATGAATAGAGAAAGATAAACAGTGAGAGGTGACACTAAAGCAATGAGGAAACATGGCTTGACAAAGACAAACAAAGAAGGAGGTGATAAAGCTGCTGTTTGGCAGAGGAAGACATTACTTCTGATGCCAGTGTTAAATGAGCTTGCCCTGGGACAATCAGGCCTCTGTTCTGCAGTCGGCCTGTATGGAGTTCCTCTCTACTGTCCCATAACTTTAGTTCTGTAGCTCTCTCTTTCTCACACTCACCATGCACTGTGCATCACTGTCCTGTCACACTGCTCACAGTCACCCCCAGCAGCCTTATACCTCTGCACTACGCTTTACAACCTCCAGACCACTGCATGCATTTGCACCATGTGGCCATCAGTGATCAATGATGAATGATTATTGACAAGAATTAAACTCCAGTGTATTGTTTAAAGTAAATCATATATTATTTTACGTTAAATAAAACGTAATATCAGCACAGCTGTGGATGAATCTATTATAGCTTACCCAGAAAACAAACAAAAAAAAAACTGGGATTCAGATGTTTTTCCTTCACTGCTCCATCATTGGATATTGAGTTGTCAAAAACTTTACTTTATAAGTTAGCACAAATCATTTCAGTGACTGGATTGGCCGTTTCTCGGCTTGTATATTTTTATGATTAAGGCCACTAATCACAATAATTACAATTTGAAGACCATGTAAATATTAAAATATGCACTGATAGTTTTTGTTTTGTTTGTTTTGTTGTTGATGTGCTTGACACTATGCTTCCTAAAGAGTCTGTGAGATATGGTGTTTTAGAAGTACCATACTGACCGTCAGATAAGGCACCATGAATGATTACATGCAACAATAATTATTTATACTGTAACTTTAGGCTAATTGATAGTATGTATCTAAAATGTAATGTAAAAAGTAATGGGTAACTCATTAAGCCATTGTCTTGTTGCACCTTAAATAAATACAGTTGTGCTCATAAGTGTTTATAACTTGGCAGAATTTGTGATTTGTTTTGGCCATTTTTCAGAGAATATGAATGATAACACAAAAAAAATTTTTCATAGTTAGTGGTTGGGTGAAGCCATTTATTGTCAAACAACAGTCTTTTTTTTTAAATCATACTGACAACAGAAACGTTCTAAATGACCCTGATCAAAAGTTTACACACCCTTAATACCATGTATTATCATCTTTAACATCAACAACAGCTTGAAGTCTTTTGTGGTAGTTGTGGATGAGGCTCTTTATTTTCTCAGATGGTAAAGCTGCTCATTCTTTTTGGCAAAAAGCCTCCAGTTCCTGTAAATTCTTGGGCTGTCTTGCATAAACTGCACGTTTGAGATCTCTCCAGAGTGACTCAATGATATTAGATCAGGAGACTGAGGCCAGTCCAGGACCTTCACTTTATGCTGCTGTAGCCAATGACAGGTCGACTTGTGTTTTGGATCGTTGTCATGTTGGAACGTCCAAATTTGCACTCATCGGCCCAGAAGCTGCAGCTTTTGGGCCGATGAGTACAAATTTTCCTCCAGTATTTTCTGATAACATGCTGCATTTATCTTTTCCTGTTCATTTGTAGCTCACACATCCCCAAAACTTCAGTGATCCACCTCCATGTTTCATGTTTCACAGCAGGAATGGTGTAACTTTCATCATAGACTTTGTTGACTCCTCTCCAAATGTAACATTTATGGTCTTGGCCAAAAAGTCTCTTCGGGCTCTTCACTCCAAATGACTTTGTTCCATAAGTTTTGAGGCTTGTCTTTGGGTAATGGCTTTGGGTAGTAATGGCTTTCTTCTGGAAACTCAACCATGCAGCCTATTTTTCTTAAAGTGCCTTCTTATTATGCATCTTAACATCACACCACTTTTTTCAGAGAGTCCTGCATTTCAGCTGAAGTTATTTGTGGGGTTTTTCTTTGCATCCTGAACAATCTTCTTGGCTGAAATCTTTGTTGGTCTACCTGGCCTTTTCATTTTCCACTTCTTAATGAGAGTTTTAACACTGCTGATTGGCATTCTCAATCCTTGGATTTCGTTGTATATCCTGTTCCTGTTTTATAAAGTTGAATTACCTTTTCCTGGAGATCCTTTGACAGTTCTTTTGCTTTCCTCATGACTCAGAACACAGAAACATCAGTGCAGCACTGGATGAAAGATTCAAGGGTCTGTCAGAGGCCTAGAAACTGATTACAAGCAAACGAGCATGGTTACCTTTAGTAGCCATTCAAACCTGTTTGTGTTAACTTGTGCATGTTATCAGGCCAAACTCACCATGGTATCTGAACCTTTGATCAGGGTCATTTGGGAAGTTTCATTATGATTGTTTTACAATAAATGGCTTTACCCAATCACTAACTATGAGTGAAAGAAAGGTTATTGTGTTATTATTCATAATCTCTGAAAAATGGCCAAACAATCACAAATTCTGCACCGGTATGTGAACTTATGAGCACAACTGTACCGATCAAAAGAGATAAATTTGTAGAGCGTTTACATTTCAAAAGCACTATCTTACAGCCAATGTCATCCTACTTTGACAAAGTAGAAAAGTTTCCTGGAGCCACAGTCTCAACATAACCAAACACAAGCTGACCAAATTAGGCACAACATCAACAAGTTTTTTTTCTTGGAGCCTGGGCCTTTAAGTTTCTCCTGCACTGTGCTGCCATCAGCAGAGGGTGAACCAAAGGGAACATTAATGAACATTAGCAGAGAAAGGCCTGTTCTTCCTCAGGAACAGTCTTGTGTTTGTGAGGTCACAGAAGTTACCGTGGTTACTCCCAGGAGGGAGTGAAGACCGTGCGTTTGTTAATTGTTTCTCAGTGGGGAAATGAGATTAGTGACTGAATGGTGATGTGAGAGAGTTTTCAAAGAGCCATGCTGCATTAAGTTTGAATTTGCCAGCACCCCATGCAATCCTGTGAGTCCTGTAGTCCAGAACGTTACTACCAACCACTTTCATAAGGCTCATTTTATTGCTGTCGCAGTTAAGAATTGTACATGTGTAAAGCTCCATGAAGTTCATGAATCAAAATACTGTGACTTACATGTACTGTGTAAGTAAGTAGTAATTTAAGATACACAAGACATATTAGGGTTGGTACATTACTGACCCACCTTGATGGAGACTTAACTCTAAACTTGTGCCACCCTCGTTCCACAAAGAGGATGGTTACCTAGGAATGTTCCAGATGAGGAGTCTTTAACCAATGAACTCTTGTGCAGCTGGAGTCTGTTGAGAAAAACAATCTTCTGCTGCACCAGGAAAGTGTCTGCTCTCGGACCGCTGCTGGTTTGAACTGATGGTGTATCAGTAACAGTTCTGGGCGTGTGAGATTTGAACACAAAGTGACTAATGTAGACAACATCGTGACCGAGTTTTTATCCAAAGTACCTGCTCTTTGCCAAAGCATTCTATGGAAGCACTTCCAGATGGTTCGGTTCGAAACAGACCATCTGGCAACTTAGATTATGCTTAAGGGGTCATCCTCACTCAAACGGCTGTTGAGGCTTTGAAATTATTCACAAGACGTAAACAAAAAATTCTATAACAAAATGTTAACACTTCAAAATGTTATTGATAATAATTTTATCTTTATCACTAACATAGTGAGGCCACAGGACATGCCAACCAAACATCACTTTTCATTCTACCAAATAAAATACCTGAATAAGTGTTTAAAATGTAAATGAATAATAATTATATTCACAGTACATCACGTGGCTGACTGTCTTGTGTGGGATGTGGAGAATCTATGTCTGCTTCATGGTCACAGTTGTGTGTGCTGTGTTGGACGTGTCAGTCATTCATGCACATACGTGATGCAGATTTCTGTCTTTCTCAACTGCCCAAGTGGAAAAATGTGAGAATGGGTCAAGACACAAAATGGAAAAGAGGACTGGCCAGGTCCTGGCAGGTGTACAGAAGTCAGCCACCCAAACTCATATTGTTTCAGCTCCTTTTCGATGCTCGATGAAGTCACGGACACTAAACTGTACTACAGTTTATTCAACTTTAGTTTATTTTAGCTGGTTACTTTACCCATGCACATTAAAACGTGCTGTTAAAATACATATACATTTTGAATTTTGTCTACAATGCATAGCACTTTCACATGGTCCTTACAGGTATGGGTGGATGCTGGAACCCAAATCTTCTTCTCTTATGCCATCTGCTTGGGCTGTCTCACTGCTCTGGGAAGTTACAATGCCTATGACAATAACTGCTACAGGTAAGCATCCACAGAGGTATATTCCCATCATTGCATCTGTTAATCGTATCAGACAAACGTCCGGGTGGTTTGTGCTTAGTAATCCAGTGACTGCTCTGACAGTAGGATTTTGTGTGTGTCCTCAGGGACTGCATCATGCTGTGTTGTCTGAACAGCGGCACTAGCTTTGTTGCAGGTTTTGCCATCTTCTCCGTCCTGGGATTTATGGCCTATGAACAAAATGTTCCCATTGAGGCTGTGGCAGAATCAGGTAACAGACAAACCGACCATTTTAGTTTGTGTAGCTATGCTAATCTTCTGTACCGATGTGAAGCTCGGATGTTTTTATACCCATAATTATTAAATCATTCAAAACCTGGTTATATAAGCCCACATACTCTTCACTTTGGCTCTTAGATCATTTGATCTTTTATTTAAAGCAGGATGAATGATTTAGAGAATGTGGCAGAACAAGTGGCTAAAAATGTTTGTCTCCCAGTGAAGTGCACTGAGGCCAGTGCTGAAGGTTTTAGTGTAAGTGCTGAATACTGCTGCAGTTTTATTACACTTCTGAGTTCACAATGACATATAGGATCATACTCATGTAAAAATGCACACAACAGCTGAACGTATGATTATATGAATCTTAGTTTTTTTATTATATCTTATATTTATAAGTATTAGAAAAATATTGTATGATTGGAAAAGCAGACATTATGTAATGGTTCAAATCAGAAAATAAAAGCACTCTTTAAAGAACCCTCTATATCTGTGTTTCCCAAACCTGTTTGTTTTAGAGTCATTTTGGTCATTTTGTGTTTTGGATATTTTTCTCTTAGTTTTGTTAAAGTGCCATTTAATTGATTTAAAGCTTTTTTATATAATATACTTCTTTTTCAGTTTCATTGTATTTATTGTTTGCATAGTATTATTTTTGACTAACCAATTTATAAATCCATCTAAAACCTGTTTAAATCCAACAAGAACCTGTTATAATCCAACTAGAACCTGTTCAAATCCAACTAAAAACCTGTTCAAATCCAACTAGAACCTGTTCAAATCCAACAAGAACCTGTTCAAATCCAACTAGAACCTGTACAAATCCAACTAGAACCTGTTCAAATCCATCTAGAACCTGTTCAAATCCAACTAAAAAACTGTTCAAATCAACCAGTTCAAATCCAACTAGAACCTGTTCAAAACCAACTAGAACCTGTCCAAATACTTCTAAAATCTGTTCTTAATCAATCTTAAATAATATATATTTTTTGTGGACCCAAATAAGACCTCCTGCAGGTGCGACCCACTTTAGGGACTCGACCCAGTTTTTAGAAGACAGTGCTCTATACCATCCACACGCTTCTACCTTTACTGTTCTGAACCCCGACATGTCGTTTTGTTGTAGGTCCCGGTCTAGCTTTCATTGCTTACCCCAAGGCTGTAACCATGATGCCTCTGGCTCCACTTTGGGCTTGTCTCTTCTTTATGATGCTTATCTTTCTTGGCTTGGACAGCCAGGTGAGACACACACAAATATTACTTAATAAAGTTTCAGTTGTAAATTGTTCCCTTGTTAAAGTCTTCTCATTCTTACCTCAGTTCGTGTGTGTGGAGAGTTTGGTAACGGCCGTGGTGGACATGTACCCAGAAACTTTCAGAAGAGGCTATCGCAGAGAGGTGCTCATACTTGGCATGTCGGTGGTGTCTTTTCTCATAGGACTCATCATGTGTACAGAGGTAAGACCAGACTAAAGATTGAAATAAAAATATTATTTTCTACTGTCCATCAATTATTAATACTTAAACCTATACATTTTATTTCTGTAGCATATCCATCCTATCACCATCATCATCTTCATCTTTCTTTTCACTGCACGGCCATCATATCATGCGCTTAAGTGAAAGCAGGTAGTAGCTCACTCCTTTTTTTTCCCATACAAATAATGCACTTTTCTTTTCTTTAAGGACTTTTCCTGACAGATGCATTTGTTGCTGACTGACTTTGGAGTTTTATACAAATCATGTACCTCACAAATCCAAAGCACTAAAAGCTTTTTGTGACAGTTTGAACTCCTTCAAATGCCATTGTAAACATACTGCACCACATGTAATGTTCAGGTCGAGCAACATGCATTTTTTTTTTTTTGAGAGAAGTGATTTTTCAAACCAGTGACCGCTGTTTCTCATTGTCTATACTCCTCTTCATCATCAACTTTCTATTTTGTACTATACGGTCTGTACTGTATACTTTATCAGCCGTCATGCAACAAGAAAAGTGTAGGAATAGGATTAGATCACCATTCTTAAGGTTTTCTGCCATCACAGGGGCATACCTGGCTGAAGCACTGCCTTACATACGAAGCACAAAAGGATTCATATGATATTCTTAGCTGCAGCTGCCGGTGCTTTGGAGACATGATGTAACCCACTCTCAGATTTATGAGAGGTTTTATTTACGATGTCCTTATCACTGGGAGAGAAACACATGCGTTGCCCGCTGAGGAGATGGAGGCCGGTATTACG
Source organism: Neodontobutis hainanensis (assembly GCA_024349245.1). Taxonomy (NCBI): domain Eukaryota; kingdom Metazoa; phylum Chordata; class Actinopteri; order Gobiiformes; family Odontobutidae; genus Neodontobutis; species Neodontobutis hainanensis. Next base: position 8,632,829 of record JALDNG010000005.1, read on the forward strand.
TGAGGCCTACACTGTAGAAATGTCGACATGATGGAGGTGATTCAATACCTGTTCCCTGTTTCATTCAATCAGGGAGGGATGTACGTCTTCCAGCTGTTTGATGCATATGCAGCCAGTGGGATGTGTTTGCTGTTTGTGGCCATCTTTGAGTCGATATGTATCGGTTGGGTGTACGGTAAGACCAATGTCTGTGTCTTAACTGTGAAATAACTTATTGAAGCTACAGTTTTTGATGACAGTATCTTTTGACAAGTGTCTGGGGTAAACAGAACAAAGATAAACACTACTGTTCCTAGTCCGTTTTATGTTTTTTGTATGCCCTCTGCTGGAGAGTAGGCTTAAGCACATTTCACCTTTCAGACTTTATTACACAAATAATCAGAAAAAAAGTTTAAATGGAATTTATTGTAAGTTCTATCAATTCTAAAACTGTGTAACAAAATATAATATGGAAGACATGAAATGCAGTATGTAAATATGATGAAGACATATTTAGTGTCTGTTTTTATCCCTCCTAAAAGACTGTTCCAGGTCCTGTCCGCAGCTACGATTAGAGTCAAAAACTGTCAGAAGACATCAGTCACTTCATTCTTTTGATGGCAGCGCCTAAACTCTGTGTGACACATACTTTACATTTCAGGAAGTGACAGATTCTACCTGAATATTGAGGACATGATTGGCTACAAACCTATCTTCTTCATCAAATGGTGCTGGATGTTTCTGACCCCGGGCATCTGTGCTGTGAGTCCCATTGAAGATTGGTGTTACTTGAATTTAGAAAGTGTCAATATGAATGAGTGAATGAATACATGAATGCCACAGTGGAAGAAAATGGCCACCTGTTTCCTATTTCTTTTTTATTACAACTCTGAACTGAAAGTATGACTTTTATTCTTGCATATAGCCTTTTCAAACCAAATGTCATTTTTACCTGCTGCAGGCAATATTCCTGTTCTTCCTGATTAAATACAAGCCGTTGAAGTACAATAACGTTTACACCTATCCTGACTGGGGTTATGGCATCGGCTGGTTCATGGCCATGTCCTCGATGGTCTGCATCCCTCTGGGCATTATCTGGATGATCTGGAAGACACCCGGCACCTTTTCTGAGGTAACAGGACATAGGTTTGAGGAGTGGGCCTGAGAGAGAAATGTTTTTTTATGACGGGTTTATCAGAAACAGTCAAAAGTTACAGAACATTAATGAGGTTTTATAAGGTTTTAAATATCATGTAACATATGTGAGGCAGTGAAACCACCACATTCATACTTAGCCCACCAGGTAAAGCATGCTCTTACTGTATGTGTTAATGGGTTAATGCTGCAAAACTACATTTATGAGTTTTCAATTAGCTAGCTGTATCTAACCAACAGAAACGTCCTGTGTAATGTCACTAAGCTTAAAAAAAAACAACCTAAACTAATTCTTCTTTCCTATACTCATTGTCTGCACCTTTCTGTTTTTTGCAGAGGATGAAGAAGCTGACAACCCCGAGCTCAGACTTGAAGATGCGAGGAAAACTAGCCACCCTCAGTCCTTACGCCTCAAACGACGCGAAAATGAAGGCTGATGGGAAAATATCGACTATCTCGGAGAAGGAGACACATTTCTAACGAACCGTGGAGCTGCTTGACGTCTTTGTGATAGGTCAAACACGGGAAAAAAAATAAAAAATTGACAGCCAATCACAACCATATTATCTACCACTGCACAAAACAGGAAAGAAATCAGAAACAGTGAAGTGTGATTTTTGTAAAATATGATGAAACGTTGATCCCAATTATTTAGTCTGTTGTAAATGTGATAACACATTTATTGGTTTTCTGTTAACACTGTGGCTTAAATAGCTCTTTCTTTTGTTTCTAACCACTAATATTTTCCGTCTGGTGACATGATTTGTTTTAAGAGTTGTACTGGTCGCACTAGTTTCTGTGCCTTTGGAGCAATACCAGCTGGTCGTGTTGTAAAAGGCTTACACTGTACATTTCTGGTTCAAGTGCTGTGCCTCGATCTTAAATTAGGAACCCAAATGTCACTATGCAAAATGTAGCATCCTGGGGACTTTTCTAAATAGTTGTGTGTGGATCATTCAGCAGTTCTATCTTCGTACTCTAGAGGGCACTGATACAAAAGTCAAACTCATTTGTATTTACCATTTACAATGACACTCATTGTGAACATGTCACTGTGAGGGCTGTGAAACATTTAGGCCTTTAGTCACCTCTGTTTTTTCTTGAACTTAGCATAAATTGTTAGGGAGAATAAGGAGACACGCTGTGGCTGGATTAGTCATTGTGTTTGGAGTCCTTCCAGGGCTTTGCTGATCTTCATGTCTTGTGAAATACTGGTGTTGCACTGTTAGTTTGCTGTGATACTGGCGGAAAATAGGCAAATAAAATGTTTATAAATGAAGGGATAGTTCAGTGGGTTTATAGGCGGTACTTGGTATACTATATTAGAAGTATTTTTCTACTTAATCTCATAAAATTATTTCTTTAAATTATCATATTGGACTGAATTATATTTTTAAATCAAGCCTGATCAAAACCACTTATTATGTATTTATTGTCTACCTTTAAATTCCTTTTAGATTATTGGACTTATGTATATCAGAAGTGCACCCTGGTACAGTCTTGAGACTGTCCTTTCTGTGCACTTGCAAAATTTTGGTCTTGTCTTTGTCCACGTTGGTCAAATCATAATTTGGTTTATATGGTGTCACAAAAACACTATAAAGTAGTAATAATAGAAACAAGACCATGTTGTTCGGCACATTTACAACAACAAACAGGAATTCTTTTAACGTAGACAACCTAGCATTACTATCTTGTATGTAGCACTCTTTTTCAATTGACGTATATTGTTTTACAGTGTACAATCTTTTATAAATACATTCTTGTTAGTTTAATTCACAGTCTATGACCATTATCTACTAGTTAAAGTTAGGCTTTCCACAAGTATCTCCTTCAACCTCATTGTCTGAATACTGAGCTATCCCTTTTAAAGACATTCCCAGTTTTTAGAAATGCTTATTTTTACATTTTGAGCAATAAGTCTTGCTGGCTCGAGTCTTGAATACACCTCTCTGTTTGTCTCCTCCAGCTGCCCTCTTCTAAGTCATTTCACAGTAATTATGCTGAGCCTAACGCAGAGTGACAGACAGACATGCTTCCTCCGCTGCATTTTATTTCCTGCCCCATCTGTGGACAGAAGACGGATGTCTGTCACATGACACTTATCGTGTGTATGTTTTCAACATCTTTGCTCAGATTGTCTTCTTTCTTCACTGCATCTGTTCAGCACATAAAGGCTTAAACAATGGTGTGGGTCACATTTGAACTAAACGTGGCTCTCGCAGATTTAATTTTCTGTGGTGCAAGTCTGTTCCTGTCATCTGGTTTATTGAGCTGGTCTCGTTTTCTATTTCATCCATTCATCAATCCAACGATCCCTAGTTCCTCCCGTTTTTGCTCCGTCCGACTTTCACACTTCCCGTTCCTATTCTCTCTTGCTTCCTTTTCCGATGAAGTGCAATCAGAGCAGAACATCTGAAGAGAGGCAGTTTTTCAGGAGGAAGAAATGGGGTAGAAATATAAGAAGAAATAGGTCAATAATGAGCTGAGGAAGTGCGTGAGGGAGTCAGTAAAGAGGAAATTGTGTGAGGTATTGACAGAATGAAGCCCCTCCTGCAGAAGATGTGACGCATTGACACTTGACCCCCTCTTCACCGATTTTATTGCGAGTAACCGTTGTAACTTTTGTTTGCGTCAGAAATTATAGCCTGCTGTTCGACGATGTCAGTGTATATTTCTGTAGCTCTTTCTAAAAAACACCACACTGTATTTCTTTAAATGAACAAAATGTTTCAAAAGGTTTGCTGTAAAAAGGATAAACATCTCCTTTTTTTTTTTGGACTTTTGATACACCGCTCAGAAGATCTTGTTTTAGAAATATAATTAAATAAAAGATGTTTTACTGTTCTGCACACATTTTCGTATTCACAGAACACACAGACTGTCTGCTTACTCATTTTTAAAAATAAATATTGTGAAAAATAACTTGCCTTTTTATTTTTTTTATTGAAGCTGTGCAGCACCTGACATTTTGCTAAAGGTACCGCCCGATTAAAAGCAGTGACATTTATTGCGCTTAACTATAAATACATCCATCAAATACAGATAACTTGGGTATAGACGGCACTTAAAAATGCCTCTTTTTTTTTTTAAGCTACAGCCAAACCCACTTTAAATGATCGATATTTACAGTAATGTTGGTCTGTTTTTAAGGTTCACATTTCAACCTAAGTTAGGGTTAAGCATATTAAAAGACTTCTCTTGAAAATAAGTTACACATAAAATCTTTAACCTATGTATCAGTGTTGTGCACATGTGAGAAAAACCCACCCAATACACCGCCTTCAGGGCTATGTGTAAAGCGTGAGTTCGTCCTGTGCACACATCCAACTGTCATTCTTCCAAATCAGCTTTAGTTTCTCCGATTTGGGGCTGACATCTTGACTTGATCCAGTCGATGGTGTGGTATAAATCTCCTTTTGTTGTTGTGTCATGCTGCTGCTGCTGCTGCTGCTTCTGCTGTGGCACAAGAAACTTCCAATCCACATTTGGAGCTTGAAAAGTTTCCAGGCAGCAAAGCCAAGATAAAAAGCTATTTGGAAAGTAATTTGAAGGTTAAATGGCTGTCAGTGGAGAAAACAACCTCCCTTCGATATTGCAACATGAGGTAGATCTAAAAACATCTCCAAGTGATGACTGATGGATGAAAACAGACACGTATACTTTATGAATAAAAATCCCCAGTCACATTGGTGAAATGATGATTGATATGCAAAGACTGATAAAAACTCTTCTGGTTATAATACTATTTAATACATCTTTCTGAGTTGTGATTATTGTGTAGTTACAGGTTTAAAGACATGTTTGCCTTTCTTTGCCCTGTCCTTTAAAACTAAATGAACACATTACAGATAATTTAGTAAAAATCGTATTTACAATGATCACTGTATGACGACACAGACTTAGATTTGGAAAGTGTTAGCTGCAGCCATATACTGATGCCATAAGACAGATGAAAAAACACAAGGCAGCAGATTAGGGCGCAGGCAGGAAGAGAGCAGTGTATCTGTGCCTGCGGTGACAGAGAAGGCAGAACAGATTAAATGACTCACGCAGACTCTGTTGTTGGGGCTCAGCTCGAGGACACAGTTAAGACACAAACACAAGGCACTGTGACCAAAAGACAGGAGCATGCCTAAAGATCAGAGCGGCCCAGATTTTCATACTGACCTCGTGATAAGCATTCAAGGGACATATCAAGAGCATTTTCTACAAACCATTTTCTGCTTTCATCCATATTTCTGATGGTATTTATATTTCAAAAATTACATTTAGGCATTTTCTCTTATATCACAAATTCACACGGAGGATCTCGTACTTTCAGCAGGGGGCAGTATAATTCAAACTACTGCACCTAACAGGTAATCATCCTACTCTCTATTTGTATTTCTGCAGCCTTTTCTGATGTGTCTTTACTGATACATCAGGCAACATGTGAAATATGTGCCCTGCCTGCAGAAAACACTGTCTCGATCTGTTCAAACAGACAGACTGTGTGTGTCTCCGTGTCGTTTGTGCTTAACCACGACCCGCATAACTCACGGTACCTGACATGGCATTGTGTAATACCTGCTGTGTTACTTTGGCACAATGAATGCTGACAACCTCTGGTAAACAAAGATGTAATACACCAAAGAACAGGCGTGATGAGCTCCCTATACCACAAAGTGAGGTGTGTGTCTGTGTGTGTGGGGTGTGTGTGTGGTGTGTGTGGGGTGAGTAATGTGGTGGAAGAATGAAAGAAGGCGATAAATGGGAAAATGATTTTTGCAACAAAGAGAAGAAGAAACTTTGGCGTGACGGAGGTGAAAACAGAGCACCGTTGCTGTGTCACTGTGCTGCCTGTGTCTGATTTGGTGCTAACAAACAGACTAATAACTTCACCATCACAACAGAAATGTGGGCCATAAAGGGGTTGGAAAAAGCCTCAATAAAATGTCAGTATGAGCCTTTATGCTTGTCGTCACCATAATGTTTTTATATTTGTCGTCACACATTTAAAGCTTAATATGAATTACAGTTGTAAAACCCAGAGCCTGATTTTTGCACCTTTGCATTGCAGATATGGATGAATAACTTGTAATGGACGAGCTGCTAAAGGTCAGAACAGCTGCCTCTGATGGAAGGAAATAGCCAGGTTGTAAGGAGCATGACTGAGTTTGTTTGAGAGAGCTTTGACTTGGATGAAAATTGTTCATGGACAGGGTAATATTAAGTAAAAGCTTTTCAGCAACACTGGGTCACTTTATTTTCAATTTTGATTGAAATGGCTTTGAAAGGAAGAACAATCAAAACTGCTTCTATAGAGTTAATGCAACACTCAACATAGAAAGAAATGACTCACTCTATAAACCATTGTTAGATTGCAATTTCTCTCCTTCTGAGTCATCCTAATATTACCAAAAACTCAGCAAATGCAAGAATTGTTCAAGGATTTCTCATCTAACAAAATATCCAGATTTGACTTTTTTGACATTATTTTTTTTATTTTAAGTTAATAATGAAATCTGTTGTAAAACATCAGAGTTGTTTCTTTAAAGAAAAAAAGCCAAATGAATGTGGTAGAGAAGAGGGAGTGAATACTTTTCATAGCCATATGTTTTTATCCAATTTTCTGCTTTAAATCATGCAGAGGAACTGAAAGAATGCATTTAGATTATAAATACAGCAAAGAATCAAGTAATAGGTGGAGAATACAACACAATGAAATAATATACAGTACAGAGAATGAAGCTTCGGGGTGATTGTGAATCATTATTGCATGTATGTGCTATTATTGAGTAGTGCACGCTTTGATTCAGCTCAGTGCACGCTTGTGCTGCACAGTTATGCAGTCGACATAATAGGTTCTGACAGCTGTGTCATTTCTGTTGATTTATGCCTGACCTCGGAAAACTCTTCTAGTGGAGTGCAGGTGTCATATAACACACTCAAATTGATACTCCAACTCCAAATGAACAACCAAATACAACAGTGTATTTATTCTGCTGCTTGGTTTGGCCACACATATTCATAGTGGAAGTGTTCCTTCATCCTGGCCATACATTCGTCAGTGGACCCTGCCCCCATTGTGTTACATCCACTCGGTGTTAGTAGGTCATGTCACCATTCAGGGAACCAGACACTGACAACTGGTCCACTTTCACTGTCAACCAACTTTGACTGCTTCAGTGGGTCCCTCGCAGTGAGCCACAATGTTCTCATAACTGCATTTAGTCGACTGCAGGGTTGATAGGATGATCCCCTCACAAATAATAGGCACACATAATGCAACTGTATATGGTGACATGTTTCCCACGACTAATGAGAAACTTTCATTTTACCTTAGAGTAAATAAAAGACAAAGCTATAGACATATGTGACTTAGAGTACCAAATGTACTTAATAGGCATAAATCTTGATAAACATGACTTTTGGCTTCATGTGGCCAATTATTTTAGTACAGACTTACTTAACTAACAAAGAGCAACTTAAATCATTAATCTAATCTAATATGAAGAGTGGTCAACAAGGTCATTAAAGGTTAAGTGGAGGGAACAATCCTTTCAAAGCGAGTGAGCAGAATGCAACTCAAATCATATTTTTCTTAAATGTGAGCCAGTACTGGTTGAACTGATGGGACAAGTCAAATGGGACCAGATTAAAGCCACTTTTCTAACTGCTGACCCCAAATACAGTACAATCTCTCTGACTAAAATATGATAAATTTACAGATTTATAGTTGTGCTCATAAGTTTACATACCCTTGGCAGAATTTGTGATTTTTTTGGGCCATTTTTCAGAGAATATGAAATATATGAAAACTATTTTTTCACTCATAGTTAGTGGTTGGGTGAAGCCATTTACTGGCTTTACTCTGTCTTTACTCTTTTTAAATAATAATGACAACAGACCCAAATGACCCTGATTAAAAGTTTACATACCCCAGTTCTTAATTCTGTGTATTGCCACCTTTAAATCAGCGACAGCTCAAAGTCTTTTGTGGTAGTTGTGGATGAGGCTCTTTATTTTCTCAGATGGTAAAGCTGCCCATTCTTTTTGGCAAAAAGCCTCCAGTTCTTGGAAAATTCTTGGGCTATCTTGAATGAACTGCATGTTTGAGATATCTCCAGAGTGACTCAATGATATTGAGGTCAGGAGACTGAAGCCAGTCCAGAACCTTCACTTTATGCTGCTGTAGCCAATGACAGGTCGACTTGACCTTGTGCTTTGGATCGTTGTCATGTTGGAACGTCCATGTACGTCCCATGTGCAGCTTACGGGATGTGCAAATTTTCCTCCTGTATTTTCTGATAACATGCTGCATTTATCTTTTCCTGTTCCTTTGTAGCTCACACATCCCCAAAACATCAGTGATCCACCTCCATGTTTCATGTTTCACAGCAGGAATGGTGTACCTTTCATCATAGACCTTGTTGACTCCTCTCCAAATGTAACATTTATGGTTGTGGCCAAAAAGTTAAATGTTGGTCTCTTCACTCCAAATGACTTTGTTCCGGAAGTTTTGAGGTTTGTCTTTGGGCTGTTTGGAGTATTGTAAGTGGATGCTTTGTGGCATATGCATAGTTACACTTTCTTCTGGCAACTCAACCATGCAGCCCATTTTTCTTCAAGTTCCTTCTTATTATGCATCTTGAAACAGCCACACCACTTTTTTCAGCGAGTCTTGTATTTCAGCTGAAATTATTTGTGGGTTTTTCTTTGCAATTGCAGCTGAAGTTTATGTTGGTCTACCAAACCGTTTCATTTTCTAATTCTTAATGAGAGTTTTAACACTGCTGATTGGCATTCTCAATTCCTTGGATTTCGTTGTATATCCTATTCCTGTTTTATAAAGTTGAATTACCTTTTCCTGGAGAGCCTTTGACAGTTCTTTTGCTTTCCTCATGACTCAGAACACAGAAACGTCAGTGCAGCATTTAATGAAAGATTCAAGGTTCAGTTTCTGCCTAGAAACTGATTACAAGCAAACAGATCACAGGTGTGGATAGTTACCTTTAGTAGCCATTCAAACCTGTTTGTGTCATCTTGCGTGCATGTTATCAGGCCAAACTCACCATGGTATCTGAACCTTTGATCAGGGTCAACACAATTGTTTGACAACCAACCACTAACTATGAGTGAAAAAAATCTTTTTGTGTTATTATTCATATTCTCTAAAAAATTGCCAAAGAATCACAAATTATGCACCGGTATGTGAACTTATGAGCACAACTGTATGTGCTTACCTGACTCAACCATTGAGGATTGCCAACAGAGGTGTTCAATAGACCTGTTGCACTTGACTTGAAGACATACACAGACTTAATGCATCCACCTTAAGTGATGCATTTTCTTGAGCATGTTTATTTAATGTGAGAAATCAGAAAATCTGGAGGAAACCCACTTAAGCATAGGAAGAACATACAAACTCCCAGAAAAGTCCCGCTTCACCCGGTAATTTAACCCTTTATATTCTTGCTGAAAGGTGAGCATGGTCACCATTGCACCAGACCAATTACAAAAGAGAAAATATAAACGAAAATAAACCAATGTTATTGTCAAAGTTTACAGTTAGTTTGGATCTAGTTGGGGATTTTTGGGATAAAATTGCTTCATATATTAGAATTGACACAAAATATTTCTAAGAATAAATCATAATTTTAAAGTAAGGACGTGAAATATAAATGCAGCCAGTCATTAACATTTCAGAACTTCTGTGAAAACACAACAGCTGTATTGGTTATTGGACCAAATATATTGGACAAACACAGAGAAAGACGAAATTACAAAAGAGAGAGAAAGAGGGAGATGATATCTTCAAAAACTATCTATTCAAAAACACCCCTGGCTTTGCTAAAATGAACCTCCTCCTCATGTTTGTAATAAAATGAACCTCCTCCTCATGTTTGTGATAAAATGAACCTCCTCCTCATGTTTGTGATAAAATGAACCTCCTCCTCATGTTTGTGATAAAATGAACCTCCTCCTCATGGTTGTGCTAAAATGAACCTCCTCCTCATGGTTGTGCTAAAATGAACCTCCTCCTCATGGTTGTGCTAAAATGAACCTCCTCCTGATGGTTGTGATGTTTGTGTTAAAATGAACCTCCTCCTCATGTTTGTGATAAAATGAACCTCCTCCTCATGTTTGTGTTAAAATGAACCTCCTCCTCATGTTTGTGATGAAATGAACCTCCTCCTCATGTTTGTAATAAAATGAACCTCCTCCTCATGTTTGTGATAAAATGAACCTCCTCCTCATGTTTGTGATAAAATGAACCTCCTCCTCATGGTTGTGCTAAAATGAACCTCCTCCTCATGTTTGTGATGAAATGAACCTCCTCCTCATGTTTGTAATAAAATGAACCTCCTCCTCATGTTTGTGATAAAATGAACCTCCTCCTGATGGTTGTGATGTTTGTGCTAAAATGAACCTCCTCCTCATGTTTGTGCTAAAATGAACCTCCTCCTCATGTTTGTGATAAAATGAACCTCCTCCTCATGTTTGTGATAAAATGAACCTCCTCCTCATGTTTGTGATAAAATGAACCTCCTCCTCATGGTTGTGCTAAAATGAACCTCCTCCTCATGTTTGTGCTAAAATGAACCTCCTCCTCATGTTTGTGATAAAATGAACCTCCTCCTCATATTTGTGCTAAAATGAACCTCCTCCTCATGTTTGTGATGTTTGTGTTAAAATGAACCTCCTCCTCATGTTTGTGATAAAATTAACCTCCTCCTCATATTTGTGATAAAATGAACCTCCTCCTCATGTTTGTGATGTTTGTGTTAAAATGAACCTCCTCCTCATATTTGTGATAAAATGAACCTCCTCCTCATGTTTGTGCTAAAATGAACCTCCTCCTCATGTTTGTGCTAAAATGAACCTCCTCCTCGTGGTTGTGATAAAATGAACCTCCTCCTCATGTTTGTGATAAAATGAACCTCCTCCTGAAGGTTGTGCCTAAATGAACCTCCTCCTGAAGGTTGTGCCTAAATGAACCTCCTCCTGAAGGTTGTGATAAAATGAACCTCCTCCTGAAGGTTGTGATAAAATGAACCTCCTCCTGAAGGTTGTGCCTAAATGAACCTCCTCCTGAAGGTTGTGATAAAATGAACCTCCTCCTGAAGGTTGTGATAAAATGAACCTCCTCCTGAAGGTTGTGGTAAAATGAACCTCCTCCTGAAGGTTGTGGTAAAATGAACCTCCTCCTGAAGGTTGTGATAAAATGAACCTCCTCCTGAAGGTTGTGGTAAAATGAACCTCCTCCTGAAGGTTGTGATAAAATGAACCTCCTCCTCATGTTTGTGACCTCTAGCCTTTTTTGTAGAGAGCAGGGTAATTGAGGTTAACAGTGTAATTTGACCTCTGAACCAAGTGTGCAGCTTCAATTGGAACACAAAGTGTGTAGAACAGCCCAATCTTTACTATTATCTACAAAAGCACAAGGATTGCATTGTAAATTCAGTTAGAAACCAAACGCACTGACAATGGCCCTTTAAGTGTTGCATAAAAAGGCACTCAGTGTTTGGTGTTAAACAACTTTATCCCTCTCAGATCCTATCAGCCAGTAGAACAGTATTTTAACTTTGAGGACCGTTCACCAAATGCTAACACCACCATTAAAACACGAGTGCTCCGAGTGACAAAAATGCTCATGCACGTACAGTCTTACGCATATTGATGACTTTGGCTGCAGGCACAGACACCTCCCAGTGAGTCACTTCTTGTGCCACTTAGTCCCGGCGCTCTACACCTAATGCTATAAAGGTCACACCACAACACCAGCAGCAGAGAAAATAAATGAAGTCACTGCTTGTGACGCTCGTCTTGTGGCTAGGGTTTTGTTTGTGTGAGGTGTGCACGTTCATCACTTTCATGTTGTACTGTATATCTGCATTGCCAGAGCACATGGTGCTATAGTGTAAATGGAAACAGATTATTTGTTGTTTATTTTTATTTTCCATATAAATGAAGAGCAAAGAAAAAACTGAGAATCCTTTTTCTGTCATTTCTTTTTCATTCCCTTACTTCCCCTCTATTTATCGCTCTCTCAGTTCCTTTGAATCAAGTGTGAAATCAAATTCATATCAAGGAGAATATGCCCTGTAGCATTTGGCAGTCTGATAAGAATGTGCTCTAATATTAGATTTGTATAATATGTGTTCATATCTGATAAAGCCAGCTCTAATCGGTTCTTCACAATACTTTTCAAGCTAACAGTAACACATGTTTGATGATTTATTAAACCAAATTTTATATTTTTGCTTGTGAACTACAAGTAGGACCAGTGGTGGCTGGTCAGTGGGGTGTGGTGACCCACCTAAAAAACTAAAATAATAGCAAATAAATATATAAAAAAATTTAGGTAGTTATTGAAATTGTGTGTCTGGCGTATAGTTTATCTCTGTTAACAGCGCATTCACAAACTTGGACAAAATAAAGTTATAATTTAAGGGAAACATTGGAGAGACAAGGAAGTCTCGCTGTTTCTTTAAACACTATTTTACAAACTGCCAAATAAAATAAAAATAATCCAGCAGAAACAGCTGCAGAGAGGTGAGGAAAGGAGATATTGCAGATATCACAGTTTAGCAAGTTAGTCTGTGATAAAGAACAGCTATTTTTACAAATCAACAAATCAGGTCTAATTGTGGTTGTGGACTACTTCAAATGAAGTTATGTTTAGTGCAAAAAAGCAGCCTTTACAACAGCGCCCACTGGCATCATTATTTTAATTTTGTAGTATGCCTATATGGTCCCATTGCTTCTCTATATTGAGTCCTGAATATCCTTGTGTTTATTAAAAATGGGACATTTGTACAAAAAGTCTTGATGCTTTTTTCCAGATTCTTTTTTCTCAGCAAAAAAGTTTCAACAGACACAATTAAGTTGCGTGAGATTGACATTAAAACCATGTTTTTACTCAATCCAAAATTAAATTGGGATTTTTTCCCATCTATATATAAATCACTTTAACTCCAGTTACACAAATTTCACAGCAGCAGTGCACCTGAGGAGCCTTGGGCCTCAGCTCGGTGAGCTGGAGAGCACATGTGCAAGGTGAACGCAGCATCAAAGCCCTAGAAAGATTTCCTGCTCTAGAAGTTGGCGTTGCACATAATTGGCCTCTTCATTTTGCGCTTCCCTCCCCTTCTTCTTCAGCCCAGCATCTATCTCACTCTTTCACTTCTCTCTATCTCCTTCAGTTGGATCCTCTGTCGTCTGACGCTGAATCACATGGGCAAGTTTTGCTGCATTAGCATTGTCCTGTCACATCACGAATCACCACCATCAAATCAAAATAATGAAGGTTGTTAGTCATTTTACTGTCATGCTACCATTAAAAACGACATGCGTAGCTCGCTGCTCCAGTCCGACCCCTGAGAAGCAAAGGAGCTCAACAAATCTATAAATGGTGCTTTAGCCCATTACCCATGTTTAATGGTGTGTCAGCATGGATGGGCTATTAATGTATAATGATGAGCTCTGTGATAATGATTGGATTATTTGGTTTACTTTGTTATGAGCAGCTGCGTAAAAGTAACATGGGAAGAGGGACAGAGGCTAATTCACTCCTAACTCAGCGCCCTAGGCTTATTTATCCCTTTTGTTCCTGTTCATATGAAGTGTCCAGGTGCCTAAGTGCAATTTTATGAAAGGCTACTTTAGACTGTGTACATGTGGTGCGTTCTTTTCTTGTCACTAAAGACTTCTGTTTAATTTATTTTCTGGTTATGTTTAGTGTATGCAGGCTATGCTATAAATCCCATGTCCTCACTATAAAGGTAATCCATTTATGATGACTGCCAGTGGTAAACCTTAAATACTTACCTTAATTCATGATCACTCTTCTTCTGAGGTTAATTGCTGTGGTGTTCAGCTGGGACATTATTATGTAGAGAGGCCAGTCCTCAAGGTTATAGCTGTAATAATATAAATTATTATTATTATTTTAAGTATAGGACTGTCTTCAGTGGTTGTTGCACTTCCTTGATTAGCCTGGAACATTTGAAACTAGCATTTGTATCACATCTTTATTGTAAGTTATTATAAAGGGTCTTATTTAAATGAAAACAATCCAGAATATGTGGAGAAACTGAATAATTGGCCTTGGCCAAGACAGCACAAGGGCACAAACTCATATTTCTATTTCTATGCTATGATGACTGTACCCAACATGTCAGCAGCAGTGTGACACAGCTATTGTAATCCCTGTCCTGAGGCCATTCTTTAGCCATAGCATATGTCTGGCTACAGCTGGGATAAACAAAATATGACAAAACGCAAATGGTACAGACCGCACTTTCTTTTTCTGCTTCTGCAGACTACATCCAGTAGCTTCAAATGTCCTGGATGTGACAGTGGGTGGTTAACTGTGTGCTGCTACTTAGGTAATGCCTTCAGGCCTAGTGTGATGCGTGACTTATTTTAACGTTTCATCCACAACCCTATTAAATTGGTCAGTCACTGCAGTAATTTTGTTTCTTCCTACTGAAAAGCCAATAGTCTTCTATGTTTTTTTTTGTGAATATGTTTTGTGAATTTCTTTGTTGTTTTTCACTGCACATTCTTGCACGGCCTGTCCGTCCTGAGAGTGGATTCCTCCTTCTGTGGTCTGTGGTTCTGTGGTGAGTTTTTCCTCACCCTGATGGAGGGTCTAAAGACAGGGGATGTTGTCTAGTGCAGCCTGTTAAGCCCTTTGAGGCTGCTGTTGTAATATTGGGCTATACAAAAATAAATATCTTGTCTAGTCAATTAGTGAATATGCATTTTCATTTCAGGCTGCAACACACAGCAGGACAATTGATTTTTGATCATTCTTTAGTTACTAAAAAGAATTCACAGCAAAAGGCAACCCACAATTTGAAGTCAGAGTGTCAGGTTTTCTCTCAGTAACTTCAAATAAAGAAACATTAAAAAATAAACATAAAAAAGCAATCCATTGTCAAACTGGAAACATTGAACCTTGCTTAAAAATGGTTTTATAGAGTTGGCCAAAGATTATTAAGGTTGTTTCCAATGTGTTCAACTGAGATTGTTCTTTATGACTAACACCAAACCCTGAATGTTGCAAAAATATAAAATAAAGAAACCCTTTGTGTCCATATATAAATAAAATTGCTTTGAAAGTTATTCATCACTTGAATGTCAACTCGCTGTATGACAAACTGTTTATCCCCATCAGTAGCTTCAACTCCTAAATAGCCCTGTGACGTGAGCCATGACTCCAGGACTAATGAACAAACAGTACACTATAATGTGTTCACTCAAGGTCTCCCCTTTGACCCCACTGTCACTAACCTTCCTTTTACAAGGCTTTCTCTTCATTCCTCATGCTTTTTTTCACCTCCTCTTGTCTGCATCTCCTTCTAACCTCTTCTGTCTGTTCTACTTGTTCTTGTCTCTCCTACTTGCTCTTTATTTCTCTCCCCTTGCCTCCTTCTGCCAGTGCTATGAGTAAAGCATGTCAGTCAGAGCCTAGTAGGCACAACTGTCACTACTATTCATGGTAACCTTTCAATGATGTACACATGCAATAGTTAAGCCAGCAGCAGCATCGGGGTGTTGCTAATTCACAACTCGCTATATCCCTTGCAACCCTTCCTCTTTTTATTGCTGTTTATAATTATAATTGATTCTTTTTGATCAGACACTGGGTCATGCATGTTTAATTTCCACTGGTCAGCATTTACTTGGCATTCCTTTGAAGCCTTGTAATCAATAATCATTATTCGAGATGTAAGAAAATATGGACCATCTTCTGTTTTAGATGTGCCAGTCACCAGTGAGTTAAAACAATGGCTTTTAGAGCTGGAGCACAAAATATGTTGTTTCATGCACGCTGGGCTGCTAATGGACTGCAATGCGACACATTACAGTGGTTCTCCTCAGTGAGACTGGTGGAGAAAACAAAAAACTCATGTTCTTCATCATACAGGGAGCAGCAAGTCTTTAATTTGGGAAGGCTATATACATTTGAATCAGACC
The DNA here is from genome assembly GCA_024349245.1 of Neodontobutis hainanensis. Taxonomy (NCBI): domain Eukaryota; kingdom Metazoa; phylum Chordata; class Actinopteri; order Gobiiformes; family Odontobutidae; genus Neodontobutis; species Neodontobutis hainanensis. The sequence continues at coordinate 8,648,936 of JALDNG010000005.1, forward strand.
AATATAACATTGCCTATGTGCAATTTTATGAATGCAGCTTTAAAATGTCTGGGGTAATTTTGGATTTCTTAACATTGCAGTAGTTCCCCTTGCCCTGGTTGCACCTCTCGTTCTCCTTTTTGGATCTCAAGGCAAGGTGAACTTGGTCCCATGTGTGTTGTGCCGCAGCTCGGCCACTAAACACCCGCTGGAACTTTTTCACTTGTCACTGTTCCTCTACATCAGACATTAGCCCAACACAGCTGTCCCGTACATCACCCACTTCTCCTCCTTACATCACATTAAAAGCATCCAAATAAAAACCTGTTTTTTCATCAAGACTGGAAAGATGTGAGAGAGTAAAGAAATATGATTGGCTTTTACTTACATCTAACAGCTGTCACGTAGAAGGTTCAAAATAGTGATTGTCTGGCCACGGGGTTATTATTTAGGGATTCACACTGTTGCAGGGTTAAAGGGCAGTAGGCTACTTTCAGCATTACCATTGCAAAACACCCTTTTGCCTTTGAGCGACACTGGAGCAGGTAAAAATGGTGTAGCTACACAACGTTTAAACCACATCTGACACAACAACTTCTTAGATTTAACTTAAGAACACTTTAAATATTTCTTGACTGAATCCTAAATTAAACTGAAGGATTGACTCAGCATTTATGGTTTCCCACTGTTGAGTCTGTCTTGGTTTAACCCTGTTAAGAGTTGACCAACACTGAACTAATTCTGCTGTGTTGCATAAATGAAGAAATGCACGGGACAAATGCTGCAAACATTTATACATTTAAAAGTATTCTTCCTTAGGCTGGGTTTTTGGGAGGCCTTCTCTGTACATGCACACTGGTGATTGTATGTTTCTGTCTTAATAGACATCCTAACGTGGTCATCAGTCAGGCTTCTGTCCTGTGTCTACATGCTAATTGTCACATACAGAGACAAAGACAAGCTGTCACACTGAGGACAGTCATTTTCCTCGGAGACCTCTACAATTCACTGACAACCTCCAGCTCCAAGTGGAAAAACTGTCTTAAACACTAACTTATTCTTAACCTTTCCATTTGTTTCCTATAGTGGGACTATATGTAGCTTTGTAATTCAGAATAAACTTTATACATTGCGCATGTAAATTGTTTTTGATGAGATGAAGCTGCTACTAAAAACCCTCAGGTCTGCAAATGCACACCCTAAAACATTTTTTACAGCCTTTTTACATTTTTATAGACTCACCAAGTTTTGAGTTATACAAACACTTACAAAGCAAATAAAAAAGCAAAGTAGACATATGATTTTTCTTATTTATTGATACATTAGGCACATTGATGGACCACGACACTGTGGGGTTAAATCGTTTTTAGAAGGAATTTTTCCTACTCTCAGCTTGTACCTTGACTACAGGATGGATATAAGGACCTTTACTATAATTATGGTCTAAATTTTGTGAATTTGAAGTTTTCTTACATATATTTTTATTTAAGATGTACATCTTTCTCCAACATTACTCAGCAGATTGCTTTCTGATAAAAACTGTGCAGTTCAAAATCCCAGTGATGAATTCCTTACATGCAAGGCTTTTTCTTCTGCTTAATTTACTATTATTTTCCAGAGTGGGTGTCCTTTATGAGGCCAATGACTTGAGAATAGGCACCAATCATCCATGTGGCAAGCCATTCATCTGTTGCCATAGAAACAGCCCGGGTGAATAGGGGATAAATAGAGGACTATGGCAAGATTGCTGACACCTGCTCTAGTAGATTTCCAATCACCCCACCACTGTGACACGCACAAATATAAAGTCTATAAAATCCCCACAAGCTTCATGTGGCTGTGCATACAGCTTCAGCCTGATCCAACCAGACTCGTATAGAAATGTCTCTATCTTTCAAACCACACGGAAGATCAATGCTTCCGACCAAGTAGCATATGAGTTACAAGAGCCACACTTAGGTCTGCGCAGATTATATATGAGAGTGTACGTGCAGAGCTAACTAGTTGTACAGCTGAAATCTGCAGGTAAAAATAGACCACACAGTTATGATGACCTTTTGGTGGACTCTGTATTAACTAATGGCTCATTTGTCATGTGTCATTCAACATTTAAATATAGACATATGTAGTCTAATGATAGATTTAATAAAAGAAGGCAATGCAATTACACACATTGGTGTCTTGAATTGCTTGGCTTCAAACGTTTTGGACAGGATCAAACTCTGGAGTTTTTCTGTGGAGCTGCATAACATGGAGATTCACTTAGAGCATGAGAGGGTCTGTATACACCTGACTGTCTTCAACAGGCAGCTTCATTTGCATAATTACATATCAAAAGAGAATGTTCAAACTCAGCGTGACCTTTGTGTGTGTCGTCTTTAACCCGGCTAATGGAGCGCTGCACAAGAGAAGTAGCAGTGTTGGGTCAGTGGTGTGTACAAAGTGTGTGACTGGATCATTACACAGCCAATTATGCTGAACTAACAGCAAACTGTAGGTCCAGGTAAGCTAACAAGGCAACAAAGAGAAAAGATGTGCAACAGAGGAATTAAGAAAGGGAATAGAATACAGTGCAGAAATGTTAGGTTTAACATTTTATTTAGTAAAACTACAAGAATTTAATGTATTACCATCACCCAAAAAGGGGTTTTATTGTGTAAGCAACACTACACTAGATTTTATTGTCATTTGCCAACTAACAACGTTTGATTATAGAGTGTTCCAATATGCATATGTCTAATTTATGCATAAAAAATCTTTTCCAGTCTTTGACATGTTTCTCCATTTTTTTCTCTGCTGCAGCTATACCTCTTTTAAGGTGCTCCAAAGTAATGCTAAAGATATTTAAGAAAGCCCCAAACTTCTTTAGCAACATCTCACTAATGTGCATGTCCCAAAAAATGGCCAGAAAATTATATTTTTTTGGAACTGAGAACATTTTAACATTTTTAACATTTTTTTTATTTTTTCAACATTTCTTTTTTGTATCACATTTTCTAGAATTACACACTGAATACTTTGGGTTCAGCATTCATGAGACAGTGCTATTAGACAGCAAAACCACATAAAGTTTGTTTTGATGCAGCAAACCAAATTAACCCCGAGAAACCTCATCAGAGAAACAATAATAGGCATTCTATAAAACGTAATGAGGCTGAGAGCAGCTGGAAAACTGTAGAAGCAACCCACAGTCACTGACTTAATATCGCGCTGTTTCAAATTACCCCTGGTAATCAAGTCAAACTATTATGTACTTTGATTTTATAATCCCTTTTTATAATTTATTTTAAAAAAGAATCATTTTTTTTGCCCAAAGTCCCTTTTGTCCCATTCCAAGTCCACACTTACCTTTTCCTAAATACCCCTGTCCTGGACCCTTGCAGTCTACAAGGATATGTCCTAGGGCAAAGGGCAACTAATCAAACATCTGACTTATCTGATGCCTAGGAACACATTAGTAGATATTTTATCCACTAGATTAGAGATTTGCATTTCTATGCTACACTGGGGGAATGGAGGATGGACTGAGAAATATAACTGTTTTACAGTTAAATGGAAACGCTGGTGAGAGAAACACTAGCTCTCAGGAGCCAGCCATGTGTTGAGAGTGCAGGTGGCAGCAGATGCAGATTCTCTAAAAGCCATTAAGTCTTAATATAACTGCTGACTTGCAGATCACCTACTGCCTGACTCAATTACTATGACCATGGGTAACAATTCAGAGAAATGGTTTTAGAAACACAGTGAAAGCTCAAGGGAAGGACGCGAACACGTTTGATGGCAATTCTCAATAATGCAACAACAATGCATGTTATGGGCAGCTGAAGTGACAGATGATTTATTAATGCACATAAATGCAATAACAACACATATTTATATAACATTTGTCTGTTTCACAAATATGTGAGCTCCAAAGTAAACTATTTAAGCAGGACATTTCATTTTGAATGTTCCCTGCCCAGTGATTCATATTCCAGGAGATTTGGCCTCTACAAGCCAATTATAATCAGTGATCCACAAGGCCCTCCACAGCACCCCACTCCTACATTGTTTCAAAGACTGATATGTTGCGTCACAATTAAACAGCAGTAAAAATGTCTTCAGCTGTAAATTATACAAGAACCAGAGGAAATTGTGTTTTGATGTTCACATAATACAAGCCACTAACCCTTTGGACAGAAGGAAAGGCATTGCATTTTAATTTTAAATTAAAACTTCTCAAGGTCAGAAGCATGATAGCAAAAAGGGGATGTGGAAGGGGTATTATTCTCCTTTTCTGACCTCAAGTGGAGTTTAAGGTGCAGTGGCCAGAGGCTGAATAAATATCATCTTTAAACAGCAGCAGTTTTGTTGATGCCATATTAATGAATGTGATGTTTTCTAGTTTGTTGTATTTATGGTCAATAAATAGAAAAATTCTGGATCAATAAACAAGTAAATATTAACCTAATTATCATGAGAAGTTGCAGACTTTCACAAAACGGCAATAAGAAGTGTAAATGCACAAAGCATGACTTTGTTATCTTAAGCTACAATGCATGTAGCTAATGATGCTTAAAAATAATAGTAATGATGTAAAAAAAAAAAACGTAAATAGCCTGGACACAATCAGGGAAAAGTATTCACAATCAATTCCCACAAAATGTGCTAACAGCTCTAATAACATATATGTAGAGTAATCTCTGTGTTAAACAGTAAGTAAAAAATACACACAAATGCAAATTTTTTAAGGCAGCATTACCCAAAAACTCCTTGCTACACGGACCCACCCTTGCCCCACTGCAATAACATAACTTGCTTTTAAATTTCTTTAAAAAGGTAAAACTGAAATAAATCCTCATTGCAATGTACTGAGACGTGAAGTTTGTGGTAATGTTAGAACTGGAGCTCTAGAATAGGCCATATAATAAACTGAATAATCCAGCATCCCTCAATTCAAAGGTGGATGCATATCGACAGAGACCCTTGTATGTAAACATGTGATTGGCCATGTTCTGTTCTGTTAAAATCTTTGAATTCACTAATCATTTCTTTACAATGTGCCATTGGTGATAAGGCCTTTTTTAAATATACACAGTTGTGCTCATAAGTTTACATACCCTGGCAGAATATGTGATTTTTCTTGGCTATTTTTCAGAGAATATGAATGATAACACAAAAAACATTTTTTCACTCATAGTTAGTGGTTGGATGAAGCAATTTATTGTCAAACAATTGTGTTTACCCTTTTTAAATCACAATGACAACAGAAGCTACCCAATTGGCTCTAACCAAAAGTTTACATACCCCAGTTCTTAATACCGTGTATTGTCATATTTGACATCAATGACAGCTTGAAGTCTTTTGTGGTAGTTGTGGATGAGCCTCTTTATTTTCTCAGATGGTAAAGCCTCACATTCTTCTTGGCAAAATGCTTTCAGTTCCTGTAAATTTTTGGGCTGTCTTCATGAACTGCATGTTTGAGATCTCCCCAGAGTGCAGATCTCCCCATTCATATTGCTGCTGTAGCCAATGACAGGTCAGGCCTTGTGTTTTGGATTGTTGTCATGTTGGAACGTCCAAGTACGTCCCATGCACAGCCCTCGGGCTAATGAGTGCAAATTTTTCTCCAGTATTTTCTGATAACAGGCTGCATTCATCTTTTCCTGTGCCTTTGTAGCTCACACAACCCATTGTTGACTCATCTCCAAATGTAACATTTATGGTTGTGGCCAAAAAGTTCAATGTTGGTCTCATCACTCCAAATGACTTTTTTCCAGACGTTTTGTGGCTTGTCTCTGTGCTGCTTGGCGTATTGTAATAGGGATGTTTTGTGGCATTTGCGTGGTTATTCCTTATGGTGCATCTTGAAACAGCCACACCCTTTTTACTTGTATTTCAGCTTAAGTTATTTGTGTTTTTTTCTTTGCATCTCGAACTATATTCCTGGCAGTGGTGGCTGAAATTTTTGGTTGGTCTACCAAACCGTTTCATTTTCTAATTATTTGAGTTTGAACTCTGCTGAGTGGCATTCTCAATTCCTTCTAAATCTTTTTATATTCCTGTGTCCCTATTCCTGTTTAATAGAGTTGAATTACCTTTTCCTG
>JALDNG010000005.1:8660000-8837500 GCA_024349245.1 Neodontobutis hainanensis
CTCCCTTGTTTTGGTCCTTTAACTGCAAAGGAAGTAACTTTTTAAAACGCATATTTTGTCTTCAGCAAATCTGGCAGAAAAAACCTTACAAAAAATTGTAAGTATTGTAAATACGCACTTCCCAGGAGCAGAATGGTTGTGTTTGTGGCTTCGCTTTTTTCAGAGAGGATTTTTGCAAATGCCTATGGCATTACGCGTGACGGTGCGCAGCGAGAGGCACAAAACTTAAGAATATTTCAGAAATGTTTTAAAAATTATAATCGATTTATTGCCTTTTGATGATTTTATAAAATTGTTTGTGCAAAATATTACACAAAAAGTGGCGACAATATATTCCTCTTAAATTCTATTTGTCTTATGCTCTTAAAATATAGTACATTTAGAACGACTTTTCATTAATCACAATTGATTGATGTGGAATTATTACCATAGAAATGTACAATTTTTGCTTTGAATGCAAATGTAAAAGCGGATTATTGTCATTCCTTTGGCCATTACGCATGCAATGAGTGCACGCAGCGCGCCTCATCACGTGCGTTAAAAACTAGAATATTTGTTTCATGGAAACATTCATGTTGATTTAAAATACGTCTAAACCTGGAATATAAGTGAAGTTTTTGCTCTAAAGCGTGGTGACTTATGGGTGATTAATTAAACGTCGCGGTCGCGTCTGAGTCCTAAATGTGTTTAATTGCTCCGCTCTTGTAGCGCGGCAGTGGGAAGTGGGCCATTGAATTTAGAGCAGAATAAATCAAGGACAAGAGCAGCCTCTAAATTCCAGAGAGCAGCATCCCACTCGAGGCGCTTCACAGTGACTCTTATTGGGTCTATATTTGATCCCAGGGGTTTCACGGACTGAAGGTTTTACTCGACTTAACACTTTCCAGTTTAATGTTTGGGCTCATTAATAGCTCGAGTAAATAGACTTGTAGCAGTTGCACGAGAGTTAAATCCCAGTAGGACCTACGCTTTTTCAGATATATTTAATACAAGACACATTATAGATATTTGATTTATTTTAATCACTACACGAGCACGAACAGCCCATTCTCATTAGTTTCCCAAATAATATATGTATTAAAATGACAACGGCCTAAAAATAAAAACGGCCTAAAATTTGACATCCTTCTTTGCATTTACAGTGTGATCCCGTCACTCAACTGACCTTAAGTTTCCGGGACGGAGCAACTGTGCGCTCGGACCTCTGCTGAAAGCCCCCCTCCCCTCTTCTCCCGAGGTCAGGGCTACTCGCCACACTCGCACTCCGACCATGGCCACGAACGGAACCAAAGCTGCGGATGGACACGTCCTCACGGAGACGGTGAACGACGCGCCAACCACCACCAACACGACTAGCAGCACCACGCCAAACGACAAACCTAAAACGCTGGTGGTCAAAGTGCAGAAGACGAAAAAGGAGATACCAGAGAGGGAAACGTGGAATGGGAAATTTGACTTTCTGCTCTCTTGTGTGGGATACGCGATTGGACTGGGAAATGTCTGGAGATTTCCGTATTTGTGTGGAAAAAACGGAGGAGGTAATGAGGATTTTTTTTTGCCAATTTCCACCTTAATCCACACAACTAAAGAAGTGCAAAGATCTTCTTGTTCATATCATGGACGTTTCAAACCAAACACATGTGCATTCCTTCCGTGCGTAATTGCGCACTGGCTGCACGCCGTTGTGGAGCATCAACATCCAGTATTCCCATTTAGAATATAACGTGTGGATTTTATTCCGTGTTTACTTACACACATTTACTTCTCATCTCTCGTTTAGGGGCCTTCTTGATTCCATACTTTTTGACCCTCATATTTGCTGGCATGCCTCTGTTCTTTCTGGAAACGGCTCTTGGGCAGTACACCTCTATTGGGGGGCTTGGAGTTTGGAAACTGGCACCCCTGTTCAAAGGTAACGTCTGGTTCATTCTATTCTATATACCCATAAACAGCATTTAAAACAATACAAAGGATTTATAAAAAAAAAAATCTGGTGTAGTATATCTCCCACTGTCCTGTTGTTTCAGGTGTGGGTCTGGCTGCTGCTGTTCTCTCCTTCTGGCTCAATATCTATTACATTGTTATAATTTCCTGGGCTATTTACTATCTGTACAACTCCTTCACTTCTGTGAGTATCTCATATTGCTCCTTAAAAAAATTAAACCTGGGAAATCTCTCCACATAAGTGTCCTTAAATTGTGAACAAGGTTGTCCAGGTTGTATTTTTACATAGTAACCCTTTTGTGGCATATGGCAGCCTCTGTCTTTCCCAGCACTTCTTACATAACAGACATTTATTACTTCCTTTCCCACATAATTAGCGCCTTACAAGAGGTATTGATAAATGCATTTGGCGATGAGGCATTCACTCGACTAAGAGAGCATGAAATCCCAATGTCCCGATTGAGTATTGTGGACTTGGCTGCCCGACAGACACACAGAATGGGACTCAGCTGTGGGAGAATGGTTTTACTAAAAGGGATCTCTTTTTGTGTTTTTTTCTCCTTTTTTTCTTAAATTTTTAGGAGCTGCCATGGCAGACTTGTGGCAATCCTTGGAACACAGAGCGCTGCTACACCAACTACAGCATCCCAGACACCACCAATCTAACCAGTGCCGTCGTCGAGTTCTGGGAGTAAGCATAAGATCACTGCAGTATTATGACCACATTATAACAGTGTGCACATATGAATGAAATAGATAATCAAACATTTTCCATGAGCGGGGAAATCTGTGCATGTGCATGTGCGTGTGCGTGTGCATGTGCATGTGCAAGTGTGCATGCAATGCTGACTTCCTCTGACTGCAGTGCTTACAGAAAACCTTGGGGTGATATTTGAATGAATATTTGAAAAGTTAATTTGCAAAAACAGATAAATTTGGAAAACAATTAACTGAGGCTTGTAATTTATTCTTTGCCTAGTACTGTTTTAAAAGCCCAAATCCATTTTAGTTGTCCTAATTTGTCAAAGCCACTCAACTTTAGCTTGACTGATATCACGTTTAGCAAAAATAAAATAAATATATATTTTTTAAATCTATAATAACGGAGTCATCTGCTTGTACAAATTAACTCTTCATTTGCACAAGCATGTGTGCTGTTTATATGAACTTGTAGCATGTAGTAATAGCCCTCTGCTCAATCCCCTGCAGACGTAATATGCACCAGCTGACTGACGGCCTGGAGAAACCCGGAGAGGTCAGGATCCCCCTGGCCATCACATTGGCCATCGCATGGGTGCTGGTCTATTTCTGTATCTGGAAGGGGGTCAGCTGGACCGGCAAAGTAAGTATCGTACAGCAAAGTAAGATATGCCACATTATATGAAGTAGTATAAAGTTGCTGATGTGGCATAACACAAATTTGTATTTTTGCTCAGATTAACTTGTGTTTTTATAGTCACTTGGCCTCCAATAAAAAGTGTGTTTGACTCTTTAAGAATATATTTTCAAAGACTGGGTTTCTCTAAGCTCTACAAAGAGCTCACTGGATGTTGCGTTAGGTTTCCTGTTACTTACAGAGCATGATGTTAACATTATGTAGAGGCCCAATAAGCAAAGAATGCAATGATCAGATGAAGAAGAGCAGACTGAGCACAGAGGCAGGAATATAAAAACATACAAAGCATCTACAGCATTCGCAGGCCTCTCATATGTGGGAGTAAAAGCAAAGTGTCTTTCAGTACATGAGAACATATCCTAGTAAACCTATACTGCCAGTGCCTCTCGATTGAGCCAATCCCATTTTAACTGGGACTATCTGACTGTGGAATTGTTGAGAGTAGGTTAAGTGTTGCTGCAAAATTATTACCAACCCATGCAATCATTAATGGTGTGATTTATGCTGACTTTGATAGCAATGTGTAAAATTAGTTCAGATAAGGCAAGAGATAGTGCAGTGGGAGTGTGCTGAACCCAAGCATTGTGGGGTCAGCTTTCCTCCAGGGAACAACTGACTAGGCCACTGTGCTGTGAAGATGGAGCCAAAAAGCTGTAACACTTTAACACTACTCAGACTTCAGCTTGAACTTTTCTGTGCAGTTTTTAATTGCCTTCCAGGAAAAAATTAATCAGGTCAAGGAATATCACTATACTTTTGTTTTGTTTTCCAATATCTTTGTGCCCGGTCAGGTTGTGTACTTTTCAGCCACCTACCCATACTTTATGCTCCTCATCCTGTTCTGTCGTGGCATCAGTCTTCCTGGAGCTATAGACGGAATCAAGTTCTACGTCACACCGGAATTTAGCAAGCTGAAGGAGTCTGGGGTATGTTACCATTTTATTCATACATTTTGTGCAAAGAGACTAAGTTAACGAGAAGATAAGGTGATAAACTGAATTCTTAGACATTTGTTACCATCAAACGTGTCAGCCTTAGCCAACTCTGACCTTCTGCATTTCAGCATCTCACCTGTCTGAAAGATTTCCCATAGACTAACTCATGACTCTGAACAAGCCACTCATTTGCATCTAGTTATAAACTCCACATTTCCCCTCTTTAATCTGTCAGGTGTGGCTGGATGCTGCCACACAGATCTTCTTCTCCTATGGCCTGGGATTAGGCTCGCTGATTGCTCTTGGCAGCTATAATCCCTTCAATAATAACGTTTACAGGTAGGTAATCACAAACATGATGACATTTAATGCATAAATTATTTGTCCTACGTCTTTTTCTAAGATTTTTGTTATTTATTTTTTTTATTTTGCCAACATAGGGTCTCCTCTTTGTATCCTCACCATTTTAGCTCAAATTAGGATGAGATGCCAGTATCACCTTGTTGATATTTAGAATTTAGGTCAAAGCTATATAATAAAATACAAAACTAACTAAAATAGTTATTTCAGGAAGATGAAAAAAAAATATTAATGCATTCAGATGCTTTGCTACTGCAGGATTCAAAATGGCTTCCTGTACTCCCTCCCCCTGCCCTTCAACAATGTGTGACGGACTGATAAGGAATTGATACAGGCGTGACAATGGCTGCCTTGTGCTTTGCCTCTCCCCTACAGAGATTCTGTCATTGTGTGCTGCATCAACTCCTTTACCAGCATGTTCGCTGGCTTTGTCATCTTCTCCATTGTGGGATTCATGGCCCATGTAACAAAGAGAGACATTGCCGACGTGGCTGCCTCAGGTAATTGCAATCAACGTAGAACTCAATAGTGCAAAGAGAAATAAGCCTTTGAACTTACTAAATATGTTTCACCTGACTTGTTTAGAAAGCATACAGTTTTTCTAAGCTTTTGATGCTGTGAAGTAAATTCCAAAGTTATGATCCACTTAGCTTCAGATTTGATGTTCAACAACTTTAGAGGTTTTTGAAGCTTCTTCTCCTGTATTCTCACATTATTATGTTTCTTTGGTTAGGACCTGGCCTGGCGTTTTTGGCGTATCCTGAGGCTGTCACCCAACTGCCAATCTCCCCGCTCTGGGCCATCCTGTTCTTCTCCATGTTGCTCATGCTGGGAATTGACAGCCAGGTAAAAACACTGTGGGGTCAGCAGTCTCTTGTATTCTGAGTGATTTGGTTGTTATGTAGGCTCAAACAGTAGGAGGGATTATGCACCACCAGTGATATTTTATTCAAATTCTGACCAATAAGCTTTCAGCCTTATTGTAAAAGCAGTGTATAACATATCACAGTTTGGACATGACTCTGCAAATCTGTCCAGTTCTGCACCGTGGAAGGGTTCATCACAGCCCTGGTGGATGAGTTTCCTCGAGTCCTTCGCAACCGCAGAGAGATCTTTATCGCTGTTGTCTGCCTCATTTCTTACATCATTGGTCTGTCCAACATCACACAGGTAGAGATCCTGTCATTTGCAATGTCACACTCATTAAATCTAATGACATTAGTTAATAAACTGTTGATATGTAAGGAAGGACAAATAGAAATGGCTTGGTACTCTTCACTGGGGAGCTCTGTGGAAATAAAAAAATGGAAGTTGCTCTATATCATATGAATACTTCCTATGTTTATTGGCTAGTTACAATATGAATGGCTATGTTATGCAGGACACCACAGGTGACAATACTGTGAGGCCAGTTTCTGAGTAGACATTTCAGTTGGTATTACAGTTGAGTAGTTATTCTCTCTCTTTCTCAGTTTGATTGACACAGATTCCTTTAATCAGGAAAAGAACATGCTAAAAGTAGATCTTAAGTGGCAGCTTACAAAGCTCATTATAGTATTAGGTCAATATCCAGCTTATTTATTATTATTTTATTAAAGGCAGCTTCCTTGTTTCCTTAATATATTCATAACACACAAAATATATGCTATTAGGTTATTTCTTGCAGTTCTTTCACCAAACCCTTAAATACCGAAGTTGCATAACTTGTTCAGCCTACCAGATATTTGCTATCACCTCAGTTCATACCCAAAAGTCTGTAAAGCACATAAAGAAGCTAAGAATATATGTAACACACTTGTACATGAGCCAGCACTTTCACACGCATGTAGGCCAAGGTCATATTTGTCCTGGCAGAATGAAGAAGCTAATCTAATCCCTGCTGCAGGCCAAAGGAAAGATACCACAGAGAAGATGCACTCATCCTGCTTCCTTTGAACTGATCCTTATAATGACTGGATAGGAGCAGGAGATCATCGGCAGATTTGATTTGGTTGAAGCTACAGTTGTGAACTGACGTGATACAGTTATAGTCAATGATGTTGCACAATGTTATTCCACTAGTTTAGTTCTGCTCTTTTCAATTTCTCACTATTTTTCCTCATGATTTCCTTGTGGTTTATTTTTTCTGTGCAGGGAGGGCTGTATGTTTTCAAGCTGTTCGACTACTACTCAGCCAGTGGGATGTCACTGCTCTTCCTTGTATTCTTTGAGTGCATTTCAATTTCATGGTTTTATGGTGAGCCCCCCCCCTGATTTTATTTAAAAATATGTGCTTTCATATTATTGTTATCATATTATTGTTATTCCTTTAGCCAAATTTCTGTAAACTGGCCCAAACCCAATTAGTTTGTGCCAATGGACTTATTAATCAATGACTTTGTGTGATCTGTAAGAAAAACAAAATGTGTGGTTTGCAAATCTCATTATGTCCAGGTGTCAACAAATTCTATGACAATATTGAGGAGATGATTGGTTACCGGCCCTGTCTGTGGTGGAAGGCCTGCTGGATGGTGTTCACTCCTCTCATTGTGGCTGTGAGTCTTAAGTTTGGCCCAGTTTGTTTTCTCTATCATCATGAAGATTCTGAACCTTCCTTTGCACTTGTTGTTGTCCAGGGTGTGTTCATCTTCAGCGCAGTGCAGATGGTTCCTTTGACCATGGGTGACTATGTGTTCCCCATGTGGGGTCAGGGTGTGGGCTGGCTCATGGCCTTGTCCTCCATGATCCTCATCCCTGGCTACATGGGCTATATGTTCCTCAACCTCAAGGGCACATACAAAGAGGTAAAACACATGTCATTCCTCTGAAACATGCTGCTAATACTTTGCTAATTTTAGCTCAAAGCTATATATTTTTTATACTTGGTTGATTTTAACTTAAGGTGTAATCTAGGTTTTGTTATAAATTATGTTAATACATGAGCAAGTCAAAGCTTGCTTGTTTATAAGCGGGTCTGCTCACATTGGATGGTTGGTTAACACAGACACATTTTAGCACTGCATTCACAATGATTGACAAGATGGAAATAATTGCAGGACTGAAAAAGTCAAATGTTGAACTCAGAGCTAAAGATAAGCTTTTAACCTTGGTTTGATGTAATTTACTGCAGCTTTAAGGATAATAGAGCCAAAATCCACCAGATCAATAAGCTACAAAGAGAATAGGACCCTGCATTTTTGTTGATCTAATGATCTTAAACTATAACACATCATTCTGTTTCCATTGTTCCCATAGCATTAAGAGTTTCTTGACAAAATAATACCCCTACTCTATATGGTACTTTATGACAGATATAGCTTAATAGCCAGCAGTGACAGAATAAATGGGCCATAATTGCAGGCAGTGAAGCAAGCTGTCAGAGGCGATGTGCAGGTGTCACATCCTGCAGCAGCAGCTCATGACTGATTGTCTAATTGTAGCAATCACCAGCTGATTAGAGCTGAGATACTTTAAAACAGTGCCTGCTGCACCACAGAGCTGCACAGTCCACCACACAGCAGCCAACATACAAACATGCACCACGTTCTTTGTAGCATGTTGGACCAGTCTCTCAGTCAGTCACACTCATTATTCAGTTCTCAGTATCATCATTAGTAGCTGTCATTTTAAACATCATTCAGCCATTTATCAAGCTCTGCTGAGTCATCAAACCTCACACAATACAGAACACACAATTGTCAGAAAAAGCTTTACACAAAGTGCCTGAGGTGGAGCATTTATCTTCACAGCAGTGCAGCTGGTGTTCTTGCCTTGCTTTACAGTTTGACAACAATGTTTGCAGCTGGTTCACTGGCATATGCGTTTTTACTATCTGAACAATACAAGCAATTAGAAAACGTTTAGAATAGCGTCATTGCTTATAATGTATTATATAATATATATAATAAGTGTTCAGTGTCTGGTGAATGAGCATTATTACAGCATCACGGTCTGTTTATAAGTTCTCCCAAACGTTTGTAGCAGTCATAGTTTTCCATTTATTAAGTTGAATCTGTTGTCAGTGTTCAATCCTCACTTCTTTCGTTTTTAATATTGTTTCCATCTTGTATCTTAGCGTCTGCGGATGATGATTAAGCCCGTGATTTTGGTAAAGGCTCAGGAAAATGGTCCGGAGCAGCAGACAGAACAGAGTCAGAACCCAGCCACTGAAGAGGCCTACATCTAGAAACTCCCGTATGTCTCTCCAGATCGACAGCCAAGTAGCGCTCAGAAACGTAATCAAGGTTGGAGCGACCACCAGACTGGCACGTCTGCTTTCATTCACCTACCTCCTGGGGACACGTGAGACCAACCTGATTACAATTATTTCTAGGGGTACTTTCTGTTTGTGTATTTGTAAAATACAGAATTATAAAAAGTTATGAGGAAAAAACAAAACTACCCGGCAAAGTTGATGTGATATTATCAATTTCATTATGCAAAAAATAGGAATGAAAATGTGTCTTAGAAAATTACTGTATATTCAAAATATAATTTAAACTTGGAGGCCCACGTTGATTCAATAGTATTGTGCTATTCTAAGGATATTAATCTACTAAACTATATTTACTGTACAAAGAAACTTCTTGGTTACATTTGCCTGTTTATGAGATGAGAACACTTTATATTGAATGCAGTGTAATATATAAAATTTAAGACAGAATTTATGGCTAAGACAAAATGAGAATTTGTGACATGTTAAGCCAAGTCTGCCCTGACGTGTGGTATATCATTCAGCCAGACTCACATTTCACAAAAAATGTTTACCAACCTTTGAAAAGCACAAAAAGCACAAGTACAGTACACAGTCTGAGATGTCCAATGTCCTTTTTGTCTCTTTGAAATCTGTGACAGCAGAAAAAAATACCTTTTAGCATAGAGTACTTAGCAAGAGACTGTTACAAATTGTTTCTTTGTTTTCTAAAGAACAATAACTTTATATGTCGTTCAAACCTTTTTTTTTTTTTTTGTAGAATCATTTGTAGCACATTTTCTATATGTGAGCACGAGAAGGACCAAAATGACATTGTAACATGAACAAGTCCAATCAAACAGCCCTTGCATTACAACAGGGTTTACTGACACAGTGTCCACAAGCACAATATAGCTCTGTAAACTACAAGACTTTGTGTAGCCATTACAGAAATCCCACATTTGCACTGTGTTTATTGTCGACAAGAATCGGGGGAGGGGTTGGGTTGGTGCAGGAGTTGCATGAAGCTAATTTAGCCAACACTATAATCTAAGCTACACATGCAAGATATAGGAGAAGGCTTTAGTAATGCTGCATTTGGGAATACCTAATATTCTGTCAGGAAATTACGTATAACTGTTTAGTAGCCTAAATATAGACAGTAGAAGAATAGTGGACAGTGGGATCAGTCAGGGAAATGCTTTTACTTTTTCACTGCTCTCACTGCTTTCATTTTTTCAGTGTTCAAATGTCACATAAAAGTGTATGTAATGAGTATGAGTGCTTATTTTCCGGCCACAAGCTTCAAAGACTGTTAGCCAGATGCTACTGTGTGTTCCAATAAAGCAATATATATCGTCCAGCTGTACCTTTGTGGCTGTAAACATTGCTTCCTGCTTCACTTTTGATGAACGCAGGCCTTTTTCAAATATGGTTGTCGCTGTTGAGTTTGGCATTTTCCAAATTTCCTTGTATTGTTCCTTCTTCTACTGTCTATGTTAGTTGTCCATGTCTCAGGAATAAAAGGTGGAAGTGACCAAATTGTATACACACTAAAAGTACAAATGTCACATTGTAAGAGCACACCAAACACTAAAACACAACCCTGTAACTTAGTACGTACCGTATGGCATACTAAAAAGCGTATCCAAATTGTGGCCTATTTTGTGTGCTGTATGCCTTTATTTTTATTCTTTTCACTTTTACTAATCACTGAAATGTGCAGGCCTCATGATCATGACGGTACTATTAACCCAGAAGAACATAGACAGAAGCTGAACAGGGCAACACCACTAGAACTACTCCTGTAAAGGAAAATGAGAACCTATGATTACATATCAAGTTTGTTTGGCAATATAGCATTAAAACATAGTAATGATGATGATGACTATTATTATTACAATAAAGACAGAGCTTGAAAAGAGCTTTTGGGGCAGCTCTGTGCGACTGGAAACAGATCCAGGCAATCCCTTTTTTTTTTTTTTTTTTTTATTTCAAAGATGTGAATTTAAAATGTGCAATGACAAAGGGTTTTCAGTAAATTTTGTATAAAGTTACCATACTGCCGTTTCTCTCTTGAATGATGTTGTAAACTGGACTGTGTAATACATGTATCTGTGAATGTTCGTACCACCTGATATCACCATTTTCTTTTGTCTAAATGTTCAACAAAAAGTGATATTATTTGCTGTTTACCGCAATAATATTATCTCAGAAACTAAAGCACATATCTCTTTCAACTATAAAAAATATGATGACAATAACATAATAGAGTAATATTAAAGAGGATGATTATAATAATAATGTAATAGAATTGTCTAGTCAGAGAATATTGTTTTGTATATTTCTAGCTGTTTCATGGGCCTAATGTAAAATATTCTATGTAAAACAAAAAATATATAATAAATGTCTTTAGATGGTGTTATATAAAAAAGCATGATTGCAATATATGTTATCTGCAAAAATAAAGACTTATAGATTATACAATTGTGTAATGTGATCTATCATTATTTGAAAAAAAAGACAGCTTTTTGGTATTTTCTCTGTCATCAGAACAGATTCTGCCTTTTTGGTGAGCATTTTCAAACATTATACTTTATCTGACAGAAGCACATGATTAGCCAATGCTCCAAAAAGACCTATAGTTTGTTACACAAACAAACATCTTGTATCACGCAGAAGACTGGCTTCTTCGGGTTTATATTAATGAAAAAAATATTATATAAGAGAGAGATGAATATGCAATAATCTCAGTGAGCGGAGATGTTTACCGGGAATTTAACAGATTGTTTCTGACAAACTGTTTTTACACCAGAATTATCTTTGTGAGAGCAATGCCAGCTGAGACTCTGTAGTGGTGAGGGCTCACAGGGATCACCAGTCCATGCACCAGTCACGCTGCAGCATCCATTTCCTGCAGTTAATTCAGCAGGTAGTGTAATTGTTATTCCTGTTCTAATTACAGTGCATCATATAACAGTGTTGTGAAAATACATGATACATTCAGCACCTTGTCTCCACTTAGAAACGTAGTCTGTTACATGTATCATTTAAGTTGTATGGCTTGTGAGAGGAAAACTATAAAACTGAAAATGTTACGTTATGCTTAAGGCTAAGGCTCTGTGCCGTTACATTTAAAAGCACCCAATATTTAGTGTGGCCACTAAGTACAGACGTCAACATGTGTGAACGCGGATCACACATTCAAATACTTTATTAGTCACGGTGCTTATATAAATGTACACACTATTGTAAAGGCTGTGGTAAATATATATACACAAAATACTGTTACACATACGAGAAGCAGTTAGACCCTGTTAAACTTGTTGGCTTCACATTTACCTAATCCCATTGAAGTACCTATTTGTTTAATTGATAAACATCTGAAATCCATGGTCAAAGCTGTCATTGTGAAGAGGTAAAAACAGAGAGACAGATGTGAGTGTGTGCTTTGACAGCTCCAGTCAGGCAGAGGTAGCAGAGGCTCAGAATGTGTCCAACAACAGACATAGTGGGAAAAGGGGATTTGCTATCCTGCTGTCAGCTCAGACATGGCTTCCATAGCATTCATATGCTCTGACTGCATCATAATCACAGCTAGCTGCATGCACCACGTGGTGAATGGAAATAAATGGCTGCAAGGTGTCAGAACACTTTCATGTTAAACAGGGGACTAGGGTTATGAAATTGAATTTGTAATGTACATTGCATTGCATCCCATCAGGATGTGTGTTGGCAAAAAAGCACAAAAGGAAAACTTTTTTGCTTTTGAAATACAAGCCTAGTAATCACCATGTCACAAATTTGGCTTTTGTTTCAAATGCTTTGGCACATTACTTCACTTGGTCTTTATTCCGATGAGTGGAGAAACTGATTTTCCCAAATGATAACTATAATACTTCTAGCTTTTATGCAGCACCCCTTTATCCAGCTGACCAAAAGTGATTCATAATATTAGTGAGCCTTCGTGCTTTTCCTTCTTCACCTTTACAACAGGCTGCTGATAGCATATCAGCTCCCAGCAGACTGACAACAAGCAGCCAATGCCCTTATCACTGCCTGCCATATGCTGGGATTAGTTTGAGCACTGTCTAACAAAGCATTAATAAACAGTTTTAATTGCCTGTACTGCATATTCTGCCAAGCTCTGTCTCACCACACACACATTGATACATACGGATGCTTCAACACATGATAGAGGTGCACTCATTTATTTCTTCCTGCTTATCCTTTTCATTCTTCTATTTGAAATGTCTAGGACAGACCTGGGCATTTCTTTTGGGATCCAAGACTGTATGTACATAGTAGAGTACAGTACAGTACATCATACATTCGTTTTACTTTTATTTTAAAGGCACTCAAAGTCTCTTTGCAAATTAGTTTCAATGATAATATGGCTAACTCTGTTCATAAACTGCACTTGTCAGGTTAGGTCAGGTCAGGTATTTTTGGGTTGTTAAATGTGTATGTGCCTGCAACTGTTAAGTGTAAATTTAGATTCCTTGGATCAAGCTGTATTCATAAGCAATTAAGTAACTGGTCTAAAACCAGGCCTGGTTTTGGAACAAAATGGAAAAAGTGGATCTAAAACTGAGGAGTGTACAGCTGTGACTGTGGTGTGTCAGTCTTGTCTCTCTATTGCACATATTGTTTTGGCAGAAGTTCAAACTTTAAACTATGGGCAAAACAATATGTGTTTTTATTAAGCACAAGTGAGTTTGCTGTGTTGGCCCGGCCCTCCACAAGAGTCCCGTGTTCCAAAATAATTGCATCTGGGTCAAGAGATGGAATTGATATCCAAAACAAAGAGACCACTGTAGCAACTATTACAATCAACTAATCGACAATAAAGATAGTTTAATAAATTAAAACACACACACACACACTTCAGTAATTAGATGTAATGCACAACAATGCAATGTGTTTATGATTGATGTATTTTTCAGTCTTTGTGAAAGCCCTTTGCAATCTCCAAAATAATTCCAGATTAAATTGTGCTTATTTCCTCACATTATATTGTTTCATCAGTGACAATAGAAACACTGGCTAAAAGATTGTACAAACATTTTCCACAAAGGAGCCAGCACCTCACTGACCCACTCAGCCAACTGATTGTGCTTCATAGGACGTACTATGGTGTATGTAGACACTGAAATATAATTAAAAACTAAAAGATACACATCACAACACAGTTTATATTACCAGATTTACACCCCCCATGTTTGAAATCTAATCCTATTTTCATAACGTTCCACCAACAGTTCACACTGACGCCCTACTGTGGAGACTATTCTCTCAGACCAATTAAACTCTGACCTACATCATTCTGATTACACTCTGTCTCTCATTGTTTTTACAGAAGTTTTTATTGTATGTGTGTAACATTATTGTAATCCCTCTTCCTATGGATCTAATCCTAAGTCTCTTCAAACATGCATTGTGCTTCAGCTCTGTACAGGTTAATGTATAATGCTTGATTTAAATGTCATTCTCATGAATAGAGGCAGAGTTTACAAAAAGGGGGAGTCATCAAGCTGAAAGCAGCATCCAACACAGTCTTTCCCTCTTTCCTCTGTTTTTACTCGTTTTGTTCACAGAAGTCTCAGACTCTGGTGTTGTCTGACTACAGTGAGCGATTGCTGTGCCGCATCGTCAACCAGCGAACCTTTTCCGTCTTTTCTCTGGGGCTGTTTGCCACGCCACATTTATCACCAAATGTAGCAGCAGCACTGGCGCTGTGGTGCATCACCAAGCCTAGGCAGACTCCTCCTTTGTGCTTCTCCCAACACTATAGCGTCTAATGAAAAATAAAACCAGTCTGGTTATTTTGAAAATGCAATAGCTATACACTTTGAGCTTGAGTCTGTGTGCTAAAACATCCTGATTTTCACATTTCAGCGGTCTTTGTTAACTCTTAACACATCATCTTATAATTGAACAGGTTTAATGCAGTCAAGAGCCTCATCAGCCCAGTGTGCTCAAACTCAGGTTGGTAATGACCTTCTTTTCAGAAGCACTTGCACATACACCACTTGACACCAATTCCTGCGGAGTGCCTCCAACCTTACCAACAAGCAGGCTGTACTATAGTTTAAATGGACCATCATAGTTTTACAGTTTTCTAAATGATAACGTAGCCCACTGATCAGATCAACATCTTTTTGTGAAAGATTACAGCATTGCCTTACAGTAGAGATCTCGTTCTGGAGGTTTTAGAGCACAATGTATTCCATCTATTTGGAATATGAAAAAAATACTCTTATTTAAATTCCATACATTGGTTGAGTTATGTAAAAACCCACTTTTATCACGGATTTTTGATAAAGAGTCAAATATAGAGACATTAGGTCAGTTTTTGGCAGCAGCAGTATGTAAAACTAATTGATATGCGTATGTTGCATTTTTAAAGGAGAAGAAAATGAATGTGTTTGTCTACACAAAGTGCATCATATGTCAAGACACTGTGTCTCAGCTCTAATGCGGCACAAAGGAAGTGATCTGATGTCATGGCTGCCTGCCCTCAGCTGCCAAGTCCTCTGACACACCCATACATAGACAAACGTTATTTACAGCATAATTACTTTCATGACAGTCAAGACGCAAGGCCATCACTCAGCATTATCAAACCGTTGAGGCGTAGAACAGTCTATATAGTATATAATATTACAGGCAGAAGAATTTATGACTTCTGTAACAGATCCACTCCAACGGCAAGAAACACACCTGATAAACTGCTCACATCATGGTATTATTGCAATGTTTGTTTACTTCTCCACAGAAAGCTGGTCTCCTTTACTTGAACCCTATTTAAAAATTCAAAACATTTTGAATAGAAGAATGTATCATATACAAATAGAAGAATGTATCATATACAAAAACAATCCTTTTGAGTTCTGCCAAAGAGTGCACACACAGGTATGGCAGGTGATTAGATGTTGTTCCTCCTAACAAAGTATTGACTGTCTTCAATTTATTGTTGCTATCAGACATTATTTGAGGCAAAAACAATTAAACAAATAAAATCACAATTGTGGGACATCACACTGACATATGTTGTAATGTTTTTTCTTGAATTGTAAAAGATACTGATGACACAAAAACCTGGAGGATACACGTTGAGGAAAGATGGCAAAGACAGATTACAGATTAAGCGTGCCACGTCCCGTTCTCTGACTCCCCTCTCTGTTGCCTTTCACATGGTAAATGCCTTCCTTTTCTGTGTTTGGAGAAAGTAGTGGGAAACAGTGAGTCAGACTGGAGTGCTGAGGGATGGACCAGACTGTTAATGTGTCCCAATGAATTAAGAATCGGTTCTGCTGGTTTACCATTTGAATAACTGGGAGGCTTGGGAAGGTGGCAAGGTCTAAGCACAAAGAGATGCTTCACAGACCATGCACTGTGCTTCACATCTACATGTCTAAATATTTGCTCCTAAGGACACAACATGTTGTGCGCAAGTTCAGACATTACACTGTATGGCAGCGGCAAAAAGGCAAAACGCCAATGAATAGAACTTGTTACATCTAATTTAGCTCAAAAAGTGACTATTTCACAAAATATATGAAATTGTCCTATTGTTTTACTATAAAAATAATAATCAGAACTCAATATGCAGTCTTTCCCCTTTTTAACTGAGGAAAAATCATAGCATATTGTTATAAGAATGATGAGTGAAATAAACAAGACCTTAAGACGTCATAACATTCAGCCTGTGATGTCAAGCTTTGGCCAGTCACTTTTGCATTCACTGGGGTCGACTTGTCAACACTGAATCAATGTCGGTGTAAAAATCCAACTGGGAAAGTGTCTATCACTGCGCTGGCTACAGCTAACCAACCACAACCAGGTTATGTGAGTGAAACAACCGATAAATGCTGATGATTAGGGAAGTGATATTATTAGTCTTACCTTATAAAAGCAGGTCAAGCAGTCAAACCAGAATGCCTCGTAGTCCTGTGTGGTAGGCCAATTAACTACAGCATTAGTAGCCTATATTCAAATGGGGTGTAATTCTTAAAGTGACATTGTTTGGTTTGGCTTTAGGGTATCATTAGGACCCTGAACTTGTGCCACAACGTATAATTCAACTTAAATCAACAAACTATTAGCCAGTCCATGTGGCAAGCTTAATTCAGATCAGTTTGGGACCAGTGTTCACCTAAGAGTTACAAAGTTCAGAGAAAACAAGACATGGAACCATTCTCAACTCAAACAAGGCCCAAGGCTTTACTTTCTCCTTAAAAAAATAAAAAAAAGTAACTCTGATTGTGCGTTGTAGGGGGCACGATTGCTATGATGAACAACATGGAGAGTTTGGCCAGGGTGAGTGTTTTATTCCCCACAGGGCACAGTCTGCTCCATCAGTCAGGCCTGATTACAGCCATGGTACAGTGAAACTTTAGAAAACCCACTGCAGTTGCTATTTATAGGATAGAAATTTATATACAAGATTTATCTCAAAACTGCAGATAATTTCCTCATCATTTACAACAGACGGATTTCTTTGTGCATTACTCAGGATTCATGTGTAGCAAGAGTGTGATGCTGATAAGGGTCTTTGGTACATTTTTGTGTCAAAGTGTACACTCCTTGGACAGTTCGGTTAATCAGGAAACCAGGACAAACTCAAGATGGTCCTTGCTAGTTCTGGGGCTCTAAAGCCCTTTGTGCACTGATGATAAGTCCTTCCAAATAAATAATGAAACCATTCCCAGCAAATTGTAGCTCTTGTAGCTTTGTCCCTCTTAATTGCATTTAATCAAAAGAGTTTAATCTTAATTATCTTTCACCACTCTCTGACCATCTCCGTCAGGGTGCACGCCAGAATGGAAATGTGAGTCCTGAGCTCTGAGCTGACACTCCATGCTTTATTCCAGCAAAGGGCAAGGGGCTGTGTTGTACAAATCAAGTATCTCATAGTTTAAATATTGTTGTTGAATTACATATGACTTGTTTTTATTCAGCCAGTTGCTTTCATAGGCTATACTCTCTATGTTAAATTCCCAGAGTAGCATTTCTGGGTTTAGTTTTGGGGTATTTTGTGGGGTATTGTGATTTTATCGTATAATATGTATTTATTTTTTTACTCACTACAATATTAATACACAGCATAGCATTACTAAACAAATCAAAATAGGTAATTTGTCAATTCTCAGCTCATAAATAGGCAATAGATTTTAAAAAGAAAGGATTAACATATAACAGATCAGCATGGGCCATGGCAGAAACAATGTGGAATTGGCAGCGTGTGCTAATGGCCCAATTAATCATACAGGCCACCGCATGTGCCACATCGTCAAAACAACACACTCCTCATTTCCACATGGCACAAGATCGTCCTCTCCCAGCGTCTCTGCTTCCTTCTCTACAGCAGGAGAATCTCCAGGCAGCCCTTGCAAGACAATGCGCCACAATTACCCGGAGCAAAAAGGACTGTGGCACTGACAAATGTAGTTTTTAGCGAGCAGGAGGCATGTTATGTTACCCCATCAGATTTAAATACCTCCTATTTATCTCAGCCAAGGCAAGAGGTAGAAAGGAGCGTGAGGGAAAAAGGAAGGAGAGAGAGAATGTCAGAGTGATGGAGACAGACAGAGGGGGGTAAGCTGTGGGCTATGGAAACAGCAAAATGTACCATGACAACTGAGCAGGAAGACTGTGAACCGCTCCGTCCCATGTTTCCTATAAAGTAAGTCACATACCAAATGAGAAGTGTGCACTGAGAATGAGAAGCTGTGTCATGACCTTTAGTCTCATTCTCATGCAAATGCTCACATTTGCATGAGGACTTTGTGAGCCTAAACAGACTCAAAACGAAATCTTTTAAAATAACTTTCAGCTCATGAATTTACAGTGTAGCACATACTGCACAACACTTTATAAGATTGTTTTCAAATGTTATTGTGAACGTGTAGGTTTATTACTTTTCTAAATAACCTTGCTATTACTGAAAATGATTTAAATCTGGTTGTGACACTCTGTAACATGCAAATGGGATTTTAAAACACTGAGGTGATTAAACGGGTGCATCAACATAAACCATAGGGCTGCTTCAGCGTTTTCAGGAGAGATCAACATTATGTATATATCTTTTGCATTATGTATATATCTTCTGAGTGTAATTCTCTAATTTACTAAATTATTTTCCACTTAAGTTTTCCTTTTAATGTTATTTTACAAATGTTAGACAACTGTGCATTAACACACATTCTGTATTTGGACAAATCTTTTACACATCAGTGTCACTGTGTCATGGAGCAAAAGAGATTCCACCCGAGCCCAGGCACAGTGTGGAAAAGCTAAAGGCCATGGATATTTGAAAAGGAGTATTCACTTGTAAGCATCAAAAGTGTATTACGGAGCAATGTTTACCAAAGAGCTGCAGGCAATGACTCCTGGCCTCTTTTCATAAAGTTATTGAATGTCATGAGTGGTGCTATAGGAGAAAGGCAGAAGGCCCATGCAGCTTTGTAATCTGCTGATCCATGATGCCTTTCATTCTAGTCTGCATCACCGTCTCCTCCTCTGGCTCCTTAGTCCTCATCATCAACTGTAACTGTAGCTGTTTTAGCTGCTTATCGTCAGGCCTTTGCCTTCAGCTGGTGTCTACTGTTAGAACAGCTCTTAGGCAGGTTTTGGGTGCTCTTTAGTGCTGTTTTAGGTTGCATAGATTTATTGTTTTTATTTTCTTGGGGTTGCCACTAACCGGACAGTATCTAATAAAATTATATAATTTTTAAGCTTCCTAACTTCTTACTATACTGATGAGAAATTTACTTCAGAAAAAAAAACACAAATACAGTCTAATGTTGTGTTTTCTGTTTACTTTTGCTTAAATACTATGAAATAGATGTTTGCATTTCCAGCAGATTCATAAATGTAGATTTTTAAATATGTTAATGTATGGTGCTGCCACTGCAGCCTCCTCTTATGCCAACTGTGCCATTTATGGAAATTAAATACATACATTTATAGTCCAGTGAAGCCTTTCCCCATCTCCACTTGAACCCTTGTTCACATTAGCCGTCTCTGAATGTCCTTCAGTGCTCAGAGGGTTTAGCATTTTATATTTTGTCATTATACATCGCTTACAAGCCAAAAAGAAAACAAACTGTTACTATTGAACATTAAGATAATATGCTGGATTAAGGCATGCACAGATACAAAAGAGTAGCTTTCCCTGTCAGTACCCAGGCAAAGACTTAACATGATGCAAGAGCCCCTTTGTGATATGTTAGGCTTGGACAATCTAGCACAAAAAAGATACACTTCTTTTCAAATCCTCATAACATGATTTCTTTTGGGGAGAATTGCCAGCTGACACTAGTCACTTTCTTCATTTCAAAGGGTTTTCTAAAAACTGTTAAGCCCTTAGATCCTCAAATGACCTAAATGAAGGAAAGGGTAGAAAAATATCATCGCAGTCGTTTGACTTACAGGAGGCTGATTGCTTGAGGAAAGTGTTATTTCTTGAGGACAAATCAATTACAAATCCTGTTATGTTCCAAGAATATACCTCAATAAACCCCACTCTCTTTTACTTAATAGTTTTGCTCCCATAGGGAGAACAGAGATGGATAATTAATTTATTTTCCATTAACACAATGGTGTATCGAAATTGACAATTATTTTTGCTCTAATGCACTTCACAGAGACATACATTTCCAATGAAATCAGAAAATGTGACTTCCCAACGCCCAAGGCACAGCAGCCTTTTAATGATCCTCTGCTGGAGTGCACTCATTACTGTCATTGTTCCCAGACTTTGGTATCTACAGACTCGTGTGTGCCTCTGTAATCTATATGACACAAGCCTTTTTGTCACATATTTTCTTGTCATGTCATGTCAAATGTGGATGTGTTTCTGTTAGTGTACTCCTATATGATCTCATCTCATGCTGTACCATAGCGGTGGAAACCTGCTTTAAAACTGACATGTACAAAGTTTTGCCCAGGGGCAAATGACCTTCACACTTCACTTTACAGACTATTGTATGCATATTATGTACCCTATTACTAGAATATTTCAAAAAGGAAACTGGAATAAAGCGGGAATTACATACAGACTAAATAGACCAAAGGTGAAAATCAAACCTAGGTTGTTGCATATACATAATTTTTGTTTAAGATGATTAGTCATTTAGTTAATAAAATGTTATGTACCATTTATAAACTGTGTGTTCACCATGTTTAAAAAGGTCAACACAGCCCAGTGCCCAACCAGTCCATGACTCATTTGCTTACGTTCAACCCCTCAACAGTGTGTCCTTTACTTAAGAATTAGTGAGTGTGTGTTTGGTTTTGGTTATTTAATGTAATGCGTTATCATGAAGCGGGCCGGCTGGTGGTGTACACACATGTGTCTGTCTGTGAACTGACTCAGTCTCCAGTGAACCAGAGGATCAGTGATCAGACCGCTTCTGAGTCACTGAGACACGAGGGGATGCAGGGAATGACCTCAAGTCTCCCCAGTCATCCATCTATTAATAATGGGATACTCTAACCTGGCTGTTTAACACACACTAACGTCAGAGCTCTTCTCAGCTGGAAGTCAGCCTTCTGAAGCTTTCACATACAGCAGCCTGTTTGGAGGCAAGACTCATAAAGCGTTCTTTCAATCATATCCAATGGACATGAGACTTACATTCATTCATTCATTTTCTACCGCTTTGTCCCGTTAGGGGTCGCGGGTGACTGGAGCCTATCCCAGCAGCTTTGGGCCTGAGGCGGGGTACACCCTGGACAGTGGCCAGTTAGTCGCAGGGCTGACATTTAGAGACAGACAATGACAAACAATCATTCACTCTCACTTTCATTCACTAGGGACACTTTAGAGTTGCCAATTAGACCTATACATACATGTCTTTGGACGGTGGGAGGAAGCCGGAGTACCCGGAGAGAACCCACGGTAACACGTGGAGGACATGCAGACTCCTCACAGAAAGACCGGAGACGGCCGAGAATATTTGAGTCGGCTGGGTTTTGAACTCACGACCTTCTTGCTGTAAGGCAGGAGTGCTAACCACTCTGCCACGTGCACCCCTGCGACTTACATATTACAAAATAAATTATTATAATAATAAAAAGGTTTTGAAAGTTGCAATTGATTTAATCGATGTTTACATAAGTATACAAGTAAGTAATTATATATTCAGAAAAAAACAACAGCAAAATGAATGCGCTGATATTGGTACCATGTGCTTCATCATGCACAAACTTCTCTGTTCTCTGTTCTTATTTAATCTTTCAAAAAAAGTTTCATTTCTGTAACAAAAGTTTGGAAAGCAATTAACGTTAGTGTATAGACCACA
This sequence comes from Neodontobutis hainanensis, assembly GCA_024349245.1. Taxonomy (NCBI): domain Eukaryota; kingdom Metazoa; phylum Chordata; class Actinopteri; order Gobiiformes; family Odontobutidae; genus Neodontobutis; species Neodontobutis hainanensis. The sequence goes on from JALDNG010000005.1 coordinate 8,682,117, forward strand.
ACTTGGTATGGGCAATGATCTAAAGCAAGTTCCCTGTCATTGTTTATCTATTAATAATCAATATCCATTTACTGAGGGCAAAATGAAGCGAAATGCTGTTTGACACTGACTTCATTAATTTGTAACGAGAAATGGGAGAGCGCTTACCAAGAACAGGGCTCCCTGCTGTTAAACGGTTCTGCTTGGCAGCCATAATGATGTTAGTTTTATATTAACTTGATAATATTTACACCCAAAGGCAACACACAATATGCTACCATCAGGGAACAGCTTGATAATGGGTAAAGATGAGGAAGCACTGTTTCTAGTGCTTTACAGTTGTAGCTGTAGAAGCTGTAGAGCAATTCCAGTCCAAAAGGTGTTGATTGGGTTATTTTCTTATACAATAAAACAGAATATATATACTTTATACACTATTTGTGTCTCATAAATTACAGTGTTAATTTTCTGTAAATCCCACGGCTGTGTCTGTGTAGTGTTCCTCAGCCTGTATTTGATTAATTTGAAACTTTGACCTCTACCACCCAAGGGTAAGGATACCCTGGTGCATTCAGGAATAAGCACAAACCAGTAATTAATCTGTCAATTTCAAAACAAGTCCTTTGTATGAGCCATTGGGCTTCTGAACACACCGCAGCCACACGGGTCCCTTGCGCTCTGTGAGGTTACCTTCTACAAGGCCAACACATGGTAAAGTGTGTTATTGTTGCGAGCAGAGGAAGGAACTCCCCTGGTAGCAGTGCTCAATGCTCTCCCACGGTTCAGAGCAGGTTGCTGCTATCAGGGCGGGAAAATGATTAATGGTTAACCACCAGAAATCTAGGCCACCAACAACAGCATTATTATAACATGACATGAAAAGATGGCTATTATTTATTTTTAAGAAAATGAGCTGTCCTTGTGGGAATAATGAATATGTTCGTAATAGACCAATCATCGTTTGTCTGCATGTCCCAACAGCTCTATAACCTGTGCCAAATGAGACCATGCTTTACAATATTTATCTCACCACAATACGCTTGTGGTTTTATATATATATACACATAGGTAATATTACACTTTCAATAATGTGTTTTTTTTTAGCCTTGGTTAGTCCATCATTTAACATCAGTCGCTGTGAAGCCTACCTGGAGTCTTGCTGTAGATGAAACGTGTATTTACAGAAAGTGGTGAGAGCCCTGAGAGAAACCTAAACCCCATTTATCATCACACATATACAGAGGCAAAAACTTCCTGCAGTTATACAATCCATGGATTTCTGCTCGAAAACCATTTATCTGCTTCGTCCTGTTAGGAGTCACAGGTGACTGGAGCCTATCCTAAAAACTTTGGGCCTTAGTCGGCAAACTAGTGTATTTCTAGACAAGAGTAATATACCAGTTTGCCACAAGGCTAACACTTAGAGACAGACACAGAAACACTCACTACAGGATTTGAAAATTGATTTGTCTTTGGACAGTGGGAGCAAGCCGGAGTACCCAGAGAGAACTCAGTGAGGACAGAAAGGCCAGGGTTTGAACTCATGACTTTCTAGCTGTGAGGCAAGAGCGCTAACCACTTTGCACTGTGCACCCTCAGAAAGTGCTGAAAGCTAAAGAAAAATAAAAATGTATTAGTTCATTTCTTGTCACAGCTTTTGTAATTATAGCTTAAAAAACAGTACATTATGTTCTTTTTAATCAAGTTTCTTGAGGTTTTAAAAAGTCAACAGATTCCCTTTTCTAGCCAGCAGCAAATATGTCTAATTATATTTTCTACTAATGCAGAGAATAAAGTTTGTGTGGGCAGTAAATCTCTTGTTATATACTTTATTGTGTCATATACTTTTATTTCATGTAATATTTTATTTTACAACTGTAAACAGGCATTTTTTGTTATTTAGCGGACATGAGAGCTCCACCACCTTAAGCCAGGATGACCAACAAATTATGCAGAGAAGTCTGAAGGTCAGCACATACCTCCGTCGCTGCCCTCAGGATGCCTGTCACTGCCGGCCATGGTCCACGTAAAGTCTCATAAAGCGCCTGCAGAGAGTGTTGCCCCTCTTTTTAAAAATAACAAGGAGTGTCCAGACCAGTTACATCACTAAGTGACTTGTGAAGCATCTATTCACCAAAATGTTTGTCTTCCATGTCACATTTAGTGTTTTTTTTTTGTGTTTTTTTAACTTCTCAACACAAGATTTAAGTCTCTGCATCTGTATAATCTCCAGTCATTCAGTTGGCTCAATGTTATGATAGACAGTCCGTATCAAATATCCTGCACAGTGCGTAAAACGACCCATTACAGACCAAAAGGACAGTTTATGTGTGAAGTCATTTGAATTGTAGTAACATGATGGATCCTATACTTAGTTCTTCCAGATAGTCCACTCAAGTTTGACCAGAAGAGGAATTTAGTTTGTCACACTGCAGCAAAGAAAAGCTGAAAAACACTTTGTATCAGTCATTTTTTAATCTTGCATGTGATCATTGTGCGGTGTCATGTGACCAGTTGTGGGTTACTGTGTTCTGAGCAGCACTTTCTGTTGATGACATGTAGGTGTGTTATGTTGTTTTGCTAAACATTGTGTGAACAGGTCTGTTTGAAAGTGAGCACCATTGTTAAAGTGTCTCCAGAACTGAACCAGAGCTAGGACAAGAATCTTGACAAAGCAGGGTTGGTGTGAAAGGGGAAAGAATCAATGGCTGCGGTGGTAGAAGGAGAAAACCTTAAGATCAGACAATGGTTCATGACCACCTCACCAACAGGCTCGAGATCCTGGAGGGTCTAATGAACCAAATGTGATCCATGGAAAGGCAACGGTTCAAAGTGTCACTCTTCAAATGAGCTGAATGGTCTTTACCAGCCAACTCCAACCAAGCATTTAAACTTACTCCTTATGTAGTCTTCAATTAAATCACAATAAGGATTTTGATTTTGACCAAAGGAGGACTTTGTAAAGATCAGCGTTATTACAAAACTATATACAGTTTGAAAGAAAAAGAATAAATTCAAGACAAAAACCTTAAAACGATATAAATTATTTTTTGCATTTAGTCAAAGACACACCTTTCTTATTCATTTCTTGAACTTCAATAACATTTCATAATGTCTTATTTTTATGTATTTTGCTTTTGCATTCTGCCAAAATAGCATTTTCCTTTCTCGACTTAATTAACAAGAGACATAATGTGTGCATTTTTCTCCTTTTAAAACACATTGTTGTAATGAATAGACATGAATGACAAGACTGCACTGTAGTGAGAAGCAGTTTTTCTGTCTCCATTAGCAGGTCCAATGTTTCTAAAGAGGCATCAAAGAGCTAGAAGCTGGAGAACGCGGGGGGGAGGCACACTGTAAGCTTCAAGCTGCACGGTGAGATAAAGACCAGACATACTATGTGAGTGTGTGTGTGTATGTGTGTGTCTGTGTGAAAGAGTGTGTATAAGGGATTAGGCTGACTTTGACTGGCTCTGTTCCTTTGTGTCAGCAGCTCCCAAGAAGCAGCACACTGCCACATGATGGACAGGGCTTGAAATTGCAGAGATAGTGTCTGTTATTGCGCCCTCTGTCTCTCAAACACTGACTTCCATATGTGGTGTATGACTGTGATAATTTGTCATCACCTGGGGCGCTCAGGTTGCGATTTTGACTGGAAAATCTACAGGGTCCAATGCCTTAAATGTGTGTAAATGCAAAGTAAAGATGCATGCAACTAAGTGCAGTGAGGAATGAAGTACCTTGTACAAAAAGGACAATGCTCTGTCAAAAGTCAGTTAAATCCTCTCTTATTATGTGTTGCTCATACATTATAACAATCTATACCTTGACAGTTTTTTGGAGCTTTAGCAAGATAGACATACCTTGCTTTATTTCATACTGGAATGTGATGTTTGACTAAAAGGCTCATGCTAAACCCTGCCATGCCTGACTCTCCTCATTATCTTTTCTGTCGATTGAAATCACAAGTAACACATAATAAAATCTTTAACTGGTACAAAAAATGTGAAGCCCTTTATTTTATACATAATTTCAACGCTATAAACATCATAGTCTATTAAAACTGTATAATATTTGATTTCATTTTTTACCATATTTTTCTGTAAATTTCTTTGAATGATTGAATTCATTGATCAATCAAAAGATGGTTAAAATAAATATACCATGCAGCTTACATATAAATGCAGACATATAAATATGAAAGCAAACCCTGAGCTGTCTGAATGACTATTCCAGTGGCTCATAGCATGGCATTATCAGCGGCGTTTGACATGCAGCATACCACTGAGCTCACAACTGCAGACTCTTTGCTTGAGAACACATTCAAGCCTGCCAGCTACTGCGTGACAACAGCAGAGTCGGCAGCATTCAAGTGCCATTAGCACCACCATATCATGGGCTATTAATGCTTTGATGTTCACAACAACAACACAATAACAAATTACAAATGAGATAAAAGTGTTGCAAGTGATAATGATAAACAATAGAAGCAGTATTTATTTTTGCTGATGAATGCTGTCTAACAATTCTATCACCATTGTAACAAAATGAAAGCCAGTCTTTGTGTACTTCATGTACAGACCCTACATTCAAGCTTTATTATGAAGTTAATTAGCTTCACAGTAATAAGAGCTGCTGGGACTGATACAATCTGAAAATGAAGCAACGGATTTTTGGACACTTCAAGGTGTTCTACTCACTTGTCTTTCAGTATTAGCAGTTTTCTAATAAGTCTGGGGGTTCAAAATCCCTTGGAGAGTACTCCAGTCACTGTCTATCTGTACCGGACCCTAACCCGGGTAAATGGAGAGGGCAACGTCAGGAAGGGCATCTGGTGTAAAAATATTACCAAGCTACTCATGTGAACTACTTTGCTGTGGGGATAAGCTGAAAGCCACTTACTATTAGTAGTTTTCTAATAAGATTTTTTACATACATACATTTCCACATTTCTCTTATTTATAGTTTTTATTTAATGTGGTCAGGGTGACCTTTATTTTCTGAGGGTTAACTTTTTTTTGCATCATGTATGTCCTGTGTGTATTGTAGACTGTGACATGTTAGCACCAAGCACAAGTGTAGGTTTGCCCCCAGCTGACAGGGTACAGCTGGGGGGCTTTCTGTGTGTATGCTGTTTGGGTCATGTGCTTTTTCATGATGGTACATATTGTGCATTGTCCATTGCTGTGCATTATTCTTCATTTGAAATACTTGGGTGTCTATTCCATGAGTGCCCCTGTGTTTAAACAGACCCCACACACACACACACACACACACATTAGCAGTGAATATGAATGTTAATCGATTTATATATGAAGCACACATAGACATCACAGAGCTGAAACACACTGAATTTACTATGTAACAATGGTAATTGCTTATTTGAGAGCTCTAGTTGCCAATCATCCATGTTGCCATTCAGAGGCTTAAATGAATGAGGAAATTCAATTTCAGTCCGGATAGAGTTGCACTATGAGCCTCTGCACTATCTATCAGGAGGATTTGGCCAAATATTGCTTTCCTTTGTGTTGGACTTATTGAATATGCTAGCACCTGATAAAATACTGCTTACTCAGGAAGAGTACAGCTTTTGGAGTCAGTGTTATTTGCAGAAGAGATAACCTGTGAATATAATTCATTATACACTACAAAATAAACCAATAAACTATAAACTGAACGGTATCCTCCTCACTTGTAGTGACACTAACCTAGCTAGCAATACTAATGACCGTTTTTCAGACATCAATAAATACAGGTAAAAGAAGTCAAACCCATGTATATGCTCTAATAATGACCCTTTCTTTTAGATAAACTACACAATTAGAGAAAGAAACATATATGTAGGACCATTCAAATGGAAATCAGTTTTACTTTGTGGCTTCAAAATATGCCAACAAAGCAATGAAACCTAAAACAATTTGATTTACAGCTGTTTGAACGCCTTGTAGTGAATATGGTCTCGTTGATGAATAATTAATATGAATATGAATTATGAAAATTAATAATTAATATTTTGTTTATGAAAATATTAATTTCTTTCGGGGCACCACCTTAGTTTTAGCAGTTCTAAGGAAACTGATTATGTTTGATAAGTCTCAATCTTGAAGGAATGAATTCTAACTCGTTTTCAGACCAAATCTACGTAAACATGAAACAAGGATGTCTTTATGGGTTTTATTAAAATTATGTAAGATTAAATATGAACAACATAAAATAAAACAAGATTATTGACAAAGGATGAGAATGATGAAAATAAATGATGAATGAACATAAAATTAACAGTTAACAGGTTAAGGTTATAACATTATGATGGCTTTGATGGAACAGAAAGTTTAATTCCTTTGAATTTTATTAATTACTCGGAGTTCTTACGGAGAGAAGAAAGTTAAATGGCTTAGCTAAAAGGGACTATTGACGGCTGTTTGGAGATCGTAAAAGGGAAAAGATGTGCGGTTGGACTTAATCACACAGGTTTTTATAACGCCAAGCTTGTGCCCAGTGTTCACTCACTCTGATGTGGTGGAAAGGTACCAGCGTGCGGTTCCGAAAAGTCCAAAGGGATGCTTCAAATTCCCGGGTCGCGGCTGGCTTCCGGCCGTATAGAGAGGCGCCACCGTGCAAGGGGTTGAGCTGGTAAGGCGGCGCCTTAGCAACAAAGCGGCGCCCTGTGATTGTCCTCGAGGGTAAAGTGGACTTTACCCGCAGTTGACAATAAAGTCTTTAACAAAAGTGTTCGTTGAAGAAGCTTAAACTGGTCTTTTCTTGATTAACGAGGGCTGTTTGTTTAGCGGACTCGTTTTAACTTAAAGAACTACAAAATTTCCACTTCCGTCGTGGTTACGTAGTTCCGTAAAAGTTTTCAAAACAAAATATCAAATGCGTTGAGTCGTCAAAATAAAGTCACTTAACACAGGACTGTGTTACGTGGTTTCAAGCTTAAAAGTTACGGCGATAAATACAAAAACTTAGTAGAAAAGTAGACAAGATTACGCGAACAAGAGTGTGCAAAGCGCTTGCGAAAAGAGAAGAGTACAGAAACGAGTTTAACATGAAGAGGAAGCGAAGCTAAACTAGAATTTGTAAGAGAGCGATTTCCGGCTGCGCACACTTTTGTACTGGCCGAAGAGAGGCGTGTTTACACACGTTTGGGGAACGAGGGGCGTTTACTGAAAGTTTAAGAAAGATAATAAAACCTTTCTCGCTCCATCAAATGAATAAACTTAGACACAATTTTAAAACGTATTGCTCCTGCATTGTATCATATCTGTGCGTGAAATATCGCTACCAATCTTTAAAGACTAAACACATGTATATTCGTTTTGACCTGAAAACAGAACAATTCATTTTATTACACAGCCAGCTGTAAGGATGAAGCAGAAAGTATTCTTTTATATCGTTATCACTCTGGATCCTGTAAAGAAAGAATGGTGAGGTTTGCATAGTTACGAACAATCCTTTAATACACAGAAATGGAACAGAACGAAGAATTGTCTTTAGATTCAAGCAGAGTCATTACTCTGTTCAACCAAAGGAGGGCAATGTTCAATCACTTATAGAGTCCTGTAACAAAGAGACATTCCTTTCTCAGGTCTGGTGTGTTTCAATACACAAATCGTATATTTAAATGTCCATTCTGGTGCCAGGGGTCTGGTCGGCCAGAAGATAGCGCTACAGGTCCTTTGAAGTACTGAAAAATAAAGCTGTAAATATAATTTCACTCTTGCGTGAACTCTTTAACACAACATACGAACATCTGGGCCAGATTAGCAAGGTGCTGCTAATCAAATCTCCTCAGTTCAGGATAAACAAAAATGAAGAGTCTTTAAAAGTTCAGGGTTGTAAATTATTCATGACTCTGAAGGGTGTTGGTTCCTCCTGGTACGAGACACTACAGTCCCCTTTCGGCGAAAGGCAGGTTCCAATGTCTTGTGCCGACTCCATCCTTGAAGTACCAGGACCAGGAAGCAAGTGACACGTTAAAGACACAGAGTTTGGCGTTATAACATGTGTATTAATGGGAGCGTAGTTAGGGAAGACAAGTGTATTTAAGAGTAAAAGGGTTTTTACTGGCGTCATTAAGTCATCTGCTAAGGGAGGTAGATTGAGTTTATCATTTAACAGATGGACTTAATGGGAATAAAGAACAAGAGAGTTATTTCATTTTAAATGGGTTTAGAGTTTATTAAATTGTTGATAATAAAAGAACACACATTAAATGATAATAACCTTAAAGGGACATTGCATGCATTTTAGGTTAAGGGTAGTCACAAAAGTTACATGAGGTATATATTGGTTATATTGAACATACATAACACATAGCACATTTAAACTGAATCTGTCAACCTCCGTATGACTGGGGTTGGTTCAGATTCTTCGAAACAGAGAGATCTTGGTTAAATACATCGGCTTCAGGGGTAATGGACTACCTGCAACGTTTTCTCTATTCCCAGGGCGGCGACGCACGATTCGTGCAACGCCCTGAGTACAGCGGTTTAAACGGGTTTTAAGACGCGTTTACGCTTCTAAGAAGCACGATGGTGATAATGATGGCCATGAAGTAACCTATTCCTACTGTGGCTGCAAGAACAGTGTCGGAGTTGACCAGGCATACATAATGGGTTGAATAGGAGCTTGTTGTTTTGCTCTATTTCCTTTAACACATTATCAAGGGGTGCAATGTCAATGGTTCTGCTACCTTCAAACTGGATTTGATAGAGTGTAGCAGGGTGTATTTCGAGAGGATGGGTTGAAAAGAAATCTGATATTTCTATTTCACTCTCGTATTGGTCAGCGTCAAGGTGGTACAAGGCGACGTCCCCAATGTGAAGGATTGCGTTTTGGGGTACATCTACCCAGAAAGTTTGGTCAGGCAGGTTAACACGGGATGAGGTGTCGTGCTGATCGTAAGTCAGCATTCCGTCTGGAAGAGGGGTGTTTACTAGCCAGCGGTTACCGATGATCTCTGCTTGAGTGACGGTAACTTGGTGGCGGGCCGTGATTGTCGTTGGACATCTGGCTTGAGGGCTCATGGGCTTAAGGCCACAGATCCTCAGTGTTGTCCCGAACAAAGGGTTTACTGGGACATAGGTAGTGTATGTCCTTGGTTAGGTGCACATGCGTAAATTAGGGGCCAGGTACAAATCTGGATTGGCATCATGGTATGCCACTACTGAAGGTGTGCACTTTAACGTCGTGTCTCCGTGCCAGGACCCGGCGTTTACGGCGTCTTTAAGGCGATAGATGTTCTGGGATTCAATGATAGGCAGATTTAAAATAAAAGCCATTTCCGGAACTCGGGTTGGACGTAAATGGGCACGGCACTACCTAAAGTGTATGCTAAATGGGCCTGAAGTGGGGTTACAAGATCTCTAGTGGCGGTTCCAAGGAGGGATTGTACTAGTGACAGAGGGATAAGGTAGGGTGGAATTCTTCCCATGGCTAAGCTGTCCACTGAAGAGCTTATGTCTCGGAGCATGTCATCCATTAGTGCGGTGACTACTTGTGCTTGTACGTAGTCCACCTGGAAAAGGGTCATAAGTAACTCTACAGCTCGGTGGGTTTTGTTTAGAGCTTCACTGTGTGTGTTTACCACCAACACAGTGTCCTTCAACGTTTTCCCTACTGTTTGGAGTTGCTGTTGTTGCTGAATGATCTGCGCTCTGATGTCAGGGATTTCAGCCTGTAATTCTGAGACATGTCTCTTGACCGTGGAAATGCTAACAGTATTGACTGTGGACAACCCGAGGTTAAACAAGGTACCCACAGCAGCCGCTGCAACAAGAAGTCCTCCTATAAACCGTTTAGACCTTTGGTTAGCTCCAGTGAGTTCAGCCTGAGTAATTGTGAATTTCTCAAGCTGGTTAAGCATGTGGGAAATATCAGTTTCAGCGTGATTAAGAATAGAGGTGGTCCAGCTAGCGCCAGCCCAACTGGTGAGCCCTTGAGTGGCTCGGACGTGTTTCCGATACACGTCGTTTGGGTTTAACCTGACAAAAACCCTTTGGGTATGCAGGCGACAGTTTGTGATCAACAGTCCGGGTTGGTCCTTTAAAACGATCCCGGCTGTTGGTCCGGGCTCTATAACATCTGGTGATCCCATGCCCATAAGGCTGGTGATCAGGAGGAGTATCGTCCACATCATCCTGGTGAAAGAGAGAGGACTTTTTAGCAAGTGTTTCATTGACAGTAAAATACCGGAATTATCAGTTACAGTTGTTAAATTACTCACAGTTACCACATAAAAGGAAGGAAAGGAAAAGTGTTAGGAGATCAGAGTTAGAGGTTAATTGTTAGTGGTTACTGCAAGTTAAGGGATCTGTTTGAGACTACTTGGGAGCGTGAACGTCCCTGTAGATCCCATGGGGTTTTGTGCAACTTTATCTGGTTGCGGTGTATCCACTTGAGAGTGGGTTCCTTTCTCCCTTTGGTGATCTTTATCTGATACACCACCGGGATAGTTTGTTGACAATGGTGTACGGTCCTGCCCAACGGGAGGAATTTCCGCGTCAGTCGGTTGGTACCACCTTTGTTTGTCCAGTGAGTTGACTGAACATGTAGTACCACACTTTGTCTCCCACCTGTAGTTCGTCCCTAGATGACTTTTGGTCATAATAGGCCTTACGTCCTTCTACACTTTTGCCTAGTTTTTCTTGGGCAAAGGCGAAGGTGGTTCTCAGGTGTGCTTGGAGATCAGCCATGTACTGGTGTGTGGTATAGGCCGTAGCTATGTTAGCCTCTCCTGGCTGATACAGTAAGTGTAGGGGAAGCGTCATCTGCCTACCGGTCATGAGCTCAAACGGGGAGACTCCGGTCGCCGTGTGTGGCGTGGCTCTGATAGCCATCAGGACCAAGGGCAGTTTGACGTCCCAGTCTCGGTGATTAGATGCGACATATTTCTTTAGGATGTCGATCACCGTTCGGTTTGCTCTTTCTACTTGGCCTGAGGACTGGGGTGGTGGCTGACGTGGAATTTTGCTTTCACGCCATGGTTTGCCACAGTTGTCCCATCACCTCGGCGGTGAAGTGAGTACCACGGTCAGAATCGACCTTACAAGGTAAGCGAATCTGGAGAACACGTGGTTCATGAGTAGAAAGGCTGTTGTCTGTGCCGTGTCGTTTGGGGCTGGAAGTCCTTCCACCCATTTAGTGAAGGCACAGGTGACCATTAGGATGTATTTGTTGCCCCTTGTTGATTTAGTCAGGGGTCCCATCCAATCGATTTGGAGGTCAGACCACGGAAAAGAAATGTCCCTTCTTTGTAAGGGTGCACGATGGAGTGGTCTTGTCGGTTGAAATTGGCAGCATACTAGGCAGCCTTTGATGTATTCTGCCACGTCCATTTGCATATGTGGCCAGTATGCCACTTGTTGGAGTGCCTGGTGTGTTGCGCGAACACCTCTGTGGCCTGCTACAGGAGCGCCATGTGCGTGCGTTAGCATGACCCCCTTAGGCTCTGAGGCACTACGAACGCAGGTGAAGTGAGGGTGTCAGAGACGTGAACAAGCAAGCCATGACGCAGGTGGAGTCGAGCGCACCGCCCATAGCTTTTAAGATAAGCGTCGGAGGAAAAATCAGTGTCTACGATGGGGTTAGACACCGGGTCTGAAAGGTAAAGAATCAGTTTGTGGATTGCCGAGTCCGCTGCTTGAAGGGCAACGAGGTCGGAACCAGCGAAAGAAAGAGAGGAAGTCGATGCGCGCTGCGGGGCCGGAGCCGAGGCATCGCTTGCGGTCGCTTTAGACCGGGTAACCAGACAGACAGAATGGGTGGGTTGGGTGGGAAGGGGTCGATCGACGAGGGTTCTGGCTGGAAATGCCAGAGCGCACTGCCTAGAGCCCCTTGTTTTGCCATGAGGTCTGCCTGATCGTTCAGGTCTTTGTCCAGTCCAGGGGTTCGAGAGTGGCCCCTGACCTTCTTCCAGTACACCTGCATGTCATGGTCCTCGACCAGACCGTCGCCTACGACAAACAGGTCTTTGTGTTTGATCGCCTTTTCGGGATGTGAGAAAGCCATTGCTCTTCCATAATGGCAGGTGGGCAGAGAAGCTGAGTCGTGCGTAATTTGAGTCTGTGCAAATTACGAGCCGTTTGATCTGCTTGGCAACTGCTAGTTGGAGAGTTATGAGCACTGCGATCTCCGCATATTGTGAGGATTGAGATCCTAACTGAAATTTTTGTGGCTCATAAGGGTTGTCATTGAGCCATACCACACCTGCACCAGCGGACCAGAGCTTCATGGTGGAAGGAGCATCCATCGACATAAGCAGTGGTCATGTCTTGGCACACGTCAGCATCGAAGTAGTGATGGCGTGTTGGTACAGTGGAGGTGTGTTCGTTTAGCGGGACGGCTGTGGCGGGCGTGTCGATTGTTGGCATGCAGCGAGTTCCATGCCTAAGTGCGACTTGTGGTTTTGAGCGTAGCGTATCTCCACGTCGAAACTTTGGAGAGCCATGAGCCACGATGCCACGCGGGCGTTAGTTACTACGCCGTCCCTGAGTCTTTGACTGGTTAAGAAAGTCACCGGTTGGTGATTGGTGTTCACTATTGTCTTTTGGCCTCCTAAGTAGTGGGCGAAGTGCTTCACGGCCCATACTGTGGCTAGGAGGGCTTTTTCACAGTCGGTATACTTGACCTCTGGTCCGGAGAGAGTTTTGCTGGCGTAGGCCACCACTCTCTTGTCCGTGTCATGGACCTGATAGAGGCCTGAACTGAGGCTGTGGCTTGAGAAGCCCACCTCTAAGTAGAAGACTTTGGTGTGGTCCGGGTAAGCTAGGCACGGGGCTCTGCACAGATTTTGTTTGAGCGCCTGCATTGCCTGCTCTTGTTGTGGACCCCACGCAAAGGCGGTGTCCTTTGAGAAGGTCCGTCAGTGGTTTAGCCAATGCCGCATAGTCATCGACTTGTCGAGAATAATTGCAGACTCCCAGGAAACTGCGGAGTTCTGACAAGTTGGAAGGCGGTTTCAGATTGGCAATGCCTTGGATTCGACTGACCTGTGGTTCAACGCCATCAGCGCCTACTAGAAGGCCCACATAGTTTACCTTCTTTCTGCACCATTGACATTTCTCCAAGGAGATTTTAGCACCAGCAATGGTGAGCTGTTTCAGGGCGTGGTCGATTTCGTTAATGTGCGCATGGAGTGTCGCGGTGCGCATCAAGATGTCATCGACGTAGATGAGAGTTCGCGGCTAGCGCGCCAGGACATGCCTTGTTCAAGAAGATGTTAAATTCGGCTGGGGAATTTAAGTACCGAATGGGCATCTTGTAAAAGAGTATTGCCGATTGGCAAACGTGAAGGCAAGTTTGTGTTGATCCTGTGGGTCTACAGGAATGGTCCAGAAGCCGGATGCTATGTCCAGTGTGGAGAAGTACTTGGCATCCTGTACTTTGGGCAGTTCTTGGCCAAGTTGGGTCATTGGCCACCTGGAAAGTGGTACGCTCTTGTTCAATTGACGGTAGTCAATTGTTAGACGCCACTTGCCATTGGGCTTGAGTACTGGCCAGATAGGAGCCGAATAAGTACTGTTGCACGGACGAATGATGCCTTTATCCAAAAGGTCGTCTATGATTTCCTGTATCGGTTCATAAGACGCCAGTGGTATTTTGTATTGGCGAACGTAAGCTGGTGGTGCATTCGCAGCTGTTGGAATGCGCATCGCGTGTGGATGTGGGTTAAACCACAATCCAGCGAGTTTGTTGCAAATGATGTGCGATATTTGAGGAGGACATGACGCATCAGGTCCCGTTCCTCAGCGTTGTTTATCGCATCAGCCAAGTCTAGTGCTTGTTCTAACTGAGACTCAAAGTCCGGTTCGGGTTTAGAGTCTGGTTGCACAGTTACCGATTTGTCTGTGGTGACGCGTTACTCGGTAGAGGCGTGGTTTTGTCTATATCTGAATCAATGGAGAGCAGGAGACTGTCTGTACGACCATTACCTCAGCATCAGCCAGATCGACCCTGCAGATAGTGTCGGTATCGACCACAAGTGAGGGGTATATGGCGATTGCTCGGAAGGCTTCGTGTAGACGACTCCGGTCTCCTGTTGATCAGTCACGAGTGAGGGTGGCATGCGTCCTATGACTGGAACTCTGAGTTCAAGTCATGGAATCTTGTGTCAATTAGCCAACCCAAAGGTGTGGCCTTGGGACGAGAATGCTATTGGCAGTAGGATTCTGCACTAGCATGTGTGTTGATCGAGAGTCGAGCTCGACCAGGGTGTTGCCTGAACAGACAAGCCTAACTCAAAGAACAGAGGCGATGGTTGGAAGAACGCTTGTGGACGAAGTTAACTTGTTGTCCTGTAGACGCGTTCAGGCGTATGTCCATGATGGTACGCGCGGTATCGCGGAGATGGTAGTCGTTACTTACCTGACACACATCGGGAATGGTTTGACCCGATTTCAAGTTTCCTTCAGTCAATGAAGGTGACTCTTTACGTACTCCAGTCAATGACCAGAGAACGTTGTTGATAGTGTCGACTTGTACGTCGAGTCTGACTAGCATGTCAGCCCCAATGTACACTGAATGTGGCAGATCGGGGATGACCGCAAAAGTGTGGGTCAGTTCTCTTTTGTTCCATCGTACGATGGCAGAGCATAGACCTACGGCGGTTAACGCATGAGTCGGTGTGGGGTTAGCAGGGAACCTAGTGCGCTTCTTTACGAAGGTCAGACTCGGTTTTTACACGTTAGAGTGTTAAACAGCTCCTGGCTGATGGCAGATTTGTCAGCCCATAAGGCCATCACGACATTGTCGACTGGAGTTGCTTCCAGTGAGATGCCATTGACGATCTGGGGTGTCATCGCTAATGGGTCCTTCAGCGTGCATAGGAAGTTGTCACGCAATGTAAAGGGGTTTAGTTCGCACCGAGGTTGCATGGTTGTTGTACCAGCGGTGTCGGTGGCTACCCTGTCGATTGGTGATTCCCTGTCAATCGCATAGCACTGAGATTCATTCAGTAAGATTGGAAGTGGTTCTCGCACTTGGGCCCAAATCTTCAGCTGCTTGAAGTCGATCAGTGGTTCAAAGCGATTGAGGATGTCTTTTCCAATCAGAAGTGGGACATTGTCAAGGTGGGACACGTACACTGGGTGTATCAGTGTCATGGGTCCGATGGTCAGTTGGACTAAGGCTACCTCGTTGAGGATCGTCCGATCATCAGAGTAAGGCCTTATTTCTAGAGAGCACGGGTGGGACTTCAAGTCCCTGTGGGATCTTCTCGCTATAGCCTGAAGTGATCTGAACAGGTTGCCTGAAATTAGGCTGATGTCAGCGGCTGTGTCGAGAAGTGCTTCAGGCGTGGTCTTCTAACGAGACAGAGAGATAAAGCTTTGAGCTACTCCTTTTCAGTTAGGTGACCCAGAAATTGGTGAAAGGGTGTTTCACATTCAATAGTCGTGGCGTGGTCATGGCACAGCCCGACATTTGGATTTGCTTGGACCACTAGGACGGCGCTAGACGGAGTGGTGTCTTTGTGATCTGTGTCACTTCCCTCCGTGTTGTCCGTGCTAGGGTCCTGGACAATGTCATTGAGTGGCTCTGGATAGTCAGAGCCTAAGTACAGGTCTGGGAGATGTTCATTCCCTTCAGTAGACTCTGTGTTTTCGTTGAGTGTCAAGCCGACTTGGATCGGTTGTGACTGTTTCTGAATCGGGGCCATAGAGGCCTCCACCGTATACAGATCAGCCTTGTCCTTGGACTTTTCGCGCATTCGTTTGAGTATGCGTTCTATGGCCGGCCTCCTCTGTAGTCAGACTCCTATCGCCGTGGGGTTTCCTCGCGATTAGTCTGCGTTCAGGGGCTCGGTCCTCGCATGATTTCGCTGCTCGACAGGTGGGCTACCTGATGATCGTTGGTCTTGGGACCGACGATAATGGTTTCTCCTGTCGTCAGCGGTTTTGATAGGACCCCCTTGGTTACGGTTTGGATTGGTTCGAAATTTATTTTCAACCGAGGTCTCCATTGAGGGCCCTGGTCTTTGAACTTACGTTCAGGCCAGGTCGGGTGTTGACCTGGCTCTCTTTGTGTGGTCGAGGTCCCTCTTTCCTGTCTGGAAAGCGGAGGCTCCTGGGCCACTTGGATTGGAGGTCGGCGCTCCTTCGAGCGCTAGACTCTGATCAACAGTATACAGAGCGGCTGGCTCTTGCTGTTTAGTCTGAGTCAGCTTCTGTTTAGTAAATGCCCTTGTTGCCAGTTCGGAGTTGGCGGCTGGTTTGAGTCAGCGGGCAGGCAGCAACGCCAAGATGATGATTGGTAGTTGGATGGAGGTTTTGCACAAAGAGTGTTTTGAAGTTTTTATCCTCCTCCATGTTTGGTTCGTTGAGTGGACCAAAGTAGGCTTTGCGTGGCCGATGATAATATATCTGTGGTGACTCTTGCCGTGCCTGTTTGATTGTTAGGGCGGCTGTCAGTCCCACATTCGTAACGCCTGAGAATTCCTCCATGAGGGACTGACTAAGGAGATCAAAGTCAGCTTGAACCTCAGGGGTTGGACGTTCGATGAAGCTACTAACATCTCTGCTTGATGTTAGTTTTATCAAAAGATTTTGTCCTCAACGGTAGCATTGGGTATTCTCTGGAGGTAGAACTCAATGTCTCTAAGGTACGCGCTAGTGTCATGAGCCGATCCTTGATGGGGCTCGGCGAGTGATATGACGCGCGATTTTGTCAAAGTCTCTGTCAGTGGGACCGTAGTCCAGATGTCTCCGTGTCGGAGCTGGTTGTTGGACAAAGTCCGAATGCCTACCTGTTGGTAGTGCGAAGTAATCCGAATGCCTACCTGTGGAAGCTCGCGGAAAGACGGCCGGGCTCTCGGCCCGGTTGGTCCTCTTTCCGTTGCCCAGGCGCGTAGTGGTCGCAAAATTGGATTAGTTAGTGAAGTGGCTCCCTTCTGGGAGTTCCCAAACCTACTGGGTTGGTATAATGGAGTAACTGGTTCTAGGTCTGGAGTACTTTTGAACTCCAGTTTCTTACTAGGTTGTGTTTGGGCGTTCTCTGTCAGGCGCACCTGAAGTTGTTCAATAAGCTGGCGGTCTAAGTCACCTTGTTGAGTGAGGGCCTCTACCCGTGCACTCAGGGACTCTCTCCGCCGAGCCTCTTGTGCCAGCATATTCGCGGAGAGCTGTGCACTTTTGCCTGCTTTGATGAGTTCCTCTCGCATAGCGTCGTACTCATCACGTTGGTCATTGAGCTGAAGCTCTGCTATGTCACGAGCAGACCTTGTTTCGCTCAGCTCGTTCTTTAGGTCACTGAGGGTTCCCTCAGTTATCTGGAGTTTAGTGTGTAACTCCAAAGTCAGGGTCTGCCTTTTGGAGTGTTTGGGCAAGAGTTTGTAACTCTTGGTTTTGTTTTTCAGAATTCTCCAGGACTCCTTTGGTCAGCTGGAGTTCCTGATTCAACGCCTTGTTCTCGTTGGAAGCGGGCGAGGTCCTGTTTCTGGACCTGGATTTTCTCGTGGCTGCGTGCCAGGAGATCCTCGGCTTGTTTCTGTTGTGCGCGCATAACAATAGCCATTTGACCTAACAGCTTAGTTAGATCCTTGTCTTTTGGCTTAGAGGTTAGCGCAATGCTAATCAAGGAGCTAAGAACTGAATCTAGCTCGTTGGGAGGTGTGGTCTGAATCTCATCCACATATTGGGGTAGCACCTGTCCTGTTAAATCATTTAGAGCCGAGTCTAAGTGGTCCAGAAGCTTGATGGGACTATCCGAGCCTGTGGACTGTGGATTAGACATGTTGAGAAATGGGTTTCTCAAGGTAAGTGAGTTATTGTTAGATTAAGTTTTAACTGCAAGGAGAGAGTTACTACTTGTAGAGCGTTACGAAGAAGGAGCGTAAAACTCAAGCAGACTGTAAAAGAATTTTTAAAATCTGAGTAAAAGTGTAAATAAAAAAAAAATTAATGCAGGAATAAAATTAAAATTAAAATTTTATTTTATTTAAAATAAAATAAAATTCCAATTAAATTAAAATAAAAGGGGTATTAAGTCAAATAAGTCAGATTAAAAGTAATAAAAAAAAAGAATTGTTGAAGTGGAAGTTTAGTATAAAGTCTACTTGTGATTGAAGTGACCTTATGTGAGTATTAACAGTGACTATGTAGCCATAGCCTAGTGGTGTGAATGTTAATGAGGGTTGACAATGCTGGGATGCTGCTGTGCTAATTTGTAAAATTAACAGTGCAGAATCAGTGGGTTTAATCTAACAATTCATGCAGGTAATCAGCTTTTAAATCACAGCTATGACACAATTCGTGCAGGGTTAAGTCTATTCAGAAGTAACAGCAGTGGTGTCGTAGTGGTAGTAAGCTGTTAGCGTTAGCATTCCAATTTGACAAATCCTGTGTAGATAGGAAATTCACAAAACAAGTCTTAAATTGTTAATCAAGCCAAATTAATCAATCAATTTATATGCAAGGTTAGCATCAAAGATTTCCAAAAGCGGATGCAATGTTAATTAAAATGTCACAATTGTTAGTTAACTCCTATTGTGCATTCAAAGTTGTTACACACAGGCAGTTATTCTCAAAAGCAATATGGCATTGCAAATTTGTGTATTTAAAAGAAAAACACATGTATTAACAGAAGCAAAACAGCTTGACAGCAGTTCAGTAGTTGTTAATAAAGCAGAGTAATTCACTTTTTATGTTAAGTCAATCAGGCTTTTCAGTGTCAATGAAAGCTTAAATTATTCAGTTAAGTTCTTAAACTTAAATTAGTCACTATTTTGAGGAAAAGTGTAATTCCGTTGAGTGACCACCAGAGAGAGACGTAGAGCTCCTCTCAAAGATTTTTAGAAGTTTCGCACTTCTCTTCCACTAGGGGGTAGCAGACTTTCTGGAGTCCGTGGTTTACCACTTCTTTCCGCTAGGGGGCAGTTGGAACTACAATGAGTTTGTTTTCCGGGTGACGTCAGTGTCACGCCCCTTGCTAGACGCGGAGTGGAAATGGCTGGTTAGCTTCAGTGTGCTGAAACTTTGAGGAGTCAAGACTTCTCCACACAGCCACTTTTATAACACAGCAGCGCTCTAAAAGCGCAATTTCCAACACAGCAGTGCTGTGGATAAAACAACGTTTCACAAAGCACTACACGGGCCACGTGGGCCAAGACTTTGTATATACACTTGTTGCACAATGCAAACAGGTCCTTTGGCTGTGTGTAACTGGAGTTCTGACGCGGGTAGCTAATCCGTTCAGAGTTCTCCCAACCAAGTTTTTTTTAATTCGTCTGACACAATATGAACAGATAAATTACTTGGTTTTACAAGTTTATCTAAATAACTGGAGCATCGCAGATTATTTATTAACTTGCAGAACGCGTTATTAGACAACTTATGCTAAGATTCTAGAACATCTTAGAATCCGCAGTTGCAAGGCCTTATAACAATTACACGTCCTTAACGTGTCACAAATGCATTTAATCAATTCGGCTCTCTGGCCTTTGTTCACAAACTATACTAAGCTTCAGTCTTTCACTGAACACTTAGCAAGCTGGCAGGAATGTACGTACAATATTAACCAAGTTACAAAGCATATCTCAGAATTATCAAAACATCAGACCAGCTGGTATTTTTCAAATCTTAGACACACAATTTCACAAGCGCTTTTTATCAAACAGCAACACAACACACGTTTCTCAACACATTGATTAGTTTTGTATAGGACATAACTTTCTTAGTTCTTCAGCGGACAGAGATTTATGTAAAAGGCTTTAAGGATGTTAACTTATTTCAGTGTTTACAAGACCGGATCTTTCCGAGCCTCACGCCGGGGCACCAAAAATAATACTGTAGTGAATATGGTCTCGTTGATGAATAATTAATATGAATATGAATTATGAAAATTAATAATTAATATTTTGTTTATGAAAATATTAATTTCTTTCGGGGCACCACCTTAGTTTTAGCAGTTCTAAGGAAACTGATTATGTTTGATAAGTCTCAATCTTGAAGGAATGAATTCTAACTCGTTTTCAGACCAAATCTACGTAAACATGAAACAAGGATGTCTTTATGGGTTTTATTAAAATTATGTAAGATTAAATATGAACAACATAAAATAAAACAAGATTATTGACAAAGGATGAGAATGATGAAAATAAATGATGAATGAACATAAAATTAACAGTTAACAGGTTAAGGTTATAACATTATGATGGCTTTGATGGAACAGAAAGTTTAATTCCTTTGAATTTTATTAATTACTCGGAGTTCTTACGGAGAGAGAAGAAAGTTAAATGGCTTAGCTAAAAGGGACTATTGACGGCTGTTTGGAGATCGTAAAAAGGGAAAAGATGTGCGGTTGGACTTAATCACACAGGTTTTTATAACGCCAAGCTTGTGCCCAGTGTTCACTCACTCTGATGTGGTGGAAAGGTACCAGCGGTGCGGTTCCGAAAAGTCCAAAGGGATGCTTCGAAATTCCCGGGTCGCGGCTGGCTTCCGGCCGTATAGAGAGGCGTCACCGGTGCAAGGGGTTGAGCTGGTAAGGCGGCGCCTTAGCAACAAAGCGGCGTCCTGTGATTGTCCTCGAGGGTAAAGTGGACTTTACCCGCAGTTGAGAATAAAGTCTTTAACAAAAGTGTTCGTTGAAGAAGCTTAAACTGGTCTTTTCTTGATTAACGAGGGCTGTTTGTTTAGCGGACTCGTTTTAACTTAAAGAACTACAAAATTTCCACTTCCGTCGCGTGGTTACGTAGTTCCGTAAAAGTTTTCAAAACAAAATATCAAATGCGTTGAGTCGTCAAAATAAAGTCACTTAACACAGGACTGTGTTACGTGGTTTCAAGCTTAAAAGTTACGAAGCGATAAATACAAAAACTTAGTAGAAAAGTAGACAAGATTACGCGAACAAGAGTGTGCAAAGCGTTGCGAAAAGAGAAGAGTACAGAAACGAGTTTAACATGAAGAGGAAGCGAAGCTAAACTAGAATTTGTAAGAGAGCGATTTCCGGGCTGCGCACACTTTTGTACTGGCCGAAGAGAGGCGTGTTTACACACGTTTGGGGAACGAGGGGCGTTTACTGAAAGTTTAAGAAAGATAATAAAACCTTTCTCGTTCCATCAAATGAATAAACTTAGACACAATTTTAAAACGTATTGCTCCTGCATTGTATCATATCTGTGCGTGAAATATCGTTACCAATCTTTAAAGACTAAACACATGTATATTCGTTGCTTGACCTGAAAACAGAACAATTCATTTTATTACACAGCCAGCTGTAAGGATGAAGCAGAAAGTATTCTTTTATATCGTTATCACTCTGGATCCTGTAAAGAAAGAATGGTGAGGTTTGCATAGTTACGAACAATCCTTTAATACACAGAAATGGAACAGAACGAAGAATTGTCTTTAGATTCGAAGCAGAGTCATTACTCTGTTCAACCAAAGGAGGGCAATGTTCAATCACTTATAGAGTCCTGTAACAAAGAGACATTCCTTTCTCAGGTCTGGTGTGTTTCAATACACAAATCGTATATTTAAATGTCCATTCTGGTGCCAGGGGGTCTGGTCGGCCAGAAGATAGCGGCTACAGGTCCTTTGAAGTACTGAAAAATAAAGCTGTAAATATAATTTCACTCTTGCGTGAACTCTTTAACACAACATACGAACATCTGGGCCAGATTAGCAAGGTGCTGCTAATCAAATCTCCTCAGTTCAGGATAAACAAAAATGAAGAGTCTTTAAAAGTTCAGGGTTGTAAATTATTCATGACTCTGAAGGGTGTTGGTTCCTCCTGGTACGAGAGACACTACAGCCTGTTTTCCTAAAAAGCACATTCCATTAACCAAATGAGGAAAAGCAAAATGATGTATATAACAGCATTTTAGCATTAAGATATGTACAGACAGAGGAAGGGAAGACTAGAGCAGGAGCCGATTACATAAGTCCTTCACCTCACATGCCTAACTATGTGACTGCAAAACGCCTGAGAGACTATGGATGGAGGACGGCAGAGTGGAGGGGAAGAAAGTGAGGGAAGCGCAGTAAATTGGAAATCATGAAGTGGGATTGGGGTGGGATTTGGGGGAGAACGTGGAGGGGGGCTGGGGATAGTGAGGCTGATGTGGAGGATGTACGAAGAGGGTCTCTGTCATTCTATTTAATGCCAGCCGCCTCGCCTCAACATCGGTGAAAAGACTGCTGCTGAAGAGGGCTCTGAGATGCCGCCTGACAAAAGCACTTATCAGTTGCAGTGTGCCTCCAGAAAAGCTGACACGCTGACAAAATGATGAAATCAACTCTCTCTGATGACCTTATTCAAATCATCCGGCTGACGCAATAAGTGACCGAATGTGTTGTTTTTTTTCCATCAGTTTTGTAAATTTCTTAATTATGCACCATCTTACAAAAATGAATCACAACTAAACTTGAACAAACAGATCTGACTTCTGGCACTTAGTATTTCCAGTTTATTTACAAACGTGTGCGTTCCACTTTATGTTCCATTTCCTCCTAATCTTATTATTTTAACTTTAACTGGTAATGCAGCTACCTTTTCCTCATATTATGCTAATATTATAACAAAAAATAAATAAAAAGGATATTGAAATACAACTCAAATTAAATCTAATGTGACCCCCTTTTAATCACACCCCACTGTAAGATTAACACTACAGCTAATTACATGTGTATTTAATATAAAATTCAATCTAGGCTACTTCTTTTTCAATAGATTTGATTTGCAGCGCTTTTGTTAATCACTGAAGCTGCTTAGGTACGTTGCGCAAGAACACTTCTGTAGGACGCCTATGCCACTCTTTATGCCACTCTGCTGTGTCATTTCTATTACATTTGGCAGAACACAGAGAAAACTGTCAATATTAATAAATGCCAGGTAAAGTCTGTGAAAATTTGCTAAGTGGGCAGGTGCCTATATTTTCGAAGGCTTTTACATGTTTTTTATGCCCATTTATTTTTGGCCAGTAATAAGTGCCAATGTAGCTGCATGGACAAAGCTGACCAGCAGATGTCAGTGTTGGCTTGCAGAAAAGGCAGTACTGTGTGTTTTTATTCTTGAGAGAAGAAATCGTTGCACAGATGCTTCTTTCCAATTAAGGTCTCATAGAAGATTGTAGCAATGAAAATACACAATTATTTACAAAGCTTACAACACATAAATACACAAAAAGGCCTTTTCAGCGGAGGAATTATTTATGGAAATCAATAACAGAGGTGCTTCAAAGGTGACTTCGTGACTTATAAATGACACCATCACAGCAGCCACCATCCAATCACATGCAATTTGAAATATGTAATTAGGCCACACAACAATGCTCTATTACAAGCCTGTTTCTTTCTCTACCATCTGTAATTATGTACAATTATGGGCTGACATAGTACAGATTGACCTTAATGAAATTAGGATAACCTCTGGTGCACGCATCTGACACACGTTTTCTTGTATCTGTTGTGGACATACTCTTAGGCTTCAAGTTTTTTTTAACAGCTAACAGCTTTATCCATTAGTCCATCCATCCTCTAATACTGTTCAATAACAAACCATCCCTGACTTACATAGAACATCAGCTAATCTTTTGTTTTGGGGGTTAATTGACCTTAATTGTTTTAGGATTGTGTTAATCAAACTCCTGCCTCATTTTTCCTTCTAGTTTAGATTTATCCTTTTTTTAACCCCCCTTGTCTTCTATTTATCAATTTTTTAACCTTATGAGCTATTGTTATGTTAAGCATTCTCTATATGCAGATAATCTTATTTGTGCAAATTATTGCAGACACAAAATAAGTAAGGAAATCTCTATCCATCCTTTCAGCCTTAAACTTATGTCAAATTCAATAGTGATTGTTTTTAAATGAGCACTACTGCTGTCTAAATAAAACACTTATTTTTGAAATAAAATAGTAGTAACTGGGAAGTAAGGATTTATTTTAACAAACAACAAAGTGTTATCCAAGCAACTTGAATTTTAGAGCAGTTTATTAAAATTGCGAATGATAAACCACATTGAGGTTGAGAGAAGAAAGTGGATTCATGTTGGCTGCTGCTCATAACAACACCTTGTGTTCTCAGTGCTTGACCTACTGAATCACTGTCAGTTTTATGTAAGAGTTACTCATATCTAGTCTATCAACACAAAATGACCACTTTCAGTTCTTTCATTTGACATCAGGTGTCACTGTATGTTTACTGAGTATGTTCCCTTTCAAACGATACACTCGACGCTGAGGCGTGAAGCCCAAAAAGAGAGTGTGGCCCCCCTCGTGCATTCTGAATTACATAGACTTGCTGATTGTAGCTCAGTCTCAAGAGCTGGCGCTTCAACTTTGGCATTTTGTCCTAGCTCATCTCAAATACATAAGGTTGAGACTCAACGCCAATAAAAGCGTTTTCTCTCCTGCCCAGAGGACAACATATTCAATGGCAATGCAGGCACATCTGTCATGTCCATTCCAACTACCCTGAAGGGTGTCAAGCTAGGCCAGAAGATGACTGTGCATTACTTTCAGAAAGTTCTGGGTCCCGTGGAAGCTGCATCCTCCTGCTCATGAGACCATTTCAGCTGTGGCTCAGAGCCAGAGGATTTCATCCAAGGGTCAATCCCGTCATTGCAGGATGCTTACGACTGACGCTTCCCTTATGGGCTGGGGTGCGGTTTTGGATGGCCGTCATGCCCAGCAGTTGAGGGGCTACCATATCCTTGTCCAGGCGGACAACACTGGGGTAGTGTTTTACATAAATCGCCCCTCTACTTCTCTCTGACTCCTCCAGCTCACCTGGGTCTGGACGCGATGGCCCATGTGTGGCCCAGACTGTGTCTGTATGTATTTCCCCTGATTGCCATGCTTCCGGGAGTCCTAGCCAAGATCCGCAAACAGTGGTTGCGCCTTTTGCTGGTAGCACCTCGTTGGCTAATATCCCTCCACAGCGGCTTGCAGTGGCCGATTCTGGTTAGGAAGGACCTTCTTTTTCAGGCACGGGGACAGTGTTTTTTCTTAGGCCTGAGCTTCTGGAACCTTCATGTCTGGCCCCTGGGGGGGACCAATTAAGAGATGCGGGAGTAGTGGAGACTATTCCAAATGGCTAGGGCTCCTTCTACTAGAAGAGCTTGTTTCCAGGATTGGTGTAGGACACTCATACAATGAACAATCTGGCAGACCCAGTTCACTGCCAGACTGTTACAGTGCTGGAGTTTCTGCAAACTGTCCTCTGGCTTATGCCCTAATACTCTCAGATCCTATGTGGCTGCTATTTTGCCTACCATGCTCTGACTGATGGGGTCTTGGTTGGGAGATTCCTTCTAGTAGCTCGCTTCATTTAAGAAGCCAAGCAGTGCCTAAGGGGTTGGTGAACACCCCTTTGGAGCCACTGGAGTCAGAGCAATCTTAAGATGTTTTTTTCTGACAGCTATTTATTCTCTAAAGAGAATTAGGGATTTGCAGGCTCTGGGGCTAGACATTTCCTCTGGGGCTGGTGAAAGTTATTTTATTCTCCCCATAATTATCTTCCAAAGGTTCCATTCCCACGTCCGGTGTGTGTTCTTCAGGTTTGCATCCACAGCACTAGCCAGTGGCGTAAGTTAGAGCCTCTTTTCATTTGCTATGGCCCATGTGTGGCCCAGACTGTGTCTGTATGTAACCGGGGCTGCAGCCACTAAGCAGACTATCTCGTTCCCGCTTTTTCAGGGAATGGGGCTACAGTCAAGTAACCCGAGACAAATCATATACATTTACATTTATTCATTTAGCTGAAGCTTTTATCCAAAGCGACTTACATTAAAATTCTATTCACCAGTGTCACAGCTGGAACACCATCAGCATTATTTCCCAGTTGCACACCTACATTGTGTTGGATTTACTTTTATGGTGGTACATTTTGAAAAATGTAAAGTGAAGATGTTTTTAATGGCAGCTGGCATTTTAACCATACAACATAGTTCAAATTAATTATGGTTTGTTATGTTATGTTATGTTATGTATGTTAAATACAATACACAGGATTTGTACACCACTGTTTCTACCACTCCTAAAAAAAGCTGATTCTAGATAAACAGTTTTTGGGGTAAGCGCATAATTACATCTAAACTGAAAAAGAAACTGACAAGATTGTGGACAAATTACAGCTGCTTTGTCTAAATGACTGCATAATTTTCTTGTAGAAAACTTAAATCCAACTTGAGTTTACAAAGCTGAGCTAATTCATAAAAGGTTCAAAAGGTCAAAGCTTGTATTTCATTGATAAGCTCAGCTCCACTCAGATAGTGCTTCATTCTTCCATGTGCAAACTCATAGCCGTGACAAGTTACCTTTCTTCACTGATGTGTTTATGAGTGCTGCTATTTTCTGCTTTCTGATTGGTTTCGGAGATTGGCTCGAACATTTTAGTCACCGGGTCAATCTTTGTTCTGTGACTTTTTATTTTATTAAATAGGTACAATTCTAAATACAAAATGTTCCAAACCTATGAAACATAAAACATTTTGAATGAACAAAATTTTGCTTCAAAAGTTGCTGCAAAAAGTTGCCATTGTTACAGGTTTATTAAGGCACTCATACTGTAATTACTTTGTACTGCATGTCATATACTTTTTATAAGACTTTTATGAGACTTTTTTATTGTTCTTTAGACTTGGCATTTATTATGTGTTGAGTGCGTCACTATTGGATTTGTGTGAACTAGATCTCTGTGGGAGGATGAAGAATGAAAACAGAAGTTGCAGTAGAGGCACATTTTTAGGTAACTTAACATATATATTAAAGCTCCATTACCTGAAAAGTGCTTCCCTCACACTACCAACCCCCCTCATCCCCACAACAACGTGGAAACCTGCCTGCTTTTGTTTTATTAAAAAAGTAAACCTGAACCTGAGTTGCATCAAACTAAAGTTTAGAGCTTACCTGAAACTTCTAGCTTTGAGATCATCTTTAGACCAGCATAATTATTATCTTTTTTTTTTCCCTCTGTTAAATAGGCTCTGTTAAAGTGTTAGGCAGAAGAACAACTTGCTGTGTGTAATGTTATAAAATGAAGATTCAGTCGGTCTTGAGCTGGTTGGACATCTTGATTATGAACAGCTCGCTTGAGATGTCACATTGACCGCCAGTGATTTTATCAAAAACCTAATGACATCACATTCTGTACGGCAACTGAGTGTCTACAAAATAAAAGCCTCCACTACACATGGGGTAAGAACGCAATTGTTACTAATACTTAACAGGCTCCAAGAATTAGGGGCTCCAGGCTGATACAATTAAACACAAACATTTAAAATTAAAAAGTACGAAATTGCCCAATAAACAATAAAAACATGAACTTCTCAAACTAATATATTAACAGTCTACTTTCAGAATTGTTAAGACTATTTGCAGGTTAGGGTCATAGGTTAGGGTCAGGTTGTTTGTTACCATGGTGCCCAGTTCGTGGCAGCTCTTGATTTTTCCATAAACTCATGTCAATGGCAGAACAATGGCTCGATCTCAAGTAAAGTTTAGAATTCAAAAGTGATGAAGAGTAAACAGAGCCAGTGTGATACTTTGAGCTCACACCTTGCGTCAACGACCATCCTTTGAAGTCCACATTAGTTCATCACGTGGTGGCACTTTAACGCGGTCGTTACGGTGAATCATTACACACAACCCAATTACACAAAGTGCGGCTATGGTGGGTGGAAACACCATAACACGACAAATCTCTCAGTCTGCAGACGTTCAGATTTGCTACAGCGTGGATTTAAGGTGACTCTAGAGCGTACAAGTGACGACGGGAGACCGAGAGGGAGGGGCGCACTTCATTTTCTCTGTTCCAAGCTCTGCACCTCACTCGTTTGGTGAATTCCCTTGGATTACCAACTGGAGTGAACTCTCTGGAAGCGTGCTATTGCTGCAGGTGAGTTTTCAACAGTCTGCTTCATTTCTTTTTTCCAGTTAGCAGCACGCCTGAAAGTTGTCACCTGTAATCGCAGTCGATCAACAGGTGGCTCCGTGACACTTGTGTTTTGCCCGAGAGCGATTACTCACTGCAGCCTCCATCAGGTCTCATCAAGATACCCGGTTTAGGCTATACTTTCGTTATTAAATCAGACAGGCAATGGGCATCACATAATCATATTGAGGTGGGTAAATATCCTGCTCTGTAATCGGAGAAATGCCCTGTATCTCCTCCTTTTCCTGTTATTCTAAAAATTAAACAATGTCTTCTAAACATGTTGGTGAGATCTTAACAGGGCTATGGAAATACTTACAATTAGCCATTTTACCTCAATAAAATAACCAAATATCAGGTTGTAATAAGTTTTAATGCCATATTATTTGAAGAATGTGCATAAGAGAACCTTTAGACTTATCTTGGGGAGATCACCTGCAGTTCCAGTATGACTCATTTCTTGAAGTTCAGCAAAAATCCACAGCACATTTGCTTGAACTAAACACTTAGTGTAGAACTTTTTTTTATCTCTTCCTCCTCACTGATGTGTCATTCATTGGTGAATAAGCAGATACACTTTACAGCGATCCAGAGACCACAGAGTCCGACGTCCAAGAGGTCTATCTGACGTATTTTGATCTACAGACTTAGTCCTCACTATGTATAGATACACCCACCTGCCGCCATGACAACAGGTTTATTTCAGTCCGCTTACTTAAAAATCAACGATCTACATAGAGCACTTTAAACATTTCTTTCATATATTGTGCTGTTTAAAACATTAGCAGGTTTTGTTTCTGAAAACCAATGCATGCCTTCTCACAACTCTGTTTTACCCTCTTGACACAATTTGTCTGCTGCTGTGTTTTGATGGGATTTGCCATCCTCCCCTGTGCAAGTGTTAAAGATAGCCAGCTGGACAGTGAAACAGAGAGAGCAAGAGAGAAACATGGAACTTGAGCCTATTATTACTGTATATTAGAACTAGATAAAGGTTAGATGTTAACCTCAAATGACCCATTTAATTAAAAAGCCTAACTCTGTGTTTTTTTTTTGTTTTTTTCAGATATATTTCAAGAAAAACAATAATTATGGCCTCACCGATAGTTCAAAGCCATCACCCTTGGACCTGTATGGGCATCCTTCTTGTGAATGATTATGACCTCCTAAATAGTGCAGTATAAAAACACTTTTTTTTATAATGTGATTAGACTCATCGTCCCCGGATATGATGGAATCTGGTCTGTCACCTTCCACAGACCCTTTACATGCCAATTTCAGCAACAGCAGTTGGGTTGCTCCGGTAGATGGTCACTCGTTGAAAGGCAACAATATCACCTTGACTTTCCACATCCGGTTCCACAATGCCTTGTTGGGGGTCATCCTGGGACTCCTGTCTCTCCTCACCATCATAATGAACCTGCTTGTTCTGTATGCTGTGAAGAAAGAGAAGAGCCTACACACCGTCGGGAACCTATACATTGTCAGTCTGTCAGTGGCCGACTTGATTGTTGGAGCCACAGTTATGCCTCTGAACATAGTGTATTTGTTGGAGGATGAATGGAAACTGGGTCGAGCCGTCTGTCAGTTCTGGTTAATTATGGACTATGTGGCTAGTACAGCATCAATTTTCAGTGTCTTTATCTTGTGTTTGGATCGGTACCGTTCTGTCAGACAGCCACTAAAATATCTTAAGTATCGAACAAGGGGGAAAGCCAGTGTGATGATTTCTGGAGCCTGGCTGTTGTCTATGACGTGGATTATTCCTATTTTAGGATGGAGGTCTTTTACACATGTAGATTTGAAGCCTGAAGAGGAGAACAAGTGTGACACAGATTTCCGCTTTGTTACATGGTTTAAGGTGATTACTGCCATCTTTAACTTTTATGTACCTTCAATTTTGATGTTGTGGTTTTATACACACATCTATCGGGCAGTGAGGCAACATCTCAGAGACAGAGAGAGAATAATTCACCCAACTGATTCCTTTGGGGAGAACGAGAATGAACAAAATGTTCAAAAACCAGAATCACCCAAAAAGGATAAAGAGGTTTTGAAGAAACATTCTAAAAACCAACGACTTCTAGACCAAAACACTCTGGACCAGGCCTATTCCCTGGAGGAAACTGATAGGACCAAAGTGGCTCCATCCAGAACTATAAGAAAAACTGGAGCAAGAAGCCAACAAAAATGTTTGCTTGCTATGACAAAACAAAGACTCCAAATGCCCCCCAAAATCAATATGTGCTCGTTGACCACCAAAGACAAGCAGCCAGACACAGAGCGTCCCCCTCCTCATCCCACTGTGGCAAAGGACATCATTTGTTCAATGGATACTCATGAGAACAAAGTACAGGCGTCTTTAAATGAATGTCATGTCTCTGTACCAAACTCACTGAGCGGTGTTTGTGATGTTAATCAGATATCAGATTTTCAGGGATACACGTCAGCACCTTGTAATGACTGTGAAGTTAATCACGCTCAGTTCTGGACAGAAGAAGGTGTACAAGATGCCCAACTGGACCCAGAGAATGAAGTGACGCTGAAACAAACGTGGCATAAGTTTATTGACCAGTCTCGCCAGCGTATACAAAGCCTAAGGATTCATAAGGAGCACAAGGCAGCCAAGCAATTAGGTTTCATCATTGCTGCTTTTTTGTTATGTTGGATCCCATATTTCATAGCCTTTATGGTCATGGCCTTCTGCAAAGAGTGTGTGCATCATGACCTTCATATGCTCACCATATGGCTAGGATACATCAATTCCACTCTAAACCCTTTTATATACCCACTCTGCAATGGGAATTTTAAACGGGTCTTTAAAAGTATTCTGAACATTCATTAGTGAATGACATGAACAAGTTATGGTCTAATGTTACCCTTTTGATATTCCTATATTTCCCAATAAATAATTGTTGTGCGGATGTGTAAAAGTGAGTGAACTCACATTTCGGTTGGTAATGGTAAGTAAGTAAATCAACTGTAATAATCAAATGTTTATTAGAACTCAAGCTGATGCTCAACATACCATAAAGAAAGATGTTAAGTCAAACAAGAAAAACATTAGTGACATGCCAAACTGTTTTGTTGATAAGAAAATGTCATGCACATTGTCAGAGTCTGAGGTAACTTACTTGGACATCTTCCACCCCTTCTATAATAGTACCAAACACACGCAGTGTCTGGAGTTCACTTTGTGTCAAAGCAGTATATGACAAACACAATTTACCATCACATCATTCTGATAAACTAAAGTAAATTCAACTGTAAATGTGTTTACACTGTAAAATATTTTATTTTTGTGACCTACTCCATCTTGCATCTATTGGTACAGTTACAGTTAATCTATTATTTATTTTGTCTAATTTAAGTTTAAATTAGCAAAAGCCAAGACTGCATATCAAATGAAAAGCATGTAAAATATGGATAAAACATGGATGTAACATGAGCACAGCATGGCACCGAAAGATATAAATGCTGTATGATACTCTTAAATACACTGCCGCTAAGTGTGCTCAAATGCATGTAATCATGTGCTTTATTGAAATGGCTGTTGGTTTTTATGAATAGGTCAAAAATACATTCAGCATATTTAATACAAATGTGGTGTTGCATTACTTTTTCGTGCCTTTGCTGTATTTAATAACCATAAAAAAGGGATTGAGAATATTAGTAAATTAAATTAAGGGATGTAGTGATGTATGAGATAAATAATATCAAATACTGGCAATGTGTCTCACAAATTTCCATGTTGTTTGCCAAGGATGGTGTTCTTATTTTGGTTTCTTCTGTCATTTACCAAAAAGCACTGGGTATTATTCCACAGAAGCAAAGATGTCAATGAGACTAACAAAATGTTTTTGTGAATGTCATAACATCTATAGGTAAACCTATTGTTTACATTTATCATTAATAACCTGTGCATTATAATGGTCTACTATTTGAGTTCTGATAGTTGATCTGTGTCACAGCAAGCAGCAGGCTCGAGTGCGCTAGTGGTGGTGAGTCACTACTTTGCCAAATCAAAAATCAAATGCTTCACAGTGGGGCCTGATCTAAGTGCACTGGTCAGAACGGTTTGAACAGTCCACTTTTCAAATCTTTTTACAATTTTAATGGAAAATCAATCTATTCAATTTAATTTGTATGTTTATCCCTCCATTTTCTTGTATTCTTTAACATTTCACTTGCAGGACGGTGCTAATAGATATCTGTTCAGTAAGCTTAAATCTTCCTGCATAAATTTAGCTTGCAAGAGGTTACAGTGTTCTATGGTTTCTATTGGAAAGAATAACAAGAAATAAGGCTTATAAAGAGAACTTTATGTAACACATGCAAAATTCACACACACACACACACACACACACACACACACACACACACACACACACACACACACACACACACACACACACACACACACACACACACACACAAAACAACACAATGAAAATAATAAGGATTTCCAGGTGACAGTTTGTATATAAACCACCATTATTGAGTTCTTCTATCTGAGTTTGGTTGGTGGCATACACTCTATGGTAACCACACACAAACAAAGATACTGTACAGCTTATCAGAGGCAAGATGTTTTACAGTATAACTTTTACAAAAGAGAAATAAGTAGCCTTTAGCCTAATTTGTTATGATGTCTGTGAAGGTTCTCAGTCATCCAGGGCATCTTGAAAAAAAAGATTAAAGTAAAGTACTCTAACCTTTTTTTTTTTTCAATTTGGTATGATGCATGATTTTGTCAAAATGCTGGACAAAGAAAACGTGTTTGAGCCAGCATAAACTTTGTGTCTGATTTGTGGTTTTAATAACAGGAACGTTTTAATAATATTAATGATCCAAGTTGCAGTGTTTCATTGAGCCAACACATTCTGTGTGCTTTCGGTCAGTTTTTTCACATGGTCTACGGGTGGGCAATACTGAAAAGGCTGGCATATACCTATACCAAGTAAATAAAAAGGTCAATATTGCTGATACTTTCTATTTAAAATTTCATGATCATAGAAATTTGCCACAAAAAGATTATTATATTCACCCATATTTATATTTTAGTTTGAGATAAAGGCTACAGTATATCTTTGTATAAGATTACCTTAAAGATTTATTTTAATCGGCTGAATATGTGATAATAGTTTAGTCAGTCAGCTAAAACTACTTACCACCACACTTGGAAAAACAACATTAATTAATGTTGGAGATTGCGCAATCTGAACTTTCACTTCATTAAATCGCAGTGGCTCAGTGGTAGAGCAGGTTTTCCTCATCTGGAAGGTTGGTGGTTCGATTCCCGCCCTCCCCACAGTTCAAACTGTTGTGTCCTTGGGCAAGACACTCAACCCACCTTGCTTCCAGGTGGGTTCCAGCCACCTTGCCACCGGAGGTGTGTTCTGGATGCCTTCCAGATGTAACACTGGTGAATTGAAGCTTACTGTAAGTCGGTTTCGATAAAAGGCATCAGCTAATGAAAAAATGTAAATTTAAATCAGCTACCTGGCAGAGTGAGAGGAGTGCTGGTTGCACAGAAGGACTGAGAGAAAAGCACAGGGAATTCGAGTAATTTAAAGAGGAAAAAAATAAATCGATCTTGTTACGCTAGTATCAATCTTATACTGATACTAACTTTGGCACAGATACTGTCGATACTTAGATCGATCCGCCCACCCCTAACTCATGGAGCCAATCAGCACTTTTCTCTCAAGCAGTCAAGAGGAAACAGGAACCATTTGCCTCTTTCTCTGGAAATAAAAACTTTAGTATGTTAGTGTTTTATGCTGATATTTAACTGAACTCAAGATTTAAATCCCAGAAAGCTTTTTCATATCATTCCACTTACGTAACATTTATTTCTGCTCTGAACCAGATCGGGGCTGCACCTCTCATTTTCTGCGAAATGAAAAGAAGTGGCGCTTACAGATTTTTATCAGTGTTTTCTTGCTTTATCGTTTGCGCTTTTATTTGTATATTTTGGTTCTTTATATTTTACTCAATGGTGCTGGCGCCATAAGATCATGGATGTATACTTTCAGCAACTTAGCCAAGGAGCTAGGTAGCTACTGACCGGCATATTACCCACAGTGCATTGCTGTATTGACAAATCCCGCGATCATATGATCAACTTGAGCAGGAAGTAAGAATTTCTGGTAAGCAAAGAAACAAAAGAAATTGTTGTTTTTTTAAAAGATATTAATTCAAATGTTTAGTCATAACCTTGTATCATGTTGGTGCCACTGCATTTAATAGAATGTACGTATTTTTTGTTGATTTTGGAGGGTAAATGTGGCGAGTAGCCTATAGCTCGGACTGTCAACGCTGCTGTCAGTGTGGAGTAAATAACTGAACACAATAAAGAAAGCCCCAAGGATTTAATTTCCGTAGAGAATATTAAACATTGCTCTTTTCTTCTTCATAAATAAGATACATACCATTGTAAGTCATTGGTTAGGCACAGTACTATCATGTTTTAAAAATGTTACGTTTGATCGTTTTCAGCTTTTGTAACTTCCTTTTGACACAATGGCATCGGAAATTAGTGAAGCTGTGTCATCGAAAACCGAGCTCAAGCTACAGTTTGCCCCCTTCAGCAGTGCTCTGGAGGCAGGCTTTTGGCACCAGCTTACCCAAAAGAAACTGAATGACTACAGGCTGGATGAGAGCCCCAAATGTATCAAAGGATTCTACTGCAATGGTGAGTCAAAATTTGCAACTATGTTAGTACAATAATGACAAGCATATGATGAGTGGACATTTTCAATTGTATTGAAATACTCCCTCTAGGTGACCCAGTTGGTTTGCCTACTCGCTTGACTCTGGAGTTCAGTGCTTTTGATGTGTAAGTAAAAAACTCCACAATACAAGCTGATGGTTATAAGAATATTTTTTATTTGTCCATGCAAAATCTCTTGCTTTTACTACTAGTGATGGTCCAACCCCAGTCCATTGTTGTCCAGCTATAGGAACCTTGTATAACACCAACACACTAGATGCCTTTAAAGCAACTGATAAGAAAGCCATGTTGGAGAAGGAAGCTAAGGAGGTAAAATATATCACTGTGAAGCACAGTTAAACTCTTGTGTTAACATCATTCATTTTTTGCCTGTTTTTATAGATATGGAATGCCATACAGTCAGGAGATGCACTCAAAGACCCATCTATCCTTTGCAAATTCATTCTGCTCACTTTTGCAGTGTGTATTTTTCAAACATCTTATATCCCCAGTTTACTTCTTATACATTGCCAGTAATAATTTTGTTTTTTCACTTGGACTTTGAATATCTTTTTCAGGACTTAAAGAAGTACCATTTCTATTACTGGTTCTGCTTTCCTGCACTTTGCTTTCCAGAGGGCATACACATTGTTCAACAGCCTTCTGTCATTGAGCACACTTTTTCAGCAAAACAGGCAAGCAGCTTAAGTACATATTAAATGGTTCTTTGTGTGTTTCTTTAATATAATTTTATTTATTTATTTATTTTTTTTAATGTTGATTCATGCATAAGGAGACTAAGGACAATATTTTTTATTTTTTTTTATTTTTTTTACTCTTTTACTGCCTTCCACTTTTCTGCTTCTGTTCCTTTTGTAAGTTGTAGTAATGATAACTGCTGTTTAAGTACTCTGTAGATGTGATGGACAATGTCAGAGCTCCGAGTACAGAGCCAGCAATAATGATGACTTTTAATCTGGCTTTTAATTATTTGCTACCCAGATTGCAGCCTTGCAGGAGGCCTATGATGACCTGTGTATCAAAAGGGACACCACAGCAGTCCCTTACTTCCTAATGAAGTACAGCGACGACACAGTGCAGATGGCACCCTTGGGAGAATGGGAGACTTTCTTTACTGATACTAAGAAGGTACTTGATGTGTGTTCTTAATTAGTATTAAATATACTATTAACAAATTAATGCTGAACTTAAGTTTTGCTGTTCCCAGGTTTCTGTGGGTGTTTATGATCCATGTACCCTTTCCCAACATCCTGGCTGGCCTTTGAGAAACCTGCTGGTCCTCTTAGCATACAGATGGTAAGGTTTGTTGAGGCATGTTTTTATACTTACGTCCAAGAAAAAATCCCACTGCTATCTAAAGTCTCACAGAATAATGGGATGTTTTACAGAATTATTCACATACAAATGACCCATTCCACATACTACCACTGTGGCCAAATCCTTTTGTAGTCATGGGCTGTTCATTACTAACTTTATCAGTCTTCTGTTTCACTTCCTCTCTTTGCCAAACATAAACTGTTGATACTGGCCAACATAAATGAAGTGCAGTGCAGCTGTATTTGTTTATTCTGAATTTATCCAATGAGCAGCTTAACTGGTTAAATGTTTTAGTGTGTGTTCATGATTAAACTGTTGACTACTCTTGTATATAATTTAAATGTCTTAATTGTTATTTTTTGTCTAAATTGAATGCATGTGTTTGTGTTTCAGGGGATCAAAGCTTGATATAGTGGAGGTGCTGTGTTTTAGAGACAGAACTCTGCAAGGAAGCCGCTCCATTCACCATAGTGTCATGTTCCAAGTCAAGCTACCTGCTTTTGCTCCAAACTCTGGTAAAATATTGCATCTAAATGGCATTTACCAGACAAGTATATTCATTAATATTTCAAACTAAAAATGAGCGGACATATGAATGTTAATGCAACAGTAAACATCTAGGTTTTTAATCACAACATTTTGGATTTCAATGAACTCAAAATGTATTTTTTGCATCAAAACATTTCTACAGAAAGCTAGGCTCAAAGTAAAAAACAGGATGAGTAGAAACAGATGGGATATTCAGGCCTAAATTCTGTTCAGTTTAGGTTTCAACAGATTAAAAGATATTTTGTAAGACATTATAATGAAATATCAAATTATTATTATTACATATTTTTTGACAGTCTTCGTTGTTGTAGATGTGGTATTTAAGTGGCTTGTGCTTCAACCTTAGTCAATGAAATTATTTTTCTAATACACTCTTGTTTTGCCATTTTGATAGTGTGCCCAAAGAGTGTAGGTTGGGAGAAGAACCCTAAGGGTGCCATGGGACCCAGGATGGTCAATCTTAGTGAATGTATGGATCCTAAAAGGTACAACACATTTATACTGTATGTAACGTGTCCTCACTCCAAAAGGCTTCAAAGAGTCCCCGCCCTAATTGATTATAATTATACCAACATGGTGGCAGAGCAGTTGGCACTTCTGCCTCACAGCAAGAAGGTCCTGGGTTTGATTCCCATCCAGGGCAAACAACAGGGCCTTTTTGTGTGGAGTTTGCATGTTCTTCCCGTGTTTGTGTTGGTTTCCTCCGGGTGCTCCGGTTTCCCCTGCCACCAAAAACATGTACAATAGTCATCCCCATACACACATGGGGCTAGGACTCCCCTGTAAAAGAGATTTGTAAACTCAGTGGGACTTTCCTGCTTAAATAAACTTTGGTTTGATTACTTTTATTTTAATTACTTTTATTTTATTTATTATAGGCTTGCTGAGTCATCCGTGGACCTCAATCTGAAACTTATGCGGTGGAGATTAGTGCCCTCTCTGGATCTGGACAAAGTTGTCAGCACAAAGTGTCTTCTGTTGGGGGCAGGGACATTGGGCTGCAATGTAGCCAGGACTCTCATGGTAAACACAGTTTAAGGCTTAATGTAGCGCAGTGTTCTGGTTTAAGTAGTTATCATGTGATCTTGATAAGGGATTTTCTCATTGTAGCTGGAAAAGTATAATATGCTGCTGCCACAACCAGGAAGTACAACTACATCGCTGCAGCTTTAAAATGTCTGCACAGGCTTCCTGTTGCTCAGAGAACAGACTTTTAAACAGCACTGCTATAGCTGTTATAAGTCTCTTAAGGGTTTAGCACCAGAATACATTTCTGACATGCTAGTTCCTCATGAACCATCTCTGACTCATAAAACATTTGGGACAGGCCTTCAGCTTGTGCCCAGCATTAGGACATAGTAAGGCACTTACCTAGTCTATGAATTATGCTATATAAATAAAACTGCCTTGCCTTGATGGCAATCAATATCTGCTCTTTTCATTTGATTATTTTTTAACATATAACCTGTGTTTTGGGGCATCCAAAACAAACAATTATTTTACACATTACGTTCTTCTGGCAGGGCTTTCATTTGTTTTCTTTCTGTGTTATAGTAGCTGCATATTTGTGCTTCAGTCTTTAATCTGGTTTACTATTATCTCATCAATTTTTTCTATGCGAGTGACTAAACTGAATTTCATCTTCTACAAATTGAATGGGCTTTTTACAAATAAGATGCAAAAAAATAATAATAATAATAATAATGGTATACATTTATATTTTCAAGTCCATTATTCATTCACTCCTCAGTCAGACATTGGTTGTGATAAGCTACGTCTGTAGCCACAGCTGTCCTGGGGCAGCCATATCGTGCCAATGGCTTCTCTGACAAGCACCACACAACACACACCACTGACACACACAAAGTGGGTGAATTGTCACTCACAACAGCAGTATAGCGGGAGCAGGGATTGAACCACTAACCTTCCTGTTATATGATGACCGGCTCCCTCGCCTGAGCCAGTGTCCCGGCAGCTGGTGTATGAATGCCACTGTTGGTATGGCCGCCAGGGCAGCTGTGGCTACGGAGGCAGCTTACCACCACAGTGTGAATGTGTAAGTGCTTGTGTGTGTGAGAAGGGGAAAGAAAGCATGATGTTTAAATGCTTTGGGTGCCTAAGATTGTAGATAAATGCATGCCGATTACTATTTACCATTTTATTGAGCATATGTAATTAACTAATCCTGTTTTGTTTTTTAAGGGATGGGGAGTGAGACGCATCACATTTGTGGACAATGCAAAGATCTCATACTCCAATCCTGTTCGACAACCTCTGTATGAGTTTGAAGATTGTCTTGGAGGTGGGAAATCCAAAGCCATGGCAGCTGTTGACAGACTGACCAAAATCTTTCCTGGTGTGGTGAGTTTTTAAATCCTAGCCAACTTTTACATAAATAAAATTTGCAATGTCTGCAACCACCGAGTGCTAAGCAGACTTTTATTTATTCTTTTCAAATATGTAAGTGACCAAACCATGCCAAAAATGAAGAGTTGCACGTTAATGAAAATGGTTTTGTTAGTTGAGTGGTGTCTCTCTCATGAGGCAGGTCATTGTGTATCAGTTTACCGATGCGTACTGTTCTGTTTACATTGGTGAAGGAACACACTGAGCCCCACATTGCCTCTAGTGTCTGCTATACTGGTTGAGTATGCTTAATGTAAAGCGCTTTTAATGCCAGTGCTGGTAGAAAAGTGCTGTATAAATGCAGCTATTTACCATTAAAATTAACTTGATACTGACCTTCAAGCACCAAAATACTAGTCCAAATAAGAGAGGAGGTCATCAAAAGTCATGGTTTATTTTTAATAAAGCAGGAAAGTAACTTGCCATTGGTATCCATTAGTTGTCCGTTTGAAGTCTCTTGTCTCCTTAGTTCCGACGCCTTTAAGTATGACTTAGTGTTTGAGATGTACAGTAGTGCTTTTTACCCAAAAATAAGTGATTTTAAAGTCTCAAGGTATTGGCCTCAAAACAGAATAGGACTCTGTATTTTGAATTGCACAGATATTTACATTTACACAGATGTACAATTTATTGTTCAACATTACAATAGGCATAAAAACAACAGAGTGAGGGATTTTGAAAACTGATAAAGTCATCTTGTCAATCAGTTTTGATGTTTGCTCTGTGACATTCAGTATACAATAACATATAATAGTTCTTAATTTCATTTTGTAACTAAGATATTTAATTATTACTCCCATTAATGGTGGCTAGCATTGTTGTCTCACACAAAGGTAGTTCTGGGTTTGACATGAGCCATTTTCAGCAGAGTTTATATGGGTATGATATGTTCACTCATTGGGCCTTAGAGAGCGCTTTGGTTCCACACCATTAAAAACATTTATGTTAGCTTCATTCTCCAGTCAGTGACCGTAAACAAGGTCCTCAGATATATGTTGGCGCCTGCATCCTGTCCTGTGTCAGCTCACGTTTAACAGGATATCCATTGACTCAAGAGCAGATGCGTTAAATTAATCTTTTCATATTAATTTATTTCTCGTATTTTTTTAAAGAAATAATTAAAGTTAAACATTTAAATTTTTATAGTTTACTAAAACACAGTAAACTAACTTGGCAAACTCTTTAAAAGAGAGCATCAGACCTCCAGACTGACAGTGGCCATCTACCCTTCAGTGCTCAGAGCCTTTAGTTTTTGCTTTTCATGTTGGAACACCTGTGCACCATCGAATAATGCATTAAGAACTTGGAAGTGGTGTTTTGAAGTTCTAAATGTTTACTTTCAGTGTTTGCGCTTCTCTTGCAGTTAGGACTTCTATTATTTCTTTCTTGGTGCATCTCTGGCCCTTCTTCATCCTCTCTGCCCACGAGGCACCAGGTGCTGGTCAGAAAAATAAAAAGAAATGTGCCGTGAGTGAGTCTATTTATGGTTATTTCAAAAATTCAAAAGCTACATTTACATTTTGTTTCATGGCCAACATAGTTAAGTGACATTTGCAGAATAGTTCAAAGCTTGGGAGCAACTTTTTTATCTTTAATAGATTTATCAACACACCAGAAATGGATTTGCACATTTGGTATTGTTCAGCTGTCATAACTACGATAAGAGTTTTTTTCCGTAGTCTAGACTCACTTTGGCTGCTGAAAATTTAAATATGATTTTCATCTGTGCCGCTTGACATCACCTCATGAATGCTTAACAACCCTGTCAAAGGAAAATATAAATTTGAGACTTGGTTTACAGCTTACATTTTGGAGACTTGCTGAGTAAAGACACAATTACCACGTTATCTATGTTTTCCCTTTGCTCCCCAAGTCCTTCCAATTCGTCTTTACATTTTCATTCAGTCTGAAAAAGATGAACCTATTAAATACACAAACTGTGTGTTTAACTGTGTAATGGGTCATTCATAGTTGCCACAGATACTTGGTGTGATTCCAGTTGACTGCATTTGGCCCTCTTACTGTATGTGTAAATGTTATGTCACTGAATTTTTGTAGCTCTGCCTAAGGTTAAACTAAATGCTGTAAATCTTGTGCTTTGTGTTTGTCTGTTAAACGAAGGTTACGGTTTCTTTATTTATCTCGCTGGGGAGAAATTTATCTTTATGCACGGGCCAGCTGCCATACATAAATACATTAATACAGGAAAGGGGTCTGCTAAGATCTTACAAGCATGTCAAAAATGATTGCGTTCAAATTGTAACAGCATAAATAGTATGTTAATGGAAGTTGTCAGTTGAGAAACTTTTTTGAAACAAATTTCTTAAAGCTTTTTTCTCCTTTTTCAATTTTTTTGTATTAATAGAATGGAGAGGGTTATAACATGAGTATCCCCATGCCCGGCCATCCAGTAAACTTCTCTCAGGACACTCTTTCCCAGGCCCAGAGGGATGTGGAACAACTAGAGAAACTCATCTCTGAACATGACGTGGTCTTCTTATTAATGGACACAAGAGAAAGCCGCTGGCTGCCTACAGTCATAGCTGCGAGCAAACGGAAGGTAGGAATCAAAGCGTGAACAACAGACACAGAATAACCAACTGTTTCAGACTTCCCTGCAATTTATTTTTATTACTTCTCCTAAATTTAAATGCTTCATGCTTTATAAAAAGACTTTAATGGCGGGACTGTCCATACATTTATATTTTAAATAATTGTACTGTGAGAATACGGCATTGTTTGATATTTTAGAGCTTTACTTGATGTTAAACATTATATTTATTTTTTTCTCTGTTTTTAATGTCTTTACAGTTAGTGATAAATTCCGCTCTAGGCTTTGACACATTTGTAGTAATGCGTCATGGCCTGAAGAAACCTGCCATCAGTGAGAACGCATCAGCAGACTCCTCCACTTCCTGTTCATCTGCTTCTTCCTCCTCGTCCACGCCAGCTGGCTGTGCGCCCTCTATCCAAGGAACCTCTCTCTTCTCCAATATCCCGGGCCACAAACTCGGCTGCTATTTCTGCAATGATGTTGTGGCACCAGGAGATGTGAGAAATATACATGCACTAAGATTTAATGCACAGAGACAAATAAGCAGCAAACCTTGTTTTGTTTTGCCCCAATAACCTTTTTTATTCATATAATATAAAATAATATATAATAATAATATAATATATAAATCATTTATCAGCCATTTGTCAGAAACTGCAAGGTCCCTATAAATGCCTTTAAACTATCAGCACAAAATATATATACACCCTATTTTATCACTTGGACAATGAAATAATTTTTAAATCTGTTCTCTGTAGTCTACTCGGGATCGGACTCTAGACCAGCAGTGCACGGTCAGTAGACCAGGGCTGGCCATGATCGCGGGTGCTCTTGCAGTTGAAATGATGGTGTCCATTTTACAGCACAGTGAAGGGTAAGGTGACTTAACTGAGGAACTAAACTTGAATAATGTTTTATTTGTTTGCTGTCTTTCCCTCTCACACACAAACAGTGTTATTATATGTCTTTCATTTTCTGCTTTATCTATTTGTGTTTTGTGCAAGTCTATCCGTTCTAATCTAATTTAAGTGTACCTCAGCACTTACGGTAGGTTTAAAAGATAAAGCCAGTAAACAGCATAGTGAAGTTGATCTAACCTAAAATATATTTTTCTTTTAAATGCATCATCACTATTCTTATTCCTCCCACACATTTATGTTCTAAAACGCAGGCCACAAGTTCCCAAGGCAAAACGCACAGTTTACCTAAATGTATATGGGCTTGTGCAAATGTATCTGCCAGTAAAGTGGCCAGATGTTGGAGGCCACCATTTCTCTCAGTTTTGAGTTCTTTCACAACACAAGCTTTTTTGAAGCCGGTGTTTCATTCCAGGTTAAAAAGAAAAGCCCTAAGAAAGGCAAGAGGGGTTTCTATGCACCTTTTTAAATATATTATCATCATTATCATGCTCTCAGTCTAGTTCTGCACATTTTGAACATAATTATAAATTAACTTTACACTCATTGATTATATATTTTTTTCATGTGCTGTGACATAATTTTTTTTTAACAATGTTTTTGTGTGTAACAGTGTAAAATTAATCATTAACCATTGGGTTTGTATTTGTTTACAGGGAGTTCAAAATAAAATAAATAAAAATAATTGTTGACTGTCTGTGCTTTTCTCTCCAGAGGCTACGCTGTCGCCAGCAGCAGTGATGACAGGATGAATGAACCACCCACTTCTCTCGGTCTAGTGCCACATCAGGTCAGAGAAGCGCTCTGCACAGTTGCCTCATCCACTAAAAGCTTAATCCATCCTGTGTAAATATTCATATATTCATTTTTACCCTGAACTTCTAAAGATTACCCTTTTCAACCCATTTTGACTGTTAAGAGAAATGAACAAAAACAGTCTGAATTGGTCTTGAAGCCATCATCTCAGTAAATGGACATAAAACCTTTATCAGTTCTGTAGCTATGCTTTGGGGTCGGATTTTATGATGTACTCACAAAGATAATTTTCTCATTTCTGAAAATTAACTAAAATGCCAATTACTGCCTTTCTGAACCAAACGTATTGACAACCTCTACATGTACTAGCCTTTTTATGTAATATTTTTCAGTGAATGTCTGGCAGGGTGCATCATTGCAGTAAAAAAACTTTATAAACTGGACCTTATACTGGGGGTATGGAAAAGTAGATGATCTGCAGCTGTCCAAGCTGTGCCCTGCTTGTGCACTGACTATTTTCACACACTTAGTATGTCATCTCCATTTGCATCATCATCATCAATATTCAACATCCCGAGAATCTAAATTTCTGCCTGTTGCTTGGCAGTCTTGCTTTTCACTCTGCTGCCTGTGGTATTTCAACCAAATAATTTAGAAAATGGCATGCAAATAGGCTGTGTGTTTGAAAAGAAGGCACTGAATGAAGTATAGGCTTATAATACTTTTGCAGATATGCAGGAGAGATTTTATATTTGAGGGTGTCTGTGTCTAGTTTAGTTTTTTTTGTTGTTGTTTTTTTTTTTCCTTTATTGACAGTTGACAGTTGGTTGACAGAAAACAGAGCGAGGGGGATAACATTTGGGAAATGTTATTCAAACCGGGTCTCCTGCGTTCTTGTTAAGTTTGCTTATTTGGGTGTTTTCATGCTCTGGGGCGCCCCCTAGCTCAGTTGGCATATGTGTCTATTGTTGAGGTATACAGTATTTACCTGGTCTGTCCGTCTGACAAGGGGCAGATACGGCAGCTGACTATTTGACGATATTTAG
Source organism: Neodontobutis hainanensis (assembly GCA_024349245.1). Classification (NCBI taxonomy): domain Eukaryota; kingdom Metazoa; phylum Chordata; class Actinopteri; order Gobiiformes; family Odontobutidae; genus Neodontobutis; species Neodontobutis hainanensis. Next base: position 8,726,253 of record JALDNG010000005.1, read on the forward strand.
GGTTTTCAGTCACATGATTTTTTTTCGTGTTATGGACACCATTTAAAGGACTTTTAACAATTCAAAAGCTAGAAAGACAATGTTTTTAATTGTTAATTGCTATGGCAACAGTCCTAGTTTTAAACCCATAAATAGGGTATTCACTGTGGTCCGACAGTGACCACTTGTGGTCATTTCCAAATAGTGACAGCCCTCTTTGTTTTTCACAATCCAAATAGACATTTTTACATTTATACACAAATATGTTTATTATTATTTATTTAGTTTGTCTGTCTCTCTCTGACAATTGCCTTCAAACTGTGTAATGTATAATATATGGGTACACAATTATTTAAACATACTTTGTTGATATAATAATAATTGTGTCTATACAGTAAAAGCTATAGATAGTGTAGGTTTTATATATAAATTAAAAAGAAATGAAACAAAAGCTTGTTGCTTGTTGAAGCCTTTTACAGTAGTGTTGAAAGTTGTTGTATGTAGAAAGCTAGTTGTCTTTTATTTGTCTAACTTCCCACGCTTCTTGTTGGTCTGACTCACTCCTTCACTCTCCCATCACATGTTAATTAGTCCACTTTTCTTCAAAGGTTTCACCTCTGAGCAATACTTTCTGTTATTTTCTTTTCAAGCCTCTCTGCCAGTGTCTCTTAATATGTCATTTTAATCAAAATCCCCAGGCTGCAGATGGAAGAGGTGTTACTAAAAATATGATTTCATTTTCCCTAATATTTGCACAAATTACTGAATCAAGAACCAAAAACTTAATTTTACCTTGCTGCTCATTTTACTGCCGGCACAAACGTATTATTATCTTTGTTTATGTCATATCTGTTCTTGAAATATCTAACAGTACAGAAGTCCTTTCATTCTCTAAGTTATGTGCGTCTCCGGAAAAACATAATTGATAAAGCTTTAACAAATTGCAGAAAAGAGGCGAAAGACTGAAATTTTGTTGTTGTTAATGTGCTAAATTGCTAGTATAAGGGTTTTAGCGGGGGTCATAGTGTGTGTCTGGGAGGGCCATTAAAGCAATTGGCTATCATTAGTGCAGCCTTAAAACACAGCGCTGGACTGTGGCAGTACGACTTATCCTTGCTGCCACCAGAGGGCGCTCCTGACCTAAACTTTGACAAAAGTTGCAGACTGTCACACATTAAACCAGAACATGTAAAGCTTTTAAAAATGTTTTAACAACGATTACATTAGAGTTAGAAACAAAATATGTTAGTTGCTACTTTAAATATTGTTTTTTTATGTAACTTTTTATCATATTTGATAATTTTTACTTTGATTTACTCCACAGATCCGAGGCTTTCTTTCAAGGTTTGACAATGTCCTACCTGCCAGCCTGGCGTTTGACAAATGCACTGCCTGCTCACCCATTGTAAGTAACACATTTATGTTGCTCGGACATAAATATAGTTACAACACATGTTTGTTCTTTTGCTCAACCCTAACTCTGTTGTGTGACACTTGGAGCGTTACACAAATTGCAGCCTTAGCAGAAACTGGGGGAATACTATTGCTCTCACTCCCACAAGTTTTGGTGAATTGTTGCTCTTTGGGGAATATAGCGCACACACACTGAGAAAGCCTTCTGGCTCATATGGTAACAATCAGGCAGCAGTTGCTCAGTGTTGTCAGTGACTGTCCTATGAGTGGAATTAGCTCCTACCACTGTCTGTGTGTTTGTTCATGCAAATGTGTTTTGTTGAAAGGTCTGCAAATCCTAAAACAGTCATTTAGGGTGGTTGGAGAAATGGCCTTCATCTGTTTTGATCACATTATCAACTGACCAATCAACATCTTCTTTGGTATTGTGGTTAGCAGAAAACATCACTGTTTTCTGCTAACAGTGATGTTAGCAGAGAACAGTGTGTGTGTGTGTGTGTGTGTGTGTGTGTGTGTGTGTGGGGGTAAGGGTCTCCAAAACGAGCAAATGGAAAGCTGTTGTGATGAAGACTGCTTCATTGGTCCTCATTCTACCCCTGATCTCAATGCAGTCTTTGTATTTAGAAAGAGGTCATAAAGCCCTAGATCTATCACTTTCATGTGAAGACAAGCCCAGAGAGAGGAAGAAAAGGCAAGTGGGAGTCGGGGGAGGAGCCGGCTAGTGTGCTGATGCTTTAAGTTGAAAGTTTTCTCCACCTACGCTGCATCTACGAAGAAGTTCCTCCCTGTCTTAGGGTGTCATGTTTCTGCCTGTGTGACTGATGAGATTATTCAGTGCACAAAGGAATCATATAGTTTAGGGGCTGGTGAATGAGCACTCAACATGAAGAAGAAGTCAATCCTTTCCTTAAGTACTGTTCAACTTAAAGGAGGAGTAAGTGACTTGTGGGACATTGTCAGTATTTGTTGTTAGCATTGTATTTGCAAATTAGTAGCTCATCTACCTTTAAACAAGTACAAAAATAACATCAAAAAATAACCAACAAGAAGCTTCACCTATATAGTTACCAAACTAACAAATTGTATTCAATTATTGTTGATTACTGACTGAACACTGTATTTAATAATATTTTTATTTTCATACATATATTACACATATAATACACTTTGTCTTTATCCTCCTCCCACACATCTCCTGTGTGTGTGTGTGTGTGTGTGTGTGTGTGTGTGTGTGTGTGTGTGTGTGTGTGTGTGTGTGTGTGTGTGTGTGTGTGTGTGTGTGTGTGTGTGTGTGTGTGTGTGTGTGTGTGTGTGTGTGTGTTTTCCTGGCGCACTTGGCTGTGTGCTGCCAGGTTACTATGGAAACAAAACAATATAGGCCCTGTCTGAGCTGGAGCACTTCCTGTAGTTTTTTTTTTTTTTTCTCTTTGTGTGTGTGTTTCCTAACTCTTTTGGAGGCCAGTAAAATGTAGTTCAGAGAGTAAATCACAGCTGACGTGGCTTTGTCTTAAACCATGCCAGACATCGTTTACTACCACTGCTAAAACTTACAAATATAGTTGTACTTTTTAGTACTTTTCTTTAATAACAGGATTAGGTTGTAGAATTGAGGTGTAAGAAGCCACAACCTTATACTGTGCCTTCCAGGTTTTCCTCATAAATCAGAAAGTCCAAACTCCAAAAAGTTCTTTAAATGTTAGATGCATCTATGCAAACCTGTTTCCATAAGAGCAATGAAAAAATGTTCTCTGAGTCAAAACATTTCAAAGCTGGCACTGTAAATAAAGGTTTGATACTAAAATGTTAACCTAATAGACTAACAATTCTGTTGCTAAAAATATATGTAAAGAAAACAAAATTTTCATACCATTTTGTTCCTTTTATATTCTGGGACATCTACAATATGACATAAAGCAGTAACTGACTTTTTGGCCAGAGATTGCACACTGTCAACAGATTCCAAATTCAATGAAAAATGCAGTTTCCTTCTGCTAAATGGCTCCAAGTAGATGGTGAGTCACTGTGGACGTTGGCATGTAAAATGATTTGAAGGTTTATAAGTTTTCAGGGAAGGCAAAAGCCACTGAGTCACTTGGAAGTGTTTAGTCATAAACTCACTCAGTAAGTGCCCCATAAATGAAATTAGAGCTCCTGTGAGCCACCGCAACCATCCAGTGCATGTTTGATATGTTTGAAGATGTAACACGTACACAAACATAAAGCACACACTTATTCCTAGGTCCTACTGCACTTCAATAGTTTTACACTGTCCCAGATGTTAAGCTTTGTGTTTTTAATTGATAATTGTTGAGTAGTGAAATCCTATAATCCCATAATTTTATGTCCTTTTAAATGCTTCTATCAATGGTATTGCATACCCGAGTACAATTTGATAAAACAGTTTTGGCATGACAGTCTGAATTTTGTTGCAAAAGTCATTTGCAGATACTAAACTGGTTCTGCATGACGTTTGGGGTGACTTCATTCATCACAACATCAAGTATCTCCTTGTGCCATGCCCAGATACTTTTCATCAAAATTGGTCTTGACTGTTGGTGTCCCATGTAACGGATCCCACAGATGGAAGTGGAGAGTCTCAAAATAAAAAAAATTAGAAGGAAGGAGTGAAAAGATGAACAAGAGACACATCATTGTGCATTCTGTTCAGCGTGTCTCGCTCTGGGACCAGACGCCAAGTCAGTCTGCAGGCACACATACTTACTGCCATTTCTCCATTGTAAGACAGAGGTAACATTACACCTGCAGTCTCTCTGCAGCCTTCATGAAAGAACCAGCCAGGCTTCAGAGGGAATCAGATGTGACATGTGTGTCTGAACACATGCTGGTGGTATATCAACAAATGGAGTGTTTGGTACACCACAAACAAATATATATTCTGTTTTTGTGTTTGTCATTTTAAAATGAAATATTTGTAACTTGTAGATTCATATCCTTTCTTTTAATAAAAAAAATAGGTAAGATTAAAGTATCGATTATCAATTTTGACTGACTGGTGTAAATATCAGCATGACAACAATGCTTTAAAATGGGTCAATGGTCTTTTTAAAAGGATTAGTACAGCATTGTCAGAGGTAGGAATTAACAAGATCTCACATACAAGAAGCTGAAATGAGTTTCCTCTGTGTGGCTAGTTGCTCCGTTAGAGGAGGGGTGTTTCTGGTATGTCCCACCAGGCGTTGGCCTCGGGGAACATCCAGGACACGCTGCCTCTTGAATTACCTGGGATTGCGTTGTTGATCCCCCTTCCCCAGGAAGTATCTGGAGAGAGGGAATCCTTGACATCTTTGCTAACAATCTGAAAATGGATGTGTTTGTAAATTGCTTCAAATCTGCCAATATAAAACATTAAACTGTAGTAAAAAGCACCACTGCCGTGTCACTTTATCAGCACCATAGCCCTAAAAACATTTAACACTGACTTTAACTGAAGAAAAGGTTTCAGTTTAAACCAGACGTTGACTTTAACTCTTGAACTAAGATTTGCATCCTTACCCTTTATTACAGACTTTTTAAACACAGCTTCTTGATTGTTTGTATGTATAGATTATATTGTAGCAGATAGGATTACATTTATTGGATGTTGGGTCATATTTTAGTAAGAGTCAAATAAGCTCTAAGTGTTCTATTAACCATTCTCACCTGTTTTGTGTTTAGGTCTTGGATCACTATGAGAGAGAAGGGTTCCAGTTCCTGTCCAAGGTTTTTAATTCCTCCCACTCATTCCTGGAAGATCTTACAGGCCTGACGTTGTTGCACCAGGAGACGCAAGCAGCAGAGGTAAACACCAACCCTGCTTGACCAAACAAAATACAGAGGGCAGTGTGAAGTTAAGAGCACACTTGATGTCTCACAATGGGCAAATGGAAGGGAAATGGAAGTCAGCATGCAAGATGTGCCCTGGGATGAGAGTGCAGAAGGGCTCGTTTTTGTTCAAGGTGTTCAGAAAATGCGAGGAATTGTTAGACTGGCTTTCTGAGATGAAGGAAGTTTATAGATTTTTTTTTTTTTCCAACAAAATGGCAGAAGAGAACGTGAGATGCAAGGTGTGTACAGCACAGGCACTAAAAAAGCTTTAGATTTACTTTCTGGTGCCAATCCTTATTTCTGGAAAAAACCTTGATGGTCAAAAACAGACGGTTGTCACGTGATTACCTTAGGTCCTCTTTAACCATGTTGATTTACAGTTTGTTTGAGTGAAGAGCTGATATTTTACTTTGTGTGGGGGCAGTGACACTGATCCATAACCTAGTTACATTGTGTACCTTTTATAAAAGTGTGATTCTGCAGTGGCGTACAGGAGCAGCTTATACATAGAGAGTGGTTTTTATTTCCTACATTCTGTCAACATAACCTAATCAGAAAAAAAGCTTTATTTGGAATGGGTTGTCATCAATTGATCCATATTTCCAAATAATTTAATGTTGCGCAGGAAAAAAAATTGCTTTCATATTTTTATAACTCCTTCTTTGTTGGGGTTTTATTCCATTGCCATAGAAACACACACACAGTTAAAGTCTATGGAACAATATAAAGTTGAGCAAACATCCCAAAAAGTTATTGGTGGAATATGGGTGGTTTTCTTCATGACTCCCTTCTGACATGACAGAATAAGTAAGTGTGTGTGGGTGGCTGGTGGGGGTTGGGTCTGGTCTCACCGAGCTGTGGGAAAATCCCACGTACTTTCTCCTACTCAAGATGCAGGGATGGAGGATGGGACAGTAGCAAAAATGGAGAGAGAAAAGTTTGTAAGAAACAACTGGCACTTCATTCTCCTCTAAATATCAATAATTCCCTAATTTCTCCACCCCTTTTCTTTCTACTCTTCCCTTTTCTGATTGAGTGTGTTTAAGAGTCTGGCATAGGTCCGCTTCTCTTCAATCAGAAGATGGAGAGATTGTTTTGATTGCTCAGCCCACTAGCGCCAGAAGTCCTAGCGTCTGTTTCCTGTACACAGATTAGCTCAGGGGACGTCCCTCTTTTTTTCTGTTATAGAAAGGTTCTGCTCGTTCCCGTGGCAGTATATTATGACTTATTTTGTTTTAAGGGAAGCCACTAGAAAAAGATCTGTGGCAAATTAGAGTCCTTCCTGACCCATATTTACAGTATTTGCTGATTATGGATGAAAGACACAAGAGTCCTTATTGGTATTTTAGAGTCCATTTGTTTTTAGTTAGTCATTATTTGAATAAAGTTGACTTGAATATGCTCATATTATGCTAACTTATTTCCATTAAGGTATAAGCACAGCCCATGTGTCTGAGCATGTGGAACTAAACTGTAATCTACATCACCAGATAGAAAGCAATATTTACTTGGAACCTATTTTGGCCACATTTGTAACCTGAGAACTACTTTTTATGTGGTTTTGGGAGTTCAAGTTTGCTAAAAGTTTAGGCTGCCTCAAAGTTTGTGTGTGTATGTCAGGTTTTTGTGAGGTCATCGTTGTTAAAGTTTCAAATAAGGGTATGAGTGTGTCCAGATAAGATTGTGGTTAGGTGACTACAAAATTGTATAAAGTCTGTTAATGGTTTGCTTTTGAACTCCAGATGTATTTCTGAAATTATTAGGGTTATACGTCACTTGTTTTCACAATGTTTCACATTCTGTGACCACCTCATTACTGTAGACACTTGGTGATTCCACTAAGCCAACAGTAAACAAAAATATCCCTAATAGTGGGTTGTACCACATGAATTAATTGAACATTTAGTCCTATGTCAAGACAACAGTAAGTGTATAATTTTAATTACTGACTTCCATGTAAAACATATACAGTACATTCGACTGTAAGTCGAAGGTTAGAAGTCAGAATACAGTGACAGGGTTTAACACTTTTACCGCTGTCTTTTGGCAAGTTATCATTGAGTGTAATAATCTGTTCAGCATACAACTCACTTTCAGTGTAGCTCGAAGTTTTAATAGAGTTTTACTCATAAGCCTGACTCAGTTTTATGTCATATTCTATACAATAACATTATAGAGATCAGTCTCTATTATGCAAAAGATAACTCGATATTGCTGCATATGTTGTTCTTTAGTTAGATAGTCCAGAAAGGGATTTGAGTTCAAAGTGATAACCACAATTATATAATATATATATATATATTTGGAATAATCAATTTACATCAACAGCAGCTTGTATTGCATCTTATTTCAAATCGAAGCTATGAAAGTCATTGTCTAAAACTTCGCTCTTAACCTCCTGTTCAGTAAGCGTTGTGTGTTTCAGTGCATGCTAAAGGAGCACTCATTCAGCATAAAGGGTCTTTCTCCAGACTTCACGTCCCACTCCCTTCCCACCTACTACCATAAGTGATGCCAGTAAATCACAAGACGGCGATGTACTGGAAGAGGATTGTGTCACTTGTCACACTTGTTCCGTTTGCCAGTTCAGTCCTGTGACTTAAACCCCTAAGGGCCTCATTTGAATAACATAAATCCAAATGATTTTTGCAGGCTGAATTTCTAAACAACAGACACTCACATGATGATGATTCGGCCTCAGAGGATTTAGAACTGGATTGCGAGTTAGGGCTTAGTTATGCAACGATGCTGTAGAGAGTGAAACTTGTGTTTGTTATCCTCTGACTGTTGTAGTTCATATAAAATCACTGTGAAATTGCTCCAGTCCATATTTAATAACTTGAGACCTTGCACAACACTCCAGTTTACGTAAAAGCCACTCATTATTTAGGCACGTTAAGTCACTTCAAAATCAGATGTAGTTACACACTCTGTAAGACTTTACCGGTCTGTTTTTGAAGATAAAATGACTAACAAGTCTTGGCTTCGATTTTGGCCTTAATCCAACAAACAGAAGCATTGTTGAGCAGAGTCTCCACACCTGTTTTCCTCCAGATGTGTTTTGCAGTTTGATAAGAGCCAGTGCACCATCACTTGCCACTAATCATCACCTTGAGTCATACTTGTGCCTCAGAGGAGCAACAACAGGCCAACCACCCACGCCTTGTCCAAGTTCATCTGTGCTACTCTACGTAAAACACTGTGCTTACAATAAAGTTGATTTAGTTGTGCTGGTCCATCACCCAGCAGCCTGGAAAACATAGACGTACACGCGCACACACATGCGTACAATACACAGTAAAGTTCTAGTCTCTCCTCTCGGTCACATGCTGCGAGCGTCAGAGGGCCCCATGTATGTCAGAGCTTTATCCAAACACAGCTACAGTTGCTACATGCTACAATTATTACCAGATGGAGTGGAGAAAACATATTAGGTCTGCCTTTTCATTAGTGCACCACACAACCTCCTGTGAGGCAAAAAAGATAGAGAAGAAAAGCCATTTTGAATTTAATCTTTTTAAATTGCGTACAAATAACATTTTGTCCCTGACTGGTCTTTAATTTCCGTTGCCATTTACCTCTGTATATGTGAAGCTTTAAAGTAAAAAATGTTTTTCCCTCATTGCCTAATTAAAAAAAGTCTCACACACACACACACACACACACACACACACACACACACACACACACACACACACACACACACACACACAGACTGCTAAGTTCCTTTTAAGGGCAAGGATGTACACAGGCACTATTGCTTTCCACTTTTTGTACAATATCTATTTTTTGTAATAAATTTCACTGCCTCACGTTTATGTGCAGTATGCCATTAGTGTCATTCTGCACCACTGCAGCCCACATGTGTATTTTTGCTCTGTGTATATATCTTAGCTATGTGACTTTTTCCACTGCTAATTTTACATGTTTGCTGCTCTTCTATGCGAGCTATGCACAGACACATCACACCTCCTGTCCTCCATGTCTTTACATAGTATCTCTCTCATTTTGAAAGTCTCACAATACTATACATAGACAGTGGAAATCTCCCTAGCTCTCCAGTCGCTAAATTCAGAAGCTTCGTGTCAGTCAGAGGCTTGACTTATAACCTCTAACTTTCTAGCCTTAATTTGTGAATGCATGCATGCCCATTCATAAATGTGTTTGTGGATAGCCCAAGCTACTTTTACACAGATATATAAATGTTGAGTGATTTTTCTTTGACAGTGATGGTATGCTGATTTGAAATTTGACCAACGTATGTAAAATTCAATCCCCAAATTGTGATTCTTTATTTTCTTTTGTTATATTTTGTCCCTCATTTGGGGAGTTTGAAAGCCATTTCAGATGTTTTTAAACCTTACACACAGTAAGTTACAATAGATTGAGAACCTATAATCTTATCAATCTAAACTTGAAATGGGCATTTACAGTTGTGGAAATCAGAGTTTCAGTTTCAATGTCTAATAATAAATAAATAAAAACTTCTGAAGCCAAACGGAGTGGATGTTTGAATTTGAGCGGAGCGTGACGATTTTGTACGCAAATAGAGCCAGAAGCACCGGTCAACGACAGCCACTTAGGGGAAAAAAAAGAGACCCCTAGAGATGATACTAATAAAATAAGTGTTTCTTAAAAATTTTTTAAATGCTCAAATGCTTGCTCAAGAGAAAAAATATGATCTCTACCTAGCACAGTTAATAATATGTAATTACTATTGGTTGTTAACCACATACAGTAACTTGGACTTAGATAATCTATTTATTTACATAAATATGACTAAAGACTCTATGGCTATAAACAATAGTATCATCAGGCCAACTCTAATTCTGATGCCATGGTTCATTTATCTCTGCAACCAATGGGTAAAAGCTTAATGGTCAGTTTAGAGTTGTGTTGTTTTAGTGAAAACCTGTCCCTGCTTACACTTGGCCAACTAGCTACATTTAAAAAAACATCATTTATTCATCAGAGTCGTGTTATATCTGGGCAAAACTGACAAGAAGCACACAATTTAATGTCAGGACTGCCATGCTGCAGTAATGTGGGCCAAACATGTCATCATTGCTTTAACTCACCCTCACACCTCCCCCTTCTGCTTCTGAGGCTCAGGTAATATGAGTCTCAGAGAGCTAACACCAGTGTTTCCTGTATTATGGGCTGCTATCTTAAGCCATATACCAGACAAATATAAAAGTATACAAATTAAAAAGCTATTTTTGTATAGTATTTTCTAATCTTTTCTTGAATAAAATAAATAGAATTACACAAAGTAGAAAAATGCCAAGACATTTAGCCTGCATAGGGTAAGACTCCTCATGGATACTGAATGGTAGATGGTGTATTAATAATCCACTTGTCGGAGGTGTGGAGGTGGGGGTGGGTGGGTGGGTGGGGGTGGGGATGGGGGTGGATGGGATGCTTGGCACCCAGGACAGCTGTCTCATGTCTTGAGCCCAAAGGGGGCTGCTCCAGAATTACAAATCATCAATCATAGGGCTGTTATTTTCATAAGTCGTAAATAGGGCCCATAAAGGAGACTTTTGCCTCACTACATGGGAAAACTTGGCCCTGCTCCTATACATGGCTGCTACTCCCTGGCGCCGCTCAGCCCAGAGAGATGCTTCTTCGGGCCTGGCAGCTGGTCCATGCATACGTACACTGTTAAACTCGGCTCCTTCTCTTGATCCTCTTCGGCAGCATTTAACAACTATTTCTGTATCTGTGTCAGCGCAGCACTTTTAGCATACACTTTCACTTATGAAAGCATCCCAGCCCCATCTAATGTCTTTCAATGAACGCTCTGCTCCCTGTGTCATTGGGTCTTATCCCCACAAGCATTTAGCTCAATGTATATAACTTCTGACAATATCCATCTTCTACCACTTATCCAGGGCCGGGTCGCGGGGGCAGCATTTTAAGCAGACGCCTAGACTTCCCGCTCCCCAGACACTTCCTCCAGCTCTTCTGGGGGGATACCGAGGCGTTCCCAGGCCAGCCAAGAGACATAGTCCCTCCAGCGTGTTCTAGGTCTTCCCCAGGGTCTCCTCTCGGCGAGACATGCTGGAACACCTCCCAAGGGAGGCATCCAGGAGGCATCCGAAACAGATGCCCGAGCCACCTTAGCTGGCTCCTCTCGATGTGGAGGAGCATTGGCTCTACTTTGAGCTCCTACCGAGTGACCAAGCACCTCACCCTATCTCTGTCCTCATCCCTGCCACTTCACACTCGGCTGCAAACCGTCCCAGTGCACACTAAAGGTCCTGGCTTGATGAAGCCAACAGGACAACATAATCTGCAAAAAGCAGAGACGAGATCCTGTGGTCCCTAAACTAGACTCCCTCCAGCCCCTGGCTGCGCCAAGAAATCCTGTCCATAAAAATAATGAACAGGACCGGTGACAAAGGGCAGCCCTGCTGGAGTCCAACATGCACCGGGAACAGGTCTGACTTACTGCTGGCAATGCGAACCAAGCTCCTGTTCCGGTTGTACAGGGACAAGACAGGCTTGGGTGATGGACGAGTCCACCTCTGAGCCCTCGGCCTCTACTTCCTCAGTGGAAGATGTGTTGGTGGTGTTGAGGAGATCCTCAAAGTATTTCTTCCACCATCCAACAATGTCCCCAGTTAAAGTCTGCAGATTCCCACCTCCTCTGTAAACAGATTTTCTTCTAAGCCGACCGATAGTCCTTTTCCATGGCCTCACCGAACTCCTCCCAGACACGAGTTGCAGTCCGCTTGGCTTGCTGGTACCTATCAGCTGCCTTAGGAGTCCCATGAGCCAACCAGGCTCGGTAGGTCAATCGAGGTAGAGAACATGGTCCACTTGGACTCAATGTCTCCAACCTCCCACGGGATCTGGTTGAAGCTCTGCCTGTGGGAGTTGAAGATCTTTCTGACAGGGGGCTCCGTCAAAAGTTCCCAACAGACCCTCACAGTACGTTTGGGCCTGCCGAGTCTGTCCAGCTTTCTCCCCCGCCATCGGATCCAACTCCCCACCAGGTGGTGATCATTTGACAGCTCTGCCCCTCTCTTCACCCAAGTGTCCAAGACATATGGCCGGAGGTCAGATGCAACAACTACAAAGTTGATCATCGACCTCCGGTCTAGGGTGTCCTGGTGCCACGTGCACTGGTGGACACCCTTATGCTTGAACATGGTGTTTGTTATGAACAAACTGTGACTAGCAAAGAAGTCCGATAAAAGAGGGCTGTTCCTCCCAATCACACCCCTCCAGGTGTCATTGTCTTCTGACAATACACTTTCCATTTTTTTATTTGAGGTGTTTTTATTTGACAGTGCATTCAAGTGTGTTCACAACAAACACACAGAAACCTTTGTAACAACCCATATTGTCAGTGAACAACGATAATGTGAAATTCTGCCTAAATGTCACAATCTACTTATTTAATCATCAATTCTCTTGGTTGTCTCCCATTTTTCTTCCTTTCCCAGGAACCTCTGCTGTTTGCTTTGTTTTTCTTTGGCCATATTAACCCAATCTAAAAACTATGTTTCATTTAAATGTCAAATCTAATCACTTCAAAGTATGACACAATGTTAAAGTATGTATGCTGTGGGGCTGTTGAAAAATCATCTCTGGAAGTGGACATAAATGTTATCACTAAGCACTGTTGGTTTGGTGAATTTAGCTTGTCTGTCTACAAACTGACTCATTAAAAGAATCTAATGGATTTGTCATAAACCATTTTATTATGTCAATACCTATGGAACATTATTACAAGAAAATCCTCGTTGTAACAACTACTTTTGTTGCATCATGTCTTCCACAAACCTTCCTCTTAATTGCAAAAGCCAGCAGGCAGCCTTCTAAAGTGCAGCATTTTCATGGAACTTATCAGACTTAAGGACTGTTTGTTCCTTTCTCTGAAGTTTGGCTAATTTCTGATACAGGAAACAATACACAAGACCAAGATAAGGAATTGTGTGTGAAAGATGTCAATCTTAACCTGGTAACCCTTTAGTAGACAAAATTTTACATTAGTTGGGCTTTAGCCATAATGTTTTTTTCTAGGTCTATTTGATTAGTAAACTAGAGCAAGTCCGAGTATTGTCCTTTTTAAAGTAATAAAACCATTGTTAGTGTGTCCAAATCATTAGGCCATAAGGGGAACTAGGAAAAAGTGGCTAGAAAATAATTTTTGTTTTCACACCTGGCACAAATTTTTGCAAAAAAAAAAACATTATCAACTTTATGTTAAAAGTTCTCCGCAAAACATCCTGTAGTTTTTTGTCAGAATCTATAAATGTATATAATTGTGAATTTGAAACAACAAAAAGCTTATGCTGCTTGTTTTGTTTATAACTTTGTTTATATTCTTTTTAGCAACACAAAATATCTCTCAAAATGAAATGTATGCATGTACCTAAACATTTGAGGCTGGTTTTGGTGTATCACATACTCTAGTGTGAATGTAGATCATGAAATATGGCACATTTGTAGATAATATGATTTCAGTAGGTACTGTGTTATCGCAGAAAAATCAAAATATAAGCACACTTTGGCCCAAATTCGCTGAAATTACTCAAAATGCTACACTGTAAAAAAAAAATTAACCAGTGGCCATGTGTGGTACTGCAACAACAAAAACAGGTAAACCATTTGTCTTTTATGTCAAAAAACTATGTAAAACTTCTGACAGACAACCTACAACTTCCAAAATTATATGAACTTGTCTTTTTTTGTCTGTTTTGATGTGTTTTTACAAATAAACAATGGTGTATGCACCTTAAAGCATCTTTTGACTGAAAATAAATGACATCCATCTTTGATTGGATTGTCTAAGCCCTTGGCCTGCCAGATAATCTGCCCTGCAGTTCTGGCCTGACGACACTCACAGTGCCAGGTCTTATCTCCTTTCCCTGATGCTGTTCTGGGGGGCAGCGATAGCATCAGACCTCCTGTTTGATAATTACTTAGACACTTAAACGCCCCAGCATACGGGAACACAACAGTGGTGTTATGGTTGTGTATGTTCTCATTTTAGTGCGTGACTTAGACACACACAAACATATGCACACACAGTTAGTGGCTTAATTTTCTTCGACCTAATTTTCTCTTAAAAACAAAAGCACTTTAATGAGTTATTTAAAAATAGATTTGGGTAATTCTACAGCCCGGCATCTGTTTTGGGCATTCATTCTTCATTCTCTGGATTAAATCAAGTATTATCCTCTGTCTTTCAACCTAACTAAACCCATTGTATTTAGTTTATCTGTGTAAATTTGACAATGTTGTAGTAAAAAAATGGCAAAGGCATAGTCAGAGTTGCCTGTTTCTCTGGTTGTGTTAAATGTGAAATACAAATACAAAGGACTAAAGAAGTCAGTGATGGATAAAACAAAGTAAATGAGTCTAGTTTTAAGCCTTGGATCAAAAGCTTCTCATCTGTGGTTTATAGGCACTCCTTTTCTTCTGTGCTCTGTGTGTTCAGACATGTTGCTTCATTAAGTTTGGTTAGTTTGAACGTTATCTCCTCATGGCCTCTCAAAGGATTTTTTTAAAATTCAAGGTGTGTGTGGGTGTGCGTGTGCGTTCGCGTATTTAAGTGTGCTAGTGCCCACAGGGCCCTGCCAGCATTTGATTGGTGTGCTTCTGACCACACGTTGCTTGGCTTTGCCTCACAGTTCTAATTAAACCAAGGGCAGGTCTGAACTAGCAACACACATAGCCTCTGAAGTAGATCTGTTATTGCCATTTGGTTTGCTGCATGCTCGGAGTGGCTTCATTAGGTTGAGTTTATAAGGGACGCACACTTGGCACGGTAGCTTGACTTTTTCAAATAAGCTGTGATATATAGACACAATATTCCAAATATGTCTGGCTTGAGTGTATGTGCAATTTTGTGACGTCTTCAAACCACAGTGAGGTATAACTGGCTATGAAACGCTTTTGTGATTCAGATATGTACTAATAATACAGGAAGCGTGTCGGAACTAAACAAGTTCAGAGTGGGGTGGAGGGTTGAAGTGAAGTGTTACAAAGTATTTTGTTTTTTTACAATGTTTACATCATGGCTGTGTTTAAAAGTGGGGTTTAATCTCATATTATGTTCTTTCTTGTAATGATCATGGGCTGTTTTTCTTTTGCTTAAACACAGCTTTAGACTACTCCAGTCCACAAGACTTGGAAATGGATCAAGGATGAAGTCCTAAGAGCTGGCAGTGGTATTGGAAGAATAACAAAACTCAGCTGTCACACTACTACATCAGCTGAGAGACCCAGAATTGTTTTGTTAGCTGGCCTTTAAGACTTTGGAGAAAGGAAAGGTGTAAGGGGTGTGTGTGAAGTGTGACTAAAACAAGAATGAGAAATACGGGAGAGGGAAAAGGAGTGAACATCCGTCTTTTTATAAGCTAAAGGCAAAAGGAAGGAAGGAAGCGGCGTCACTTCTAGTTTGTCGTCAGTGAAGCTTGACTGTGGTCCGCTATCAGCCGCTGTGTTTTGTTTGATTACCCTTAGACTCAGGAGTTTATGACAACACAGCCAGGGGACGTGACCTCAGCTGGGACGACCACTCTCGCCCTTTTCCCACCAGAGCCATGTGTGTTCCCCACTTTCATCAATTTCACTCTCATTTCACCTTTTCCTTTGACGAATATGTTACTACGACACTTTTAGTTTATGTTTCCAAAGAGCTACAGAAAAGAAGATATAGAGGATGTGAGCGTGGTGTAAAATTAAATCTCTCCCTTGACGAGAGAAAAGGTAAGTTGGCAGTGCTGAGTGACACCAAGCAGTGTAGCTATTATGGCAAACACGGGCTCATATCCTGGACTGTTTACATATTTGAATTAGTTGGCAGTGCATTGAGAGCACAGTCAGTGGTGCAGTAGGGCTGTAGTATACATCGCTAACCTGATGCCAGCAAATGGGGGACACTGTTGTAGGTTATTCGATTTGACCAGAAATATACTAAAAATCTCCTATATTTGTCATGGATAAGAACTTTTATTCTATGGTGTCATCCTAAAACCACTTCTGTTAAGTAATAAAGTTTTGTAACAAAAGGTGAAGGGTAGGTGAGGTTAATCAAAGCCCCTCATCTTCCTCTCTCCACCCATCTCCTCTTCCTGTTTCAGTGTCAAGCTTAGTGTGCACGCAGTTGTGCACAGCTGTGTTTCCTGGAACAATGAGTCCACCAAAGAGAACATGGAGCATAGCTGCTTGAAATGGCATAACACCAAGTGATCACTGAAGGCACACAAGGGTGACAGCCTGCGAAATCTCAGTAATCATGGTCCAGACGTACTTTATTACAAGGAGCCCTGGATGCAGGCTCACTTAGTCTTTCTCAAAACGAGGACTAGTGTGTTACCACATGAGAGGCCACAAAGTTTTATAGAGACTTGAGTTGTTCAGCTTAGTGTAATACCATGTTCTCACCAAGGAAAGGAAGATGAAGTTCTAGAAAAAAGTATTAGGATTTTCTAGTACTCGGACAGGAGGAACAGAGGAAACGGGGCCCAGATGCTGGAGTATAATGGCTCATTGTGGTGGTCTGACAATTCTAGGCAAAAAATCTTGGGTACTTCTTTCTAACCTGATTTTTTTATTGCATTTAGATTAGGGAATTGCAGTATATACACATTAAAAACAAAATGGTTGAAAGTTTTTAGTAGCTTAACAAAACACAGTAAAAGCATACTGTGTGGGGTTTGCTTGAGTTGGTTATCTTTGGGTATATTCCTCTGTATTTTGTGTAATGTGTGACCTAAGATTACATTATCTAACACACTAATAATAATAACTGTGTTTTTTGACTGTATCTTTTAAGTCTCTGATAGTGAGCTTCTTAAAACTCATTCTTGGCTTTTCTTTGTGAGTTATAGCAGGCATCATTGGTTTGGTTCATTCTTTCACACAGCAGTGGCACTTTCAGCAAGGCGGCTTTTTGAACTAATTTCTAACAAACATTGTATTAAACCCAGTGATTAATGAGTCCTCAGACAGTAAAACCCTTAGCAGAAAAAACAACTCTTGAGCTCTTCTGACATTTGTTCAAGTATAAAATTAATTTTTTTAAATAATTTTTCTTCTTGAACATTTTTATATTATTTAGAAAATACGACATTCAGTAGTAGCTCCAACAATTTCAAAACTGGATCAATGGCATCTGGAATAGTTTTATCAAATGTGAATGTTTTATTCCAAGCAATATTAGAGAAAGTTCTGCTTGTAGTGTAGACTTGTGTAAGATCCCAAGAGACATGCCTTTTATACAGGACGTTTTATGGGCTTTTGGCTCTCAGTTGTAGTGGTACATTTTACTGCCGGGTTGCATCAAGTAATGAGAAGAACATGGTGACGAAGAGCATAACCACACATACAGGGTCGTATTTGGGTGGTTAATGCAAAGTTTGACATTATTATTAGGAATCTTTTAGTCACAATAGGCGTTTTAGCACTCACTATTTTCTCCACTGAGGGACTGTAAACTCTGAAAAGGATTTGACCCTTTGCCTTCTCACCTTGTGTCTGTGCCAGTGAAACACCACATATTGTGCAGGAATGTCTGAAAAGAATTGAAGGAATGTAGCAAGAATGCGGATAGCTAGAGTTTATAGTAGCAATCCAGGCCACATTATGTCAGTTTCACTCCTAAAAAAGACTAACAGCGAGTATTTACATGTGCACTTGTCAGCATCTTGAGGTGCCTATTATTTCATGTAATTTAGGAACCGAAGTGTTACTGGAAAATGAGACAGACAGGTTTTAATCTTGTAATCCTGCTGATCCTTGTTCTAGGACATGACACACTGTCTTGCCAGACTAAAGGTAAACACATTGATTTTACTACAAATACAGTAGAAGCTCCCTTTTTACTATTAGGCAGTGAGTAAAAAGTGAAAAGTAAAAAATGAGTCTGAATAAATGAAGTTTTGTTTTTAAGAGCCATAAGTTTAGGATTCTCTGTTTACTTTTTTGTGAAAAAGCAGTTAATCATCAGTAACAAGTCGTCTCTAAAATCCTTCAGATGTGGCAGACGGACTTCTTGACACATCTTCTCACATCTCTAGTACT
This sequence comes from Neodontobutis hainanensis, assembly GCA_024349245.1. Lineage (NCBI taxonomy): Eukaryota > Metazoa > Chordata > Actinopteri > Gobiiformes > Odontobutidae > Neodontobutis > Neodontobutis hainanensis. Next base: position 8,744,514 of record JALDNG010000005.1, read on the forward strand.
TCAGGGTGCTGCTCTTTCACAGTTGAATAAATCTGCACACAGGGAGCTGAGCCATAGTAAGGCTACATTATTTATTTACAGCGGCCACCATGAAGCATATGGGCAGGTATATAGTCTGTGTGTGACTTCCATGACATGAATCTCGCCTGCACGTCACCATTGTTCCCTTTTGTTGTTTTCTGGTTTCAGTGTGATTTCTCCAGGATGCATGCAGCTGTGGTTTTAAGTGACAAGAGAAAGGAGAATTTAATACTAACTTTTTATTTGTGTTGCTCTATAATGTTAATCACAGATACATGAATGTAGCTAATATCTGTTTATTAGATGCATGACACCGCAATTTACTTATAATAATAACGGGTGTCCTTTTAACTTCTTCAGCTTCTGACTTCTTCCAAAGCACTCAAAACATACTTTGACTTCCTTTAATATTTTTTTTCCTCTCTCCTGGAAGCAGCACACAGCACGGTGCACAGTGCGCACAGCAGCTGTAAACCACGTCCCTCTGTGTGGTCCCCTAATTGCATATCAGATGGAGCCAGTCTCTGAGATGAAAGCCTGACTTTGCGCTTTATGCTTTGGTGTCAGTTCTAATATGTAAAGCACATGTGTGTTTAATAGCAAAGCATCGGTGGTTGGGTAGATGCTTGTTGAATAGCATTAGAAGCTGGATACCCACTGGGGCCACCCGCATAAACAGGGCGTGTTCCCTTAAGAAGACTTTGCCCTAAAATGAGCAGCTGGGATAAAAGTGGCTGTAAGAAAGTGCAAATACACTGGCTCTGTTGCCTTTAAAGCTGCACTGATTTTCTGTTGTTATCCCTGTCACAGACAGACAAAAAGCAGCCTAGGAACCTCTCCTGCTTGTCTTTTATTAAAAAATTAAACCGTTCCAATTTTTCCTCCACAAATTACTAATGCAGTATACCAAACTGAAGTGTAGCGCTTAGCATTAGCTTAGCGTCAGACTTTAGCGTCAGGACCAGGGACGTTGTTAGACCTATTATAGTAGGGCTTAAGCATTGCTAAACAGTGCTAACAATAAAGCTAGTATGGCTAATACTTAAATCAGATAATTTTTTGCAGCGTTGATGGAAAAATTTTTGAGAGCAGACAGAGGGGTTTTCAACTAAAATTGGTTGAGGTCCGCTTGGTTAACTTTCCTTACTGTGAGGTGTACGGAAATTTTTAATTAAAAGATATGTGTTTAAATATACTTTTATTTAAACCGTGTGCCCTGTTTAAATATTTTTTTTTACATTGTTACCATTTAGGAACAAATGTTTCCTTTTTTCAAAACTTAACTTCTCTTAATCCACTTTAGTCCTAATCAAAAATACCAAATATTTGAATATTGTTTAGAGTTTTAACCCTTTATATAACAGTAATGATGATGGAATCACAAAAACATTTTAAAAAAGTACACAAAAATTGCAGTATTTTCAATATTCTGAATGGAAATTGGAATTGTTTTGGGGGGAGATTATTGGGGGAAGTCTTTGACATTGATTGGCATTAACATTGATTTTGTTTTATGGTTAACCCTAACCCATTATAACAGTATGTCATAATGTTATAATGGAATTCTAGAATGTCATGATGTCATAATGGGATTCTGTAATGTCATGATGTCATAATGGGATTCTATAATGTCATGATGTCATAATGGGATTCTATAATGTCATAATGTCATAATGGGATCTAGAATGTCATGATGTCATAATGGGATTCTAAAATGTCATGATGTCATAATGGGATCTATAATGTCATGATGTCATAATGGGATTCTGGAATGTCATGAAGTCATAATGGGATCTATATTGTCATTATGTCATAATGGGATCTATAATGGAGAATTTAAATAATGTAAAAACATTTTAACTGGCTATGGTTTTAATCCCCCTTTGTTTAAAATTTGAGCTTTTACTGGCCACAGCTCACAAACTTGAAAGATGAAAAGTACTTCCAAGATTAAACATTGTTTATAAAACCAATCCTTTTTTAAAGTAAATGGGACTGACAGTTCACAAAGACACAGTGTTGGGAGCATATTGTTTTAAACACCCACTTACACTGTTTGTATAGGGTCTCTATATGATCACAGATAGTTAATTTGACCTTATACTTTCCTGGTATGTTTTTAAAGCCTAGATCACACAATAATACTGAATGGTTTACATTGTGGGATAATTCAGTGGGATATTGCTGCCTGTTCCTAGGTCAAAGGTTGTCACAGATCTTTTCTTCCTCTGCTCCAGAGCCACCTTACACTGCTCCACTCAAGCTTTAAACACAAATTATTATTTTTGCTGTTTAAAGCTCAAAAATCCTGGCTTTATTCTGATGTAGAGGCATATAGGATCTACACCACCACATTGTCACATTTAGGGTTAGAGGGAGAGCTGTTCTATTTCAAGTACACTATTAAACACTACAGTCAGACTAGCCTTTTCTTTCAGCTATAATTTCATAAAAAATGTAAATGCAGGCGTCTGACCTGAATTTGGAAAGAGAGGATTTCTACTTTACCAGGGCTCAATTAGACTTACATTTACTTCACATATTGTATAAAAGTGCTTCTGCCCATGTTTGTTTTCACTTGCTTCATTTCTGCCTTAGTGCCAGCTCTATTGATCTCTCACACTCACTTTTGTGTTTAAAACATAAAACTACAGAGCTCTACAAGCGCTAAGGAAAAAGGCTGTGTTTAATTTGAAAATGAGCCTATCTCGTGTTTAAGCCGGATTTAGCTACACAGACTGTAACCTGCTCATTTGGCAGGTGAGAGAGCTCCTCCTGTCGCTCCACCCCTGTCTGCTCTCAGTTTCTGACAAAAAATAGTTTTATCAATGCTGTGGGTAAAGTCTCTGATTTAAGTATTAGCAGTATTAGCTTTATTGTTAGCACTGTTAATCTTCTGCTTTAAATAGAGCTAAATCCTTTTTGAGTTTCTTCATTAAGGCTGAGGTCCACACTCAGACTTCTCTAACGTTTCTGTCCAACATGTCTTCACTGTCTCATAGTTTTTTAATCATTATTACAACAACTAATTGTACAGAATTAACTGTAAATATTGTTGCATCTCCACATTTGGTCTCAGTTAAACTTCCGTGCCGCGTTCTCCGTTGAGTCCTTTCCAATGATTGTATATTTAGTGAATAATGTGAGCCCATTGCTCCCCCATTCACTTATATTGTTCTTACCACAGAGCATTAAAATGGCGGTTACATCCAGGCTTTTCTGCTTTTACTGCCTAGTAATACTATAGTTTTCAAATAGCATTAACGGACAAAAATTTACCCCCCAGAGTTGTCATGTAGTAAAAACTTAGCTCTAGAGACCAGAGCCATCTTTTGTACCAGGCTGTAAACATGATTTTTATACTTGTAAAGTCGCCATTGGGTTTCTCCTTATATTTCCGCTTTTGGAGCCTGCCCTCTGGTGGACGGAGGTATATCGCTGTAAGGCGGCGCCCTTATGTGAGGCCTATATAAGGTATTCCATGATGGAGGCTTGGTCCTTTCACAGAATTAAACAAACCAAATGAGTGATAATAAAGAACTGTCATGTTTGCCCTCTCCCTCTGTTTAGTGTTAAATTTGTACAGAGGTCCGGACCACAGGGACCTCATATACATTATGTGAAGTAAATAAGTCTGATATAGCCCTAGTAAAGGAGCACTAAATCCTTTCATTCACACGTGCTGCACAGATCTTTCCTGTTTTTTAGAGATCCAGTCAGATGACTGTGTTTACAGTTCTAATTAAATTATAACTAAAAGGCTCTAACATGATACTTCGGAGCTCACATTTAACCTGGACACTCTCAGCAACATCCCACTTAATTATTTAGGCTTTAAAAACTTATTAGATATAAGGTGTAGTGTTCTGTATATTAAATAATACAGTATGAGCAGTGATTGTTTTAATTGATTGGAAATTTAACTCATATTTTTGGTGATCATATATAGAGCCACTACACAAGAGTTGGTCCCATTTATTAAAACAAGTAAAAGACCAATGTTTGTTTGTTTTTAAAGTCTGTGAGCTGTGTCTAATAAAATCTCAAATTTTAAACACACACACACACACACACACACACACACACACAAAATACAGTAAATCAAACCTATTTTGTTAAAAATGTTTAACTTTTTCTAACATAAGCTCTCCTGCTGATCAACCAAGAAAAGCATCTAAAAAAGAACAGATTAGAGAAGAAGTCAATTTAAATTTTTATTGAAAATACTCTTTATTGGCATTTCCTAGAACGTCAGATCACAAGCTGGTGTAGACTAATAGGAGTGCTCCTTTTTTGAACATGTGTTGGCCATTTTTTTCCGTTCCTGAATAATTTATTCAATCCCCTATTATTATTATTATTAGGGGCCAAGCACCGAAGGTGCGTAGACCCTATTGAAACCGTTAGATTTCTTATTATACTTCTGCAATGTAAGTCTATGGCAGCCCATAGAACCGTATGCTAAAAAGTTGTGAAATTTGGTACACTCATAGTGGACATTGTCAGCTGTCATCCTAACAAATTTGAAGTGTCTACCTTAATCCCTCTAGCGCCACCAACTGTCCAAAGTTTGACTTATGTTTATGTTAATAACTTTTGAACCGTAAGGCCTAGAATGAAAATTCTTTTTTCCTCTGATTCCTTAGCTCATGACGATTTGATTGCACCCTATGACGTCATTTTCCGCCATAATAGTTTTTCCGCCATTTTGAATTTTCTAAAAACGTACTTTGCGAACTCCTCCTAGGCCGTAGCCCGATTTTCACGAAAATTGAACCAGATCATCTTCAGACTATGCTGACTAAAAGTTATGAGAATAAAGTTGATTCTTCAAACCGTTGTCAAATACCGCAAATGAATTCGACTTAGTGCGCACAAAAATAAATGTCGGGTATATCTCTGCAATGCTTTAACATATTCCAACCAAACTTAGTACGTGTTATGGCAACCATGATTTGAGGATACCTGCAGAATTTTGGCGAAGCGCCTCCTAGTGGTCAGGAGATATAAAAAAGTGAATTATTTGCTTATATCTTCTGAACGCTTTTGCTAAAAATCATAATAATGGTCTCTTTAGATTCAGTGCGTCATGCCGAGTCCTGCGATACCAAATTTTCCCATATCGGCCATTTTGAGCGTCGGCCATTATGAATATTGTCAAAAAGTGCTATATTTTTAACGCATTGCTGCATCATTACGAAACTTGGTATGCGTCTTCGGGACCAAGCCCTGAAGGTACTCAAAAAGTTTTGGGGCAGCGCCACCTTGTGGTCAAAAGTTATAACCCAAATCAATAAATATGCTAATAACTTTTGATTCCGTTACCCTATTGTAAAACAAATTGTCTTAATGTGTTCACTGGATCAAGCCGAGAGCACAGATAACAAATATGTCCTATTCGGACAAACGTCCTGTTTGCCATGTTGTTTTTCTCCAAAATCCTACTTTTTCGAACTCCTCCCACACCGTTTGTCCGATTTTCACCAAAATTGAACCAGATCTTCTTCAGACTATGATGACAAAAAGTTATTAAAAGAAAGTTGATTCGTCAAACCGTTGTCGAATACTGCGCAAATGAAATCAACTTAGTGCGCACAAAAATAAAAGTCGGGCTATATCTCTTCAATGCTTTAATATATTCTAACCAAACTTAGTAATTGTTATGGCAACCATGACTTGAGTCTGCCTGCAGAGTTTGAGGACCTTAGTTGTTTCACACATCAGTTTGGTTAGAGCGCTGCCTCTGGATTGGACGTGATAAACCATTTAATCAAAGTGCTAAAGACCGTATTGATGATTTTTCGGCCATTTAGACTGAAGTCTTACTGAAATGTCTTTAGATGCTTACTGCCATTGGTCTGATGCTGCCAGCCATTAACACATTGAGTCTGCCTGCAGAGTTTGAGCACTCTAGTTGTTTCACACATCAGTTTGGTTACTGGTCGACCGTGATAAACCATTCAATCAAAGTGCTAAAGACCGTATTGATGATTTTTCAGCCATTTAGACTGAAGTCTTATTGAAATGTCTTTATATGCTTACTGCCGTTGGTCTGATGCTGCCGGCTATGTCGGCATGAGATTGAATGCCGGCCTAGTGCTTGGCCCCGTCATGGCTGCTTGCAGCTATATTTATTATTATTATTATTATTATTATTATATAGTTATTTTTTTGGTTTATTTTTTTGATTTTTTTAATTACTAATGATTACTTTTACAATAAACTATTTGGGGTAATACCATTTTCCCCGACTAGAAAAAAATAAATCGGGTACAGTCTGTGTCATCAGTTGAAGACCCTCATGCTGAGCTTTATGTTGTATTGTTGTTGATCTTGGACACTAATCACCAGCAGCAGAGCTTTGGCTGCAATGCCACTGTCCTCGGTTTTAAACTCTATCTGATCAGATCTGGGCATCGTTTTGAGCCATGGATTATTGTTGTCATATCAGGCCCAGCCCAAGGGATTACAAACACATTCACATGACGATTACATGCAGCTTAGCATTTTTTTTTTATCAAACGTCCAGCGATGAGGTTTTTTTTTTTAACCCGCACCTACTCGAGGTCCTACAGTGATAACGCTCGCTTCAATATTCTGCCAATCCATCTGAGCAGTGCCCATAGTGTAGTATAGAGTGGGCCAGATTGGATTGTATAAGTTTTGCTTCATTGGTTTCTCTTTGTATTTGTTAAACTGGTGATCTCAACAAGCTCCCTAATTGGTCCAATCGGAGGAATTATTTATTTCGAGCTGTACTTTACACAAATCTGCTTATGTGTTGCTGCAACTGGTGTAAACAGTTGAGAAACATCCCAAGTATTCAGCATTGATTTGACAAAGTGTAGTAAAGTTTTGGCTTGAGTTACATAAGCCCTACATCTACCCCCTTCACATTGCCTCCTTGCGTTTTCATTTTGCACAAAGGATTCCTCAAAACACACACAGGGCATTGGCGTGGCGGCCAGCCAGAGAGGGGCTCCAGTGTCGCCCGGTTTCAAAGCGCTCTTTGCTTGCAGTCCTTTTGATGCTCGCTCTCTGGCAGCAGTGAAGCAGAAATGCACAATGTCAAGCTTTGACATGAATTTGTCCCCAATCCCCCACACTGCCCTAAACCCTCCGGGGAAAGACCTGAGGAGGTTACAACAAAGTAGAAAGCCAACAAGGACAGCAGATTATTAGATGATTGCTACTGTGGTGTACCATGACCTGAATAAGAATAAGAACAGACACAAATAATTGCATATGAGCAATGTCATGTCTAACAATATAAACTTAGTGATGGCCAGAGGTCATGAGCAAGACAATAATGTACTACGATGAGACGTAGACTTCTGGGAGAGAGACTCAGGACTGTGGATATGAGTAAGAGGTGTCAGAGAAAACACACTGCATGTTGAGTCTTACACCAATGAAAAAATATATATTTGAAACTGGCTTCTTGGTGTAAAATAAATGTCTTGGGGGTTTACTGTATTTGTTCGGTTGGCATAACACCACTGTAATTACATTACCCGTTGATGTAGCTGCATTAACCTTTATTCTGTCTGTACTTTGAATGATTGTCCTACTTCTGTTACATATGCGGTCTTAACTTGAGGTCATGTTTTTTTTTGTTTCACATTAGTTGTGTGAGAGCAGGAAGAAACAAAAGGCAAGATAAATCATGTTTTTGTATACAAAACTGAAAAACATCATCTTCATTTAGTGGTAAAAACACATATTCCAATTAAGCCCCAAACAGGCCTAGGAACATAAATAACACATGATTTAGTTAAGTGCTTATCTCTGGGTCCACCTTAATGAGACTCTCATTACTTTTGCTTAAATTGGTGTGTTCAAGTCACTTGATGTGGAGCGTTTAGGACACGTCCCGAGATTGTACTGTTCCCTTCAGATGCTCCGACTGTTTACAATAGTATCTCAGAACAGCACTTATCACACTGATGTCTGTCACTAAAATATGACGTGTATTTCTATCTGATTACATCTTGATAATGTTTTTTAATGTGACAATATATATGACAAGTTTTTGAAATAAATTCCTGTTAGTAAAGTGCTGAAAATTATAATATATAAAAAAATGTCAGTTACTTAGATATCATTTCTTTTAGGCCTGAAATGCCTATGTTCAGAGCAGAAATGCTCAAAGGAATGCAGCATGAATGTGTCAAAACCGCGTGTGTGAGAGAGTCCGAGCCGTGTGTAACATTCCCGACAGTGTTGGAGGTATGTGAATTACGTCTTACTGAGAGAGAATGTGAAGAATGTGCTGCCACGAGAAGACTGCTGTTGTTTACTGACACAACTGCAAAGGAGGTTTTCTCTATCTGTGTGTGAATGTGTGTGTAAGTCACACACTGCTGTCACTTCCTGGTAAGAAACATCTAAGCTGTGATTGTTAGTAGTTATTTTTAAATGTCTTTTACAAGTCAGTCATGTTGCCAAAAAAAGCTGAACTTTAGTTTGTACACTGGGTCCATCTAAAATCTACTGAAAAGGAAGCTTAAATGTGGATAAGAAATGTAAAGTCTGTCTGTAATTGAATTGCACTGACTCAGACAAGCCTCCTAAATTACTCTTTTGTTTTTCAGATTTGGGATATGAGTGATGACGAAAGCATCTAAGTACAAACACAAGATGGTCACCTCTGCTGAAGACTTTCCTACACTTCTATTTTTTTCTTGTGTAAGCCTGGCAGACTTGGATCAACTGAGAAAAAATATTATACATTAAAACTGCTGAAATGAGAGTTGGACTGGACCAAGTATCTGTGTTTTATCAGTGCAGAATGTACCTTTTCTAATTCACTATCAAGAGTGGCCAGACTCATTCTCATTTTACTGCCTCGGGACTTTGTGTCACTCCAGACTTAGCACTATATGATTAGTTAAGAAAAAAGTGCAAGTAAATAATAAATTTAAGTCATTTTTAAATTATGTGAGGCAACTCCGTCCATTGTTCATGTCAGAAGTTATTGTTCATGAAATATTCAAGTATGTAACTGTACCATCTCTTGTTCTTTGGTGAATATTGAAAAAAACACTGGGTATAAATGTGTTTTCCATGTTTTGTACTTTTTTGAAGAAGAAGTAACTGCATTTCATTGTAATGTATGCAACTTGGAACTGCAGCTTGCATATTTATAAATTGGTGTTTTTATTTCAAAATAAAAATTACAGTATCTGCTACAATAAATGTTTAACTTCTGTTATTTCTCATTATTTTATTCAGGAGCTTTTCAAGAGATAAGTGTGCACAAATGCATTGCTCTATATTCTCCCATCTTTTCTTTTGCATGACAACAAAGGCCTCACAAATTCTTCTGCGGTTTAAAAGCACTTTATTGTTCTTTAAGGCTACTTAACGTACAAAAAGGTGGCCTGCCTAACCTTTTCAGCAGGAGACACAACCACAAACTTTTGATACAAATGTTTTACAGTTTAGAGTATTACTACCACCAAATACAAGCTACTTCCACTTCAAAAATATTTTTTGCACATTTGTTTGATTAATTGTATGTTAACCCAATATTAAAGTAAACAACCCCATTTAAAAAATTGATCAGTTCAGCCACATATACAACTTATGTGTACATAAATGTCACTATTACATCACAAAAGATGTAGTGTTACTTTCTGAGTTATTTCTTGACTGGGTAATGAAAATCATTGAGAAATGAGTGACAAGGAAATCATGCTTATTACATAAAACATTATTGCTCATGAGTAAACTCTTTGTCCAGATGTCTCAAAAGTCACATGTTCAACAGAAGTTTAATGGAGATTAATGGAAGTAGCGATTGTCACAGCCACACTACTGGCTTTTTGTGGTTTCATACGTTTACTGTGTTCCTGCACTTGAATCTTTACTCTAACAAGACAATCTATAAAGAAAAAAGATCAACTTTTTCACAAGAGAAAATGCAAAGATTACAATATAGGACAGGGAAAACAACAATTAAATAGCTACATATCATTAACAAATTAATTGTTCCTCAAAAAATACCTACGATTTTCTTTCTCTGTACATTCGTTACGCACAGCGTAATGATGGTCTTATAGTTACCCATTATAAAAAAGTCTTTATTAAGTGATTCTCCTACAGAGTGTAGGGAGTGTGTGCCGAAGCAGAAAGTGTGTCTACTACCTACAGGGTGGTAGTGAAATGATGAGAAAGAACAGAGAAAATATCCTCTGGACACCAAGCACTTTTCCCAATGTTTTAAAGCATGACACTAACTAGCTCCTGTCATAATTAGGGCCAAATCAACCAAAGAGAGCCATCCCTCTGACAGCTTTGAGACTTTCAGTGGCAGTTCCACATCTCGCAAGTTACTTATAGAAGCTCAGCTTCTTAAGCTGTGAACTTGACTGAGAAGTACAAGCTCCATTTAAGCACAAATAATATGATGCTCCCTGGTTTATTTCAGATTTCAAAGTGAGATCAATCGTCCATTCTGCTTTTGCTAAGGATGGAATGTGTGGACATCTTACCAACACCAAGCTTTCCACTCACTGAACACACAAATGTATCTGTCAGCAACTCAGTATAAAACCTTTTACCTCCTGCAACAAACTTAGCTCTCACGTAAAGCCATTGGTACTTGCTTCATTGCTACAAAATGAACAGCATGGCTTGGTTCTGTGTTTTGAATGCTCTAAATCTTTGCTTCCAAGCTAAAGATAATAAAGAATAGTATGCCGAGCTCTGTTCTCATTGGGATGAGTGCAGAAACGGTCTGTACAGAGTTCCCTATTGGAGGAATGTATGATACCCTGGCACAGTCTCTTTCACAGACTGAAGGAGTCTAGCTGAAGATACACATTTACAAATTCAGGATGGAAGCACTCAAACACAAGAGGATTTGGATACCAAGTCTGGACACAAAAAAATTAACGGCTGCCGGTAGAAACATTTAAATAAAGCCCCAAGTGCTTCGCCATCCTAAATAGCCTATCTACGCTACTCTTGCTGATCTTTGTGCCAACTTGGTGCCTGAGCTCAGTCATGCTGAAGGCTGTAGCATTCTGTACCAATGATGGATCAACATCTTAAAAAGCTTTACTGGCTGCTCATCTCAAAGCCAACTCATCAAGATGGCCTCTTGCTCAGTAATGGTTTTGAGAAAAGCAGTGCTCACATTGAACAGAGCCTGTCCAGAGGCTGTCCTACTACAGATGTTTGTTAGTCTATTAACATTAATGGAAAACAACATAAAAATGTAATAACAATAATAATAATATGGAGTACAACTGACCCAGCAGTAAATGTATAGTGTCTACTGTATGTCTGTTACTGACAACAATACAAGTAACTAATGTCTGTCAAAAAGGCTAATAATTAAGATTGAAATGCTTCAAAACACTAATAGATACCAGCTATTAAAACAAAACAAAACCATGCAGGTGTGTAAGCATTAGATACCCTTCAAACGCTGCAGAACTCCCACAGACACAGTGTGGAGAAGTGGAAAATTACAAAACATAATTATGACAGCCAAGTTTCGAAACAACCTTGTTCAAAGACACCTGACCTGCTCCGTCAGAGAAACCACAAAGTAACATGGAGTGTCATGTGTCGCCTCATCCCTGTATGCCTTTAAGCCCTGCTGACATTCTACAGCTTGATCAACTTTCCATCCTTTTATGTTCATAGTTTTTAGTTGAAAGCAGTAGCATCTTACTCTATGGCAAGTTGCCAACAGTGAACAACAGATATTAATAAACAATAAAGCTGGGAGAGACTGTAAAAATAGATTTCATTTTCTATTCCAATTGCAAGGTAAAATCTGGATCAAAATCTCGCTGTTTGTGTTAATCCTATTTTTGTTGTAGTGCAAATGAAACCAAGCCACTGACACAAGTATACAGTAACTACACCAGCAGAGCATACAGACACAGAGGCTTTGAGGAGAGGAGCTGAACAGGTGGCTTTTTGTGGTTTTGTTTTAGGGGCGATCCCACTAAAACACCAGGGGTCGGAGGCGTCTTTGGTAGCAAAGTCTGGTCACTTGTGAGAATTTGCTAAAAGTGTTTCTCTGTTAACTTTTCTTTCAAACATGAGCCATCTTGTGATACAAAAGCAGTAAACAAAACTACTGTTAAAGAAACAAACAGGAAGGGAAAAAAAAAGACATTAATAATTAAAACACCACGGTATCCCTCTCATTATGTACATAACTACAGACTGTTGCTCAGCTCCAAGTGTGGCATGCCGGGATGATGACCTGTCGCTCCAGTCTGTCCCAAAGTGAAACTACTCATTACTTAATGTCTTCTGTCATTAACAAAGTATAGACCATGTTGTTATTGCTTGATGCCAGGATTGAAGGGTTTGTGGCAGTTTGCGGTCCAGCAGGTGGGGTTGGCTGTAGGAGCTAGGATGATTGGCAGAGTCAGGGAAAGGCCCGCCTCCTTCAGGAAACCACCGAAGGGGAGTGGTTATGATTGACCGCATGACTGTCAGGGGAAGAGTTGGGGCTGCTGCCGGATGATGACGGACTGCCCTTATTTTTGATCTGCAGCCAGGTGTCGCCCAGCGCCTTGGCAAAGTGATCATCCACTGAGCCCGTGATGGACACAGAGTTGGTGGCAGCAGGTTCAGGCTCCTTGTAATTCTTCCCGAGACTGCGGCGGAAATGCTCCTCGATGACAGGGTCGCAGACTGTGTTAGCTAAAGACAGACAGAAGATGATGGATGAATAAACACTTTATATTACATTGATGTTGCTAGTGTGTATTTTAGGTCAGTGGAACTCAAAGGTCTGCATGTCTTCATTGGAATTTTACATTTCACTGTTAACCTCAATGAGATCCTTCAAATTTCACTGGCTTCATAAAAGCAGCCGCAGTTAAAGTATGTTAGTAGCAAGACGGACATGTTTCAAAAGGTCTAAACTAAACTAGAAGGCACCCGGGCAACAGTAAGAACATGTACAAGTGATTTTTAAAAAAAAATATATAACAAAACATAACAGCAGTTGTCTTGGGTACACTTACTGTTGATTCTCCTGTAGTTAGCGAGGTTTGAGCAGCCATTGTGGGAGACAGGACAGTGAGACATGTTACAGTTTCGGTTGTTTGCTGGGGCGCATGTGATCACAGAAGGGCGATTCTGAAACACAAACGCAAACAAATTCATAAAGGGATTGCTGTCCTATTTTCGGATTACCCTACTCGAGTTAAAGTTACAGTAAAATGTGAGACACAAAAAACACTATTGTACCTGCTGGCGTTCCAGGGCACTGACTGTGTGTGGCACTGTGGCCAGAGTGCTGCTGCGGGCCGAGTCCACCATGCTGTTCTTGGTGAGGGCCAAAGGCTGGTCCATGCCGGCTAGGTGGTGGTGATGGTGGGTGTAAAGGTGGTTGCTGTGAACTGCCAGAGAAGCAGGCATCACCAGGCGCTCAGTAGGGCTCCGACTGCGGTCCTTTGAGAGCAAAGAGCTGCGATAATCTCCATTAGGTTTCCTGGATAAACACAGAATAAAACTAAGACTTTACTTTTTTTGCCTACATGTTAAGTCAATTTGTTTGAAGATTTACTACAACTGGTATTAAAACAACAACATTGAGGTTGGTTTAAAAAAAGTATATAAAACAAAAAGTAGAAATGTAAAATGGGGCTTAAATACAAAATGATCCACATCACTAATAATACTGGCATGGAGAAACACATTTGTTTCTCAGATTTTTGTTCTCCTAAGAGGAAGGAAGGAACACTCGTCTGACTTTATCCAACATGGATCCACTCCAAATTTAATCCTGCACAGCGGGGCACCGTGGCCAAGAGTAGTTTCCTCAATTCAGCAACCCAATCTGATTAAACTGAGCCTCCTCTTTTTTGTTTACAGTTACTGTGCACACTACCAGCTAAAAAAACGCGTACATCTCGTTCTTTGTCTGTTAGACCACCTAATAGTCTGAGGAGCTAACAGGGACTAAGATTGATGTACTGGCTCATGTTATCTCCTTTTGCTTTTGTTGCACGGACAACTACTTCCATTCACATTAGCTCACACTGGCACCACACTGAAGCCTAAGTCATGTCTGAAAGTGGGTAAAACTACTATACAGAAACTACAGCCATGCAACAAGAGGCTGCTATAAACAAAACGTGAAAGCCATTGTACATTCTGCTCCAGAGGCCTGCTCATGGGACAAAGCCTGAATGCACACAAGGAAAGTCAAAGTGAAAAAGCTGCAGCGACCCCAAAGGTTTGTTTGGATGCAAAACAACCAGTTAGGACAAACAGTTGTAGATCCATGTGGCCAAGCAACCTGAGCGTTGGGTGAAGCATCTGGAAAAACAGAATAGTGAGGTGGGGGGTGGGGGGAAATGCTTGTGAATGCTTTGGACTTCTACTTTAAGAAAAGACTGAGAGGCTGGTAGTTTCCTTTTTGCAAAGGCTTTCCCAACTGCTCTTTGTCTTCCTTTTTCTTACGATCAGCAACAAACTTCCTGTGGGTTGGAGGAGGGAGAATTTGGTTGAAACCAGAGCAATCACCTACCAACACACATTAAAATGTATTCACTTTGTCATAATTGCGCTCAAGGAAAATGTACCATTTCTAAATAGTGTCTTCTAAACAAGTTAAACTGTTTCAATCAGCAACGAGCCCGATTTAGCGCTCTCTCCACAGCAGCTGCATCTTGAGTTAACTCGTGAAAATTGCTGCAAACTCTAATCATTGCCAAGGAGCATGCATGCCCACATCCTCACACAAGAGGGATCGACGAACGGGATCCACAAATTCAACCAATGAATAGCTTAGCTGTCGAACACACAGCCACCCCCTTCATCCCCACGCTTGATTGCCCCACCAAACCCCAGAGTGCGTTTCATGCCAGGATCAGGCATTCATAACCCACCCGCTCCTTTTGTCTCTCTAACTCACCTCTCAATTATGGTTAGCGTTGCAGCTGGGAGGAGAGCGTCAGGAAGAAAAGGGCGGACAGTGGATGAGACAGTGGCATGTGGGTGGTATTTAGTGCTAACGCTAAGTGAGGTTGGCCATGTCTGGGGCTAAGGAGGAAAAGGACTCCAGAGATGGTCATGGAACAGAAACAATAACCCTATACAAATTTTCATAATTAATAAAAAGAAAAAAAACCTTTTATTTGTAGAATAAATGTGCTGTGAGACCAAACGAGGCCTGAAAATAATTTTATTTACGATGGCTTATGTGTAGCCTGGTACTAGTGGCACTCGCTGTGGTGGGCTTTCACCAAAAGATCCTTCATTTAAGCTTCAACCCTCAGAAGATAATGGATATAGTCATGTATCTTCAACAATATTACGCTCTCATCTTTGATTAAGTACAGCCTTTAAAGTTGTTTGACCTACACTTCTTTTTTCAGGCCTCGCAAACCACTACAATTCTTTTGACAAACCATAGAAGAATTATAGATACAAACATAAGAACCATAAGCTTTAAAATACAGTATCAATTTTGAGTGTGCCAAACTTGAGCCTGTGATTTTCTGAGATTCATTGTACTTTGACACAAGGCCATGAAAGAGCTATTTTCTTCTCACTATTGTGCTCGGAAGCCTTCAGAGGAAACCTCACTACAAATCTTAGCTGGGCAGAGGTTCACATCCTTCTCCTTGAAGAAATAAATAAAGAAGTGAGGAGAGAAAAGAAAGAGAGAGATACACACACAGGAAACATCTGGGAAGAATCATGGAGCAGAAAAGACGACCAAAAAAAAAAATAAAAGTAGGAGGAGGATGAAGGCTTGACCGCAGGTTACGACTGGGCCCCTGATCTGCGAGGACTGGAGAAAGCCACAAAATGAATATAGACACACACAAGCATATGCACAGAGAATAAGCCACAGGGCTATGTATAAACAGTATCTAAACATCTTGCAGCTCACTCTGCTGGCTCCAGGCTTTCGAAGCGGTTCTGAGCGGAAGTTGGCAGCTATGTCTATCCATAATGTCCAGACCCAAAAGGTAATATCTTATTGTATTGAGTGCATTATGCAGTAAAATGGCTAAGAACAATCTTATATTTTTGATGGTAGTAATGTAACTGCTCATAAACCACTTCCCAATTGAAGATTTTTACTCATGCAGCAACCTTCTGAAACATATTTGTCAGATAAGTGATTGCAGAGAGAGAGAGAGAAGTGAAGAAAATCCTTTGTTATCAAAGCTGGAACAGATTAAATATGGAAACGACCATAACAAGAAGGCAAAGCAAACAACACAAAGTGAACACAAAGAGTGAAAAGACCCACACCACCCTCCTTCCCTTAAACGCACCGAGGCAATCGTCTCATGTAAAACAAGAGGGTAACAATGACTTCACCAGTGTTGGCCGCACTCGCACACACTGTGGCTCTTCCCGTCTTATTTTCTCTACATTTGGTCTCTAGAGAAACTTCCATGAGAACAACGCACTCATGAAGTTCCCAGTACAAAGCAGCTGCATGTTCAGCTGGAGTTTTCACTTTGCAAAAGTACTTAATGCAGAGATACCAACGGGTATTTTAAATGTACATGCTTTACTATTAGTGCAACCTGGCATACATGCAGGTATTTTATTAAATTCTTCCAATGCTTTTGTACATCTTTATTCAAAACTCAATTAAAACTACATCCCTATATGTCCTCTTTTAAAAAGCCCAAAGAAACACTGTGTGTGTCGGCCCCTTATTTTGAGAAGAAGGAATCAAGCAGCTGAGCAGGAAGATTTCTTTTCTGGTAGGTCTACAAATTCACAGCAACTTGCAAGCGAGCAGGCCACAGCAAGCTTCCAGCCCGCAGGCTCCAGTGGACAGGATAAGGCTTCTTTGTTTAAGGCTCCTCCTACTCCTCAGAGAAAATGAAAAAGTCGCCCCTGCTGCCTGACAAGGAGCCCACTCAAGCCACAAAAACAGATGAACGCACACAGAAGATCACAAATGGGCGGGATAAGAACATTTATGATTAGTATACACAAGAATAATTCTACTCCAATATGTACTTTATGGAAACTTTCAGCCTGTTTTTAGACACTTTACCTGGTTTTCCTACTTGCAAGACATGCCCACAAGTCTAAAAGGTGTCATGTGTCAGACTGTGTGGACACTCACTCAAAAACTTAACTTACTGACAGAAAGAACTCTTCTTCTAAGAAACATTAACAAAAGCGCACTTCACTTTAAAAGTGTTTTTGAGAATAGAAAAAGTAACAAAAGCTTCTAGTCAACACAGACAAAAAAGCAAGCCCCACAGACAGAGGAAGGCACCAGATTCAACAGCTAAGTTGGTGTCCGATAACAATCTTTGGATATCTAAACTGTGTGTGTGTGTGTGTGTGTGTGTGTGTGTGTGTGTGTGTGTGTGTGTGTGTGTGTGTGTGTAGCACTTTTGCTTTTTCAATACATTTTCTTTTTAGATCAAAGTTGATAAGTTTTAAATCATGTCAAGTTGCTGCTCCTAAACTTGACAGCGGTAAATGAAGCAGAACGCTCAAGTAAGTTAAACAAAAGACAAATTCATGCCGAAGTTTCCCAACAGTGTCAACTCATTCTACCCACTATTTTTAGCTTGACTTTTTCAGTAACCACCTATCATTCTCCACTTGAGTGTAACCATGCTCGTTCAGGAGACACAAGTTTTAACAAGTCCCCAACAGTTACTTTTGCCAGAGAAACCCCTGAGAGAACCTCACATTAAAAGACTAAAAATAAGACAACTTTCGGATGGCCTAAAGGCATATGGGCTTCCAAGATAAAAAACTGTTTTTGAATCTAGTTATGGTTTAAACTTTTTTTTTTTACATTGGAGCACTGTATTCTTTTTGTAGAAATGGAAAGGTCAACACTTCTTTCTCATATTTCTCAAAAATACTTGTCAATGTGAGTTTTAGGGTTTTTGAAAAAAAAGGGAAAAAATTATAATGTAATGAGTCAAACAGGCAGACCACCAGAGCAGCTAATTAAAAAAATATATATATTCATAAAAAAAATGGCATAAATGTAGTAGTAATGTAGACTTTAAGCTTCCTATCCAAAAAAGTACTCACTTTTAAGTGTTATCTGAATGTATAGTATTAGTATTTTCCAAACACCAACTGCTTTGTGTGCACATGCTGAATCACATAAAGTATTGGCAATGACTTTGTACTTCTCTTAATCCAGACCTTCCCATATACTTTCATTCACTCTCCCAGCTTTGTGGACAACAAGTGGATATTAGTTGTGTTTCCAGCAGCTTAGAGCTTTCATGCATGCAGAACTGCACAGAACTACACCTCTTTTAATGTCTCGGCAATAAATAGCAATGGCAGGAGTCCCATGACTGACTAAGTCAAGCTGAGAGAGGGAGGGAATGGAGAAGTCTGACTCTGCTGCCCCCAGCCCTACACTCTTTAGCAGCCAATCAACGCTCCAGAATCTCTGGAATTTCTGGAAGTGGGAATGTGGGAACGCTAGAGATGTGAGTAATTTTCCTGTAGTGCAGTAATGGTTTCTAAGTAGCCCGAGACATACAGCTATAAGAGGAGCCATGTGGAGCCAGTTTAACCTGGCCATGCCCAAACTGGAACATCTGAGGTAGCCTGCCTGGACACAACTTTCCAAGCAGGACAACAGAAACATAACCCAGAATGTGAATCTGGCAGTGTGTGCAAATGTAGGCTTAAGAGACAGACAATAAGTATGTTTACATGCAGAGTATAGCCACACTTACAGGTCAACTATAGGTCTGGACTATAGTCTTTGTTCCAGACTAAGAGGAACAAGTATTGACTTTGATGAGCTTTTGATTTGAATTGGACTAACACAATAAATTAATTTGTATCCTGAATGTAAAAGGTACTGGATACATACAGCTGTGCAGCAAACAGCCGGCTCATCTTGGCCACATGCTCATTGTCGTCTAAGTCGCTGTCGCCCTGGTCTCCGCTCAGCTTCCTCTTGGTGGGGCTGATGGGAGGAGGACCCGTCCTGTGATTGGAGATGGAGGATAAAGATGAGGAGGATGACGATGAAGAGGAAGATGAGGATAGGGACAAGGACTGCAGTCTGGGATCCCCCCTCAATGCTGCTTCACCTGAAGAAAGAAAAAATACTTATTGGACATCACGATAAAGATTTCAAAAAGAAGTCAAGTTAAATTGGTAAAAGCATTGGTAATAACATGTCTACTCTAACATTATAATCACAATAAAGCAGTGAGAAACAGATAAGTTTAAGGCAAATTTTTCTCTTTACTGTACTCACAACTGAACGGTGTGCCCATCCAGAAATGTAAATGATGGTAATTAACTAAGAAAAAGCTATTTTCAAATACAACTAAACTGTTTTATTAAAACTCTAAACATGTTGACCACAAAAGTTACTTTAGCACTGCACAGCTGTGTTTTTCCTTAAATTCTGAGAGCTGTTAATTTATACAGTTTGCTAAGAGAAGCACAAACCTCTGGGATAAGCAGAGGAGATCTGGTTTGGGATGTTTTGGAAAAGAAATATAGCAGAGGTTGGGTTGTTCATTTATGTGTGTGGTTCTACTTTTCTTTGGCCTTGCTCTGGGACAGAAGGCCCACAGAGTCAGTGAGTGGGAGGAAGAGCAAGAGAGAATCAGGAAAACTACTACTGGCCCTGTCTCAGCATGGGGACTTTCCACTGTTCAGCTTTATGTTTCTATCCATTCCATCTTCTACTGCTTCTATCCAAAATGTCAAAATGTGAATCCATGTCACAAGTTACCATGTTGCTTTTACTAACTTTTAAACTTACGTATAAACTTCAGTAACTATCACTGTTGTTGACAATGTTTGGTGAGTTACATAGCTATATTGTGTTTAGCAGAAAACTGAGACTACATTTTCTGGTATACTATATCCCATACTCTTTTTGGCCAATCAGAAGAGAGAACTATCCGTATGTGTTAACTGCCAAGTAGATTAGATTTGTTGTTAGATTTTAAAGAGGTAAATGACCTACTCTGTTATGCCTAATGGTGAAATGTAAACAGTAAAAATGAAAAACCATTAGCAAAATGGTGGTTAGTTACTTCTTATTTAAATGGAGACACAAAAATAAAAGTATTTCATTGATAAAAATAACAGTACAGTAAACAGTAATTACAGCTCACGAAAAAAAGGCTCTTGCAAACACCAAACAATAAAAGGGCTTTTGAAAATGATAAATGATGCTCTACGTATATTGAGCATGGGCTCCCAGATGCAGCGGCCGTTCCTTACATCGAATGCTCTCCCACATGTTCCTGCTCGCCCCACTATGTGCCATGGCAACAAGGGTGACATCACTGTGTTTGGCAAGACAGAGGAACGGCAATAAAAGAAGGGTGACAAGGATTCTGGACAAATGGCTTATCTGAGGTTAGTGAGCATAACTCTGGGAGTGGAAAAACATATGGCCGCCGTGCAAACATCTCTTGAGCTGATAAAAATATTTACTACAGCACACTACATTTTTAACTTAAACCAGTTGTTTGCATTCTTATATGCTAAGCATCTGAGGTCAAGTAGGTCTCTCTTTTTGACTTTATTACATGACTATGCTAAAAAAAAATATTCTTATTGAAGAAATCAGTGAAAGGCAGGTTGTTAGAAGTCGCTCCATTGTCCCCCTCCATGCACTCAGCGTTCATTAGATCCACATGATCAAAGCCAATTTTTCTTGACACAACTTCAAACAGTTCAGAATCAGGATGGGATTGGATTACAAATGGACATGAACCTTTTTGCCTCTCTCCACTTGCCTTTTCCTACTCCCTAATTTACCAACCACTTGAAAATAAGAGTCCAGACCTTGTATTACAGAAAATTGTGATTGAAAAGGGTGAGATTATATTTAAAAACAAGGCAAAAGGGAAGAAAAAAGCAATACAGGTCCACTGTTCTAAGCAGGTATTCAACATGGTTGGTTTTCTCCTGTTCAGCAGCAAAAAAGGACAGTCAGCATGGAACTCTGGCTGTTGGGAGCTTTACAGAGAAATGGAGGCTAAAGGAAGCAACCAGGCAGAATGCATACACAAAACAAATATACAAAACAAAATATATTACAGTCGCTGAAGCAATTCATTTGTTTTTTATTTTATTTTCTAACACACTCCTGATCATTTATTAAGTTACACAAACAACATAATCACCTCAAGTCTATTTCCCTTACATTCCCATATGTACAACATTTAATGCAAAAAACAGACATAAGATTACAAAAAGGCTGAGTGATACTGTAGTAAAGTGTCTGAATGGATAGACAGATTGATTTTTTAACAATAGTGTCAATTGTGAGAATAAAAGCTTAAAGCTAAACAGCAGCCCATTGTGTCATCGTATTATCTTGGGTAAAAAGCACAAAACGTTAGATCCAAACCTTTGTCATGAAGACAGTTCACTCTCAAGCCAATATCAATCCTCAAACAGCACAGAAGTGTAATCAAACCTATTCCATGGGCTTACATCAAAAATAAAACAGACTTTATTTCAGATACTAGAAGGCACTGTAAAATTCAGCTTTAATCTAGAGACCATCTATTCACTAAAATTACACTTGTGCCATTTTGTCAATCAAAATGTTATTCATGTGCACTAGATTTTAATCATATAGAAAAGCATCAGTGTAGGCTGCTGCAAGGGCTTGTAATAAAATAAAATAAATAAAATAAAATTCTGAATACAGTAAACAATCATAATATTAAAAATCTCAGAATATCTTTTAGAGTTTTGTGGATGGGTTATTAAAAACAGCTGGATGTAAGGTTGTCATGTGTGAGCACCAACAGCGTGTCATTGTTGAAAAGTTATCAGGTACCAAACTCAGCTTTCTTTGCTGGGATATGGAAGCTCCAGCTCTCAGCCTTCATGACATAACATGACACCCAACACGACTATTGCTGAAAATAACTCACAGTCCATTGAGAGGATAAAGAAGATTGTGCATAATGCTGTTTTTTTTTTCTTTTAAAAATGGTATGTCACTTAAGTTTTGATGATACGAAGGAAAACCCCCATTTGAAGAGTCAGCCATTGCAGAAAACGCACACATAGCATGAGCATGATTATCCTCTCTTCCTTCATGAACCCAACAGTGTAGACGGACATAGTAAACCGTCCCGATGTTTTCAATAAGCTGAGGCTACGCGACAGAGCCACACAACGTGACGACTCTGCAAAAGTCAACTTGCTGTTTAAAAGTTTCGTCTGCTTTGACTCGACACGGTTCAACTTTGAGACATAAAAACTAGCTAGACATAGAATTGATTTTGTTGCATATGTAAAAACTTTCTGGGAAAACAACAATAGCGCCATCGCCGCTACCGCTGGCTTTAAAGTTTTCAAAACAACGCAACATGCAAAATAATGTAGGGCACATTCGGCTCACCTTCGTAACAGAGGATACCAATGTTGTTGTTCATTTTGTCCAGATACTGGTAGTTCAACAGATCCATCTTTGTGAGTAACATTTATCGAGTTTTAACAAAAAGACCAGCTTTTTCTTTTCCAAAGCGACGGTCAAAAAGCTAAAGGCCCAGCCTCCAACTTTAGTTTTCTAGAAAATCCCCAGCAGAAGCACGATAGTATCGGAAACAGCGCACTGCAGTCGTTATTACAAAGTTTTAACACTTTGTGAAATAACTGTGAATATATGACGGCATAGAAGAGCGAAAAGTAGCGTCAGTTGTCCTCACAGCCAGCTGTAAGTGGACTGCACTGACACGCAGGCTATGCTTGGTATGACTCCTACGCTGCTCCAGAGGTTTGCAGTGTGGCGCAGAGGGGCGCACTGGGCATGCTCAACAAATCCCTGGAGCGCCTCAAATATCACGGATGTTTTACGCACAAGATCAGCCCCCACAAACACAACCAAGGGGCGAGTGAAGGGAGAGGGAGTTGTAGCTACTCCAACAGTGTACCAGAAATTAATCAATGTAAAGAAAAATATAGACGGCAAAGAAGCCATAAACGTTGGGTCTGTCTGGGAGCAGCCTACTATTCCGCGCTTACTCCAAACAGACAAACCACAAAATAATATATTTAAACAAGACAAACACTTTTTCAGAACGTCACTAGCTTGTACCATCTATACTTTTTACACAAAAAAAAGAATACAAATATAATTGACGCCACCGAAACAGCTCAGTGAGTTTGACAGTGGTCCTCTCCTGCCCCCTGGTGTCTGAGATGTACTGCACACAGGTTTAGTCTTCAACGAGTGATGTGGAGAAAGAAAACAGATACAGTCTCCCTGGATGAATACAACAGGATTTTGACAGTCATCATGTTACATGTTTTGTGTGGCAACAATGGAGAAGAGTTCCCTCGGGGCAGTTACCAGAGTTTAATGAGCAAGGTGTGTCTCTGTGAGCGTGGGTTTGCACACCAACACACTTACAGCCAAGCTTGTGTGTTTATATGAGACACGAGACACGGAAATACATGACCTCAAACCAGATCTGCTTAATCCTAATGGTTAGAATGCCATAACAAAACTAGCTTCTAACTAAAAAACAATCTTTTCTCTTTAGCTTTAATTTGGCCAGTACTTTTTTAATGTAATGTAATGGTCATTTCTACAGCAACAGTAAAGTATAGGCTAGCATTACAAGCAGGAAGTGTTTTTCATAACATTTACATAAATATAAATATTTATAGTTTCTTTCAAATTCACAAATTCTTCACATAATATACACAGTTTTAGTTAAAATTTAGAATAAACTATCAAAAACAATCTCTTGTGTGGCTGGATATATAGTATATATAGGAAGACTGCTTGATATTCTTAGTTGGGTAACTAGAATGACAGATGTAATGGTGTTTGTCTTGGACTGGTTTGCTGTAGGATTCATGACTAAGAAGTTTAAGGGTTTCACAACAAGTTGGTTAAATTCCATATTGTTCTCACTGGGAGGGGTTTATACACACAGCTTAATAGTAAGAAGCTCATTTCAGGAAATTACTTCTTTCATGCATTATTTCTGGTCTTGGTAAGGTTTGAATAGAAACTATGGTCATAATATAAAGTGCAGCTACGCTTTCGGGTTGCCAGCATTTTCCTATTTAACTATCCTAACCACATTTAACTTTCATCTAGTAATTTAATACAGGACGGCTCACCTTACATAATGGAGAAGTCCTGCTTCCTTGTCTTTATCACTGTACTTCCTGCCTTCCTATGTATTTACCTTATCTATGATGACACAACAGTACCAAACCTGCTTTTTCTCCCGAGGTGCTGTCTTTGTGAACAGGCCTCGACTTCTCCAGGGAGTGGGTGTGTCATGAACACAAGCCAACTTAATAATAAATGCTTTTATTACTACGCTCCAGGCTGGTTAAACAGGTATAAAAGAAAAAATAAATAAACTAAATAACAGTACTTCTTCACTGCTTCTTACTGTGTTACTTTTTAGAGTTTAAATAAATGTAAAAGGGATGCAAAACGACAAAAAATAAATAAAAACATTTGGCAAGAGGCCAATCCCTCAACTGTGACTTTCCTGTAAACCTTGAAGTTTGAAAGGTCCAATTACAAAAGAGCAAACAACTTAAAGACCAGTTTATCAAGTTTAGAAAAAGCTTTTTGTTTTACATCTTAAACTCTTTAGGTACAGCCTGGCTTTAATTATTGCCTCACCTGCCAAGGAATATGTTACTATCAAATATTCTTAAATGTAATAAACATTAACTTACAGGTTGCCCACAACAAGACATTGAAGCACGTCCCTAGGTGTTTCCAAATCTAAAGATTCCTATCACACAAAAATAAATATCAGGTTTCTGGAGCAAAACAATGATGACAGCTAACTGTATGAAAGTGAAGCTCTTCCCATTTATAACTGTGTTTGTGAGATGAACAGTGAAAGGTGAGAAACTGTCAAACGTCATTTAAACAATTCCAAGCTTAAAAAATAAAATATAATAAAAAAATTGGATTATTAATAAAGGACAATAGCTTAGGGCCTGTTTGTTATGGGATGTTACAGCTTTGGTAATACAGTGTGCCCTATATGAAGCAACTGTAATTTACAGAAGCAAGTACAAGACATGTTTAAAGCTAGAATCAGAATGGCAGCCAGGAACCAGGATCTCCTCAACAATCATTACAGGTTCTTGTTAATGTTATACTGGCTACAAGATAATACAAGATAAGCTTTGTCTCTCATTTAAGAAAGTGTACTCCTCTGTGTGCTACATTTCTTTATACCCCATCTGCTCTGCTCCTATTAGGAGAGTATGTGTTTACTTTTACTCTAAAGTACTGTCACACTTTATCCTTCAGCTCTCTCTTGTGGTATGTCTCTGTGTTTTTGTGTACTGCTGCCAACTACTCTCCATTTTTTTAATTACAATGTTTCACCATCTAGCGTTTGTTAAATATGTCCTTCAATACACTATTTCCACATGACTTCCAACGTTTAGTTTATATTTTAGTTTATTCAGTTTATAGCATAAGTAAATAAGAACAAACAGTACCTGTGCCCATAAGACCTGGTGGCTGGTGCTGAAAGATGTATGTCAGCATAAACTATTAGCTGGGACACAAATGAGTCCATGAATGGCACAGTGCCAAAGGCAACTCAAATTATGGGAATATTATCTAGTATGGTAATGCTTATTTAAAACCAGTCTATGACAGACATGTTGCTAATTAAAGTATGATAACTCATAAGAGATCTCTAATCGTGCAATGGAAAATGAACTATTCTGCCATGTGGGACCTATGATAATATTCTTGCCATACACTAACAATTAACTGGTAACTGACTGACCTGAGGGAGCCCTCATTTACTGGCAAAGCCTGCTCCTACAGCAGGCCCAGTGCTACTTCAAATCATGTTCTGCATTGGTGTTCTCAGAATTAGGTCTTACTCACTTACTGTTAAAATGAGAATGAGCAGCACAGGGTTAGTACAATCCATTTATCCCTGTGATTTAGCGCAGTCACCCATTGACACGTTGACCTTCGACATACGACCACACTCACCACATGGCTTAGGTAATAAGGGTTTCTTAAAGACCCATGACATGTCATACCTATGACATGCCCAACCCCTGATAATGATCGAGCCTGTGTGTTGATAATTAACAAGTTTTGCTGGATTCACATTTAACTGACTTGTTTGCATTTGCTTTGTCACTTGTATGCATATTGGCAGAGTGGTTAGAGCAACAAGAAGGTCGTGACTTTGAAACCCGGACGACTCTGGTCTTTCTGTGAGTGTGTCCTCCACGTTACTTTGGGTTCTCTCCAGGTACTCCGGCTTCCTCCCACCGTTTAAAGACATGCATGTATAGGTGCATGTCAACCCTGCGACTAACTGGCCATTGTCCTGGGTGTACCACACTTCAGGCCCAAAGCTGCTGGGATAGGCTCCAGTCACCTGCGACCCCAAACGGGACTAAGCGGTAGAAAATGAATGGATGACTTGTATGCATTGAAAATTAACGACGAAAGGCAAACAGGGTAGTGCTGGTCAAACATATTTTAAACAGATATTACCTGAAATAAAAGATACTTTGTTAATAATTTGATGTTTTCGTTCTTTTTTGTTTAAGTAATTTCAACTATTGATAGTGCCAATCTAAACATACTATATATTGGAAATTGCCTGTCCTAAATAGTAAACATTAGGTGCCTGTATTGCTCTGAACATCACTTTTATTACCCTTTGCTGATCAAGAAGCATTTGCTGCAGAATCCTTGCTCTGAACTCAAACCTATAGGAAGTAACAGCTGCTTGTCCTACTAAAAAGCAGTTCTTTTAAACCATACTGTGCCCCACACACTGAAGATAAGTTACAGCAGTTCACCATGTGTAGGCTGCCACTCCTCTGTTCTGCACCTGTGTCATGTTTCACAAGCTGCGCTGGGGAGAGATCTGCCTGAGCCTGGACAGACTGGAGGGCAAATGCACTCCTGCACAGAACAAGAAAAACACACCCAAGAAACCACTCTCACGACTTCCCAGTCCAACTACCACCCACATAGGAAACTTGGTGCCAGGGGCAGCATTTTGACAACATGCCCTGCTGCAAGAGCTCTGATTAATGTGACCTGATACATCATCAACAAACAACAGGCTCTGACAAGTGCCTAGCTCTTACTTCCCGACAGTGACCAACAAATATTTTCCATCAGTGAAATAATTTTCTTCTATTGTACAGTCCAGTACTGCACTATATTTTGGGTAGAAGAAGTATGACCCCAGAGACTACTCTTAGAAGATATTTTGTTTCCATGCACTATTGCTGCAACAAAAAATAAATAAAAACACACACATCTCAAAGCATTATTTAAAAACAACACAAAGAAGAAGAGATGGTCCACTTTTAGACTGCTTCCTGTAGCTCAAACTCCAAAATGACTGGTGGTGTTTAAACAAACCATGGAAACTGTAACAATGAAGGGGGTATTCTGCAAGTGTGTGTGTTCTCTAAACAAACAATCAGTGTGCGAGTGTACGCCGATAAAGCTGGAACAGAGGCCACAGACATCTTCTCTTCGTTTTACCATTATTCCTTTTTGTGTGTGTTGTGGTTCCTGTGCTTAACAAAAGGTCAATGTTTGATCTTTTCCACCATGTATCCAAACTGCTGGACTCTGGTCTTTATCTAACATCGAAGATCCAATAGTCAGTATGCAAGACTAGTTTATATGCACAAACTAAATGATGCATCTTTGGAGTCTGGCCTATAGTGCTGGTTTGCCACCATCAGGAAGGGTGGAGCTCAAGTAACTTTATCCCTTCCACGTAGCCACAAACTACTAAGACAGTAAGTATTAAGCTATTTCCTGTCTTGACCATTAAATACAAGCTGCTGATCACTTTACAGCTCGAATTACCAGGGTGTACAGGCAAAATAAGGAGAATCTGATTTAAGCTGTGATTAGTGGTGCTTTCAGACATCTTGTTCTCTGGAAATTATTGTCCAATGAGAACAAGGTCTGGACCAAAACAGTGTGTTAAACTGAACTACCATTAAACCATTTTTTATATGTTTTGCAAGTCATTAATATTAGGTTCAAAGAAATGTGTTATCTAAAAGGGGTGTGGTTTGAAGAAATGAGGTGATGATTTGTATTTGAAGCTGCGAGTGCTGAGAATCACAAAACACTGGCCCAGACAAGCCTCACTCAGTCCCTCTGTTAGAGCAGCTGTTATGAGGCAGGCCCAAGCCAAGCCTCTCCTCGTTCAGCAGCAAGTGCTCCAGTGTCAAGTGCCGCACAGGCGCTACAAAGGCTCGTCATAAATGAACACAAGCACGCAGAGGTTATTGACTCAAGTAATTCACTGACTCACTCGAGCTGCTTGGTAGGTTGGATAGCTGGTTTGTGGCTGTACTAGTTTCTTCTACGCTTTTGTGAAAACAGGTTGTGTATTGTCTTTGGACAAAGAGGCCACGCTCAGTCCATAACAAAAAGTGACATCAGCGCAGAAGAAAAAACAAAACAACTGCAGGGGACCGAGGGAGGAGGAGTGGACAAGAACCCTTGTGCCATTTTACACAAGGACGTAGGTATTCAGCTAACTTCACATTATGGGAACAGGGTGGTGACAGGAGAGACATAAGAAGTTTTCTTAATATTTCCAGCCTCTCAATACAGATGGCTTTGATTTCTATTTTATTAAAACACATCCTAATTTCTATATACATTTTATTTACCTTAAATAGGTGTCTCTTTAATTAAATTTCCTGCAATAAATAAACAAAAAAGTCTTCTTTTAATTAGTGGAGAGCAATTTTATTGAATGTTTAGCGTGTTTGCACAGTTCCTCAGCTCAGAGGTCTGCTGGCTTCTTAGAGGGCCACTGTGAAGGATTGGTCATTAATGTTTTTCTTAGCAAACATTAATAAGAATGGAAACAGAAGACAACACCATAGCAAATATGACTCAGACGCACAGACATTGATAAGAGAGCAACACAGTTGGAGGGTAGAACACAGGTAGAGTGCTTGCAAACTACGCAAGAACACAGGAGACCAGGTTCTGATCTTAAACCCAATGTCACCCCCCTCTCTCTCGCCCTGTTTCCTTCAACCTACTGGCAAATATCAATAAAGGCAAAAAGGCCCCAAAAAATATATATATTAATATTAAAAAAAAGATAAAACTAACGCAAAGAGGCCCAGAAGCGCAGAGGCACCACAGCCGCAGGTTAACACAAATGTGCAGCTGTTAAAAAGCTGTGCTGGTGGCGGTTGAGTGTGGTTGGTCTTATTTGCCTGTAGATCTGCAAGTGAAGGTTTGTACAAAGACTTCTATTGTGAAATGGCAGAAAAGAGGGCCAACGCTCAGAGCCGAACATTATGTTGTACTTAGAAATGATCACTCAATGATAGAACTCATTAAAAATGTTGTTTGACTACATTTGATTTGACTAAATGCATTACAAGCTTAAGAGACACTTACTTTCTTCTTCATTTGCATGTACAAAGGAGGCGGCTCTTGAAAGAACATCCAGTGGTGTCTCCATGCTTGGATGCCTACAGGACATAGGAATATGCGCCTTATAAAGTGACATTAGGTATCAAATCCAAGTACATATATGCATATTTAAGAAAGCATTTACAGAGCCCTTTAACCATGCTGCTTAGTAACAGTGTACAAAAGGTGGAATTACTTCTAATTTTGTGGCGTCCACTGTATTGTCCTGAAGTTTTATGTATTTTTGCTGGCCTTAGAGAGGTATTTGGAACATGTGCCCACAAATTTGATGGAGGACTTGTAAGATATTTGTTGTACCATGCTGAACCTTGAGTACAACTGTGCTATGAATGGTATTTTCGTGGATAAAACACGCTGTAGCGCACATATCCCTCATTCTGCATTCCTCAGATACCTTTGCCTATTTTTTTTCTGGAAAACAGCATAGTTAATGAGCAAGTACAAAAACACAATCTCTGACCCAAAATACAAACATTCAGATATGGCCTACTCCCTAATTATTACTGATTTACAACTTGGCTCTATCACATTGTTGTTGCCATGTTTAAAGTTAAGTACGACAACTGATAAGACCGGGGTAAACATTAAACCGTTTGTATTAGCTTGTTTAGCAAATTCTAACTTCCAAGAAGTCCACTCTGAGAAACACGTTACTGAAGTTCCCTAATGTCCACACAGTTAGCCGTAGCTTTATTGACGCGAAAGTTTGGGAAGACGCCAGCGCAATTTCACCTTCGATGCACGTTTTTCGTTTCTGTCTTCAGCCAACTCTCATGGATGCTTCCTTTAAACCCAGCGTGGTGCAATTAAACTGGCTTTTATGACCAGTTGGCTTAAGTGAAAGCCATAAAAACAGCGAAACTAGGACAGAAGAAAGTTGATGTTAGCAGGCAGCACATACCTCCTACAAGCGCCACTTTGGTATCTTCCAGTGTATGCTAGTAACCGTAAACAAAAGCAGGAAGCAAAAAAACAATATACCAATAAAAAAGTATCAAAGAAAAGCCGCGGGTAGATGGCGATGATCCAGTGAGGACAACAGTAGCAGTTAGGGCTGTCGACACAAACTTGCTTGTAAACGAGGAAGGCTTGGAGCAGCGAGAAGAGGAGGAGGAATGCATGGAATGATGGAATTCAGTGCGTAGCAGGTGGTGAGAGTGGAGCGCGCTGATTGGCTGAGACTGGGAGCTATGATATCAGCATACATTATGGTAATAGGGCATTGCATCACATCCTCTGAAGGTGAGGCTGCTGCTGTCATAGGGCAGATACTGCGTGTTTTGTTGTGAGTGCTAAGGTAAAATAAATAAATGTTATTAATGCTGTTTATTTTTTTAAATGCACTGTAATAAGAATAGTTCATGTGACTCCACAATCCTAAAGCTGGTCACTATCAGCACTTTTTTGTGCCCACAATAGACTGAAATGGGAATTTGACCCATATGTTTGGGGAAGCTAAGAAAACCAAACACACAACAGGTTGTAAAGTCTCCAAATGTCAAGATGAAATAAGTTTCCTAATATCATAATGAGTCTAGTTTGTGGAGCTGAGAATGTAGAAATAGACATATATTAGTGTTAGGACCAGCAAAGCCTCAAATTTAGGAACATTACCCACTGAGCAACTTAATGACCAGATAATTCATTTTCACAACGCACTTACATTTACATTTATTAATTTAGCAGACACTTTTATCCAAAGCGACTTACATGAATCTGCCAATCACCAGTGTTACATTTTTTACAGTTGATGCTTTCATTCAAAGCAACTTACAATAAGGTTGCATTCACCAGTGTTACAGCTGGAACACCACTGGAGGCAAGGTGAGTTCAGTGTCTTGCCCAAGGACACAACAACAGTATGAACTCTGAGGAGAGCGGGAATCGAACCGTCTACCTTCTGGTTAAAGGACGACCACTCTACCACCGAGCCACTGCGCCCCCCTTACACATTCTATTGATGTGTTTTATAATAAACTGTAGATGTAGTTTTTGTAACATGTTTCTTTAGGTTTGAATTTTCATCTGAACAGTGCAAAGAAAAAAGTATATGTGCTTTTTTTTTGCACCTTCTGTGAACACAAAGTATAGTTTTAAAAATACACAAGCTTGTTGTTTTAGTGGGTTCCACTTTATTTCATAGAAAATACAGAAAAAATAAGCAAAACATACAAATGAAGGGCGATGTACATACATAGCTGTAAGAATAATTTCTTTACTAGTCCTGATAAAGTGTGATTTGTTCATTCTCTACACTTCTTGTACTTCAAGGTTACTCATGCGTTCTGTAGTCCTCTGTGATGGCACCTGTGGAAGTAGCAGTATGACTGCTATAAAGATTCCCTTCTGCAGAATTACTAAAGGTCAACTATATTTCAGAGTGACTTAAGATGCATCACCTTTTCTAACACTTTATTATTAACAGTGTGATAAAGGGAATTTGCACATCAGACCTAACATCTTCAACTGCAGTGGTGCACCCTGTTAGTGATCTTTTTATAGGGACATGAAGTGATACAGTACAAGCAGAGATTAGGATAGGGATGTTTCCATCTGTCAAGGGGATGTCTAAGGACATCGGTCACATGGCTGACAGTTGGGTACAAAGACAACATCAGGACATCTGGGACACGGAAGGCTTTCTCCTCCAACCCCTCCACATTTTAATTAGTTTCTTAGAACTGTAAGAGACTGTCTTCCACAACCCTGAGGATAGAACCACAGAATAACATTAATTTAAAGCCTAATAAAAAAATTATCTTAATTTATACCAAATCTTCATCACAAAATAAACCACCTTCTTACCACAAGTAAGAAGGGATACTATAAGAAATCTATGTAGAGCAAGTAAAAAGCAGGCTTACCAGCAGTAGCAATGCCTTTAATACTCTGCGTTATACTGGACAATTTTACGATTGATGAGATTCCTGTCAATGAAGGAAAAAATGCAAACACATGCAATTATCTTACAATTTATATCTCAGCCTGCTGCAAACGAATTTTTATTACTGCTGCGTATGAGCTGGATGATAATTATATCATAATGAAATGCTCCATGGCAGAATTATTGTAGATGTTATCGTTTCCCCTTTCTCCACATACCCATCTACAGCTTAATAAAAACACTTTTCATGCTCATATAGACAAGACATATTAAAGTGTCTTTTTCCCTTACCTCACTTACACCTAAGGAATAGCTTCTAATGTGGTTATTTTTCTATTATTACATCTATTCTCTTCTACAAACCTTGTTGTACAACAGCTCCACAGTCTGGGTCCTGAGCCACCTGCAGTAGTATCTCCTCCACGTCTCTGTTTTTCCCAGGAGGATCTACTAGCTTTGTGATCCTTTGCTGAAGGGTGCGGGGCAAAGCCATCAGCTGGATAAACTGCCCCTCAGGGCTTTTGTCAACCTGCAGGCAAAGAAACAGCATAGTGCATTTGCTGGCATTGAAATTGAACTGAATGAACTGGGTTATGTACTGTATTTTGTTAAAAAGAGGTCAAACCCCTGAAATTCCAGTAGGCACAGTGTGTATAATGTATAATGAGAACTTTCTTTTTTTGCAGTTCTTTTTGTCCATGACAAACGTACCTCTAGTTTTCCTTGTTGAGGCTTGTAGACTGCTTGAGGGCAGTCTCGTAGAATATTGCAGTAAAGAATTCGAAAATGTTCGATGTTGTCTTTGACAATATTGGCTACTTTAGATTTATCTTCTCCAATCACCATCCTAAAATCACCTAGGAGACCCAGATGAAATTACATTTTAATTTACCTATAGGCACAAATTTTAAATCAACTGTAATACACCAATTTGATTATTATTGAATTGATTACTGTAAGTATTCTTTTTAATTAAAGTTTTAAAATATTTAGGTTTGTTACCAGCGTAAGAAAGACCAGCTATCTGTAGAAAGAGGTCTTCCTCACTAAAGCTCTCTGGCAGCATGAGGAAAGACGCAGTCACAGCACTCTTCAAGTTGGCCACCAGAGCTGCACGGAGCTGTCCATTTTCACTCTGCACCAGCATCTTCACCTGTGCAACACATGCACATTCAGTGGCAGCAACAAAACATAAAACTATTTATATAATTGCTTAATCCAAACAAATTTTGCTTGTTACTAACACAATATCCATGGTTTAAGATACCATACTATTAAGTTAACTGTTTTATGCCAACATAGTTTTAAAACCAATGCTAATACTGACTGGTTTGTGCAGGCGTCCAGCAACATACATGGTTTTCCAGTGCATGAGGTCATCAATGAGAGAGTCTGTACCTATCACACCATACTTAATTATCTGCAAAAAAGGAGAAGGTTGTACACGTGTGGGTAAATATTTCCTGTATTGTATTTAAATCTAAATGAGAAACCATTTATTACTAAGGGCTCTTTAGGAATTTATTATTTACAGAATTACAGTACAAATATATGCATTTTACCCTCTCATCCACAGACACCAGTGTGTTATAATACACTGAAGCCCCGTGTTCATTTTGTATTGAACTGATTTTTGTTGGCCCCAGAAACTTGAGAATGGAGTAGTGTTTGCGGTTTTGGAGGAGATTCATGGTGTGCCAAGTCACTGGGTCATCCACAGCAAACACAAAATCCAGCATATTTTTCTAAATCAAAAGTAAAAAACAAAATATATGATACAGAGCTGTTAATCTAATACCTTGGTTGCAAATGATTGATAAAAATGTGTTACTTACATCCATTTGACCTTGGGTGGTTCCATGTTGTTTTAATACTCCAGAGCCATAGGCGAAGGCTAAACTTATATCTTGGGGAAACTGTGACAGAATCCGTCTGTACAGGACCCCCGTGTTGTGCAAAGCTGGAAGTGACATCTTGGCTAGCTCACAGTTTATCGGCGTGAAAGCTGAAAAACCAACACATAAAGCGTAAAAGTGGGTTTATAAAGTAAGCAAATCATTTCAAAATAAAGACACTAGTCCTATCAAGCACAACTGAAGATGTCCAACACCACTTAAATTGTATTATTATCGATAAAAGCGTTTAACCGGTCAGTTTGGGTCATTGTACGGCTAAGAGTCGACTATAATGTGCGTCACGGAGACTTCCTTATGTAGAGGCTCATGGGAAATGGAGTCAAACACCACTTAAACTCATTTACTGAGATACGTGTGTGTTTTAACCAAAAGCTAAGGGGATATTTTTTTGTGAAAGCTCCACAATACAGCCAGCAATAGGCAAAGATTCTTATATTTTATTGTTATACCCTACACTTATTCATGGCTGCCTGTGTAGTGCTGATGTAAAATCTGGAAATGTGTTTTTGCATTTTGGTTATTTGCTCATAAATGTGATTGGTTTTGTTTTGTATGCCTTGAAGAAGAAATGTACTAAGTAAAATAACCTTGGTTTATTTTAAAACAAAAAGGATAAAAAGCGCCTACCATGTTATTTTTATGTTATGTAACTTATGTTTAATACAACATTAAAGAAATACCAAGGCACACCCCTGGCAGTCTGATTTATTTTAAATGGCTAAGAGTGTACTGTGTGCTGAAGTGTGAAGCCATCATGGTCTGCAATTGCCACAGCTCTATTACCCGATTGCTCTCATCTGTTTGAATATTATATGTAGATTTATGACTACCAGCTGTAATAAGTCTGAGACTCATTATGGAATTGTCAGGACTAAGATAAATATTATCTTTTTAGTAATACCCCCCAAGCCATCACTCCAGCCAAATTATTGAGACTGGAGTGCAGGGTTATGAATAAAAATCTTATTAAATACCTTTAGGATTCATAGAACTAAAGGGTTCAACACCATGTAGCTTAAACTACTCCTATTATTTGCTTTCAGCTTTTGTTATTAAATTAAATTATGTGTCAGTTCTAACACCTTATTAATGCTGATGCTGGTGTTGAGTTGATGAAGGTGGAATAAAATCGCACACATAAACAATCAACCAGTGTTTTTTCACTCTTAACCACGTGGAGGCACTACTCCACTGTGACTCAAGTTTGATTGATGCATGTGGCTAAGTTGTGATAGCAGCGTGTTTATCAGGGTAAGTAAATCCGTGTCCTTTTCAGCTGGCATCTAACTGAAAAACATTCATACTCCACTTAATTAAAGTATCTAGCTGTAATTGTAAGTGAATGATTGAGGGGTTTTCAAGGACCAAGGGGCACAGTTTAACTGACACTAGATGGCGCTAGTCTAGTCCTGGTAAAAGTGGAAATATATTTTACCGATAATATTTGAAATCACATGAGCCTGAAAGCTTAAATAATGTTAATAATACATTCACCGCAGGTTTGACAAACTACACGAAAAGAGGAAGAATGCGCTCCATCATTCAGCTTTCAATGCCTGTTGCCATGGAGATTGCTGGCATTGCTGTCCTTGTCTATGTGATGGAGCATCAAAATAAGATGCACCATTCAACACACGATCCACAGCTGCACCAAACTTGTCCAGGAGAGAAGAGAGCACAGCAAAGGGAACCCCTTTCATCTTGTACATGGCTTATCACCAAGCAGCGTAGATAAAGTCACTATTCTGTTACAGTATTAGAAATATTCAGACTGGGCTACATCATCCTTCTTGGAAAAACACTGCTGTGCTGTTTATTTTTGTAGCCAAAGCACTTTAGCATTCACTTGTACCCACAAGTGAATAAGTCTCCCTTGGGTCCCCGTTATCAGTCTCCCTTTAGTGCTGATCTTATGTTCACTTTCTTCTGCTTGTTACGATCAAGATATATTGTGGTGGTTGAATGAGGCCTATATATATATATATATATATATATATATATATATATATATATATATATATATATATATATATATATATATATATTTAAAAACAATCAAACCTGCTTGTGTGGATAATGCATGTTAGCACAAACCTGGTTAAATTGTGTTTGTTGAGATTTGCTGCAGATAGCTGAGTGGATGTGTGGCTGATCTTATCTCAGTTCAGTTTTTATCTTATAGCACAGCAAAAGTTGCACTACTTCCCAAATATGTTTTTAAACTTAGAACCCTTGCTTTGTTTTTACTTATTTTGTATAAAAGCTAACATAATTCTGCCCAGTGAACCTTGATCACAGAACAATACATTTAGTGTTTTAGCATTAGCTGACCCATTATGTTTAGTCATTAAAAAGCACAAACTTCAGCACTAAATCAATCCTGGATCAAGTTGATACCACACTGAACAAGCTACATATGACAAAGTATGTATTACACCATGTCATGAGACCCTGCTGATGCCAGATGTGCACAGGATCCAAATGCTCAGATTTTCTGCGGATTAAGTCAATTGAGCAAGTGATGCCAGCCACAGGAGCTTTGGCCTGTGCATATCACACAGATATCATACCACAACCACACGTCACAAATGTGCAATCCCTGACTTGAGTCTGAGTAAGATGTCTTTTTTTGATAATTTTTTTTGGATACAAACAATCTACATTGAAGTGTTGAATACAATAAATTCCATAGTAATTGCAAAATTTTTAAATATGTTGTATACGTACATACAGTATACAAAATCAGAACGCATAAAGTAGGCTGCCATCATTGCTGGTTTCCTAATTTGACACACACCATGAAACCACATTACATATCATTTTGAGTGGAGATGCTAAAGCCCTCTTATGATGCAGAAAATGCCACATTTTAATCTCCACATCAGTGCTGTGTTTATCTCTGACTCATCCGCCAGTATAATTTCCTTGCACACATGTATTATATAATGGCCTTTTGGAAATTTGTTTTCATGTTGTGTATGTGTGTCATCACTAAACATGTAGGCCATGAGGAGCTTAGGATGTGGCTGCCGCTCACACTGCAGCTCGGGGTGATTCACTTTAGCTTTTATTCTGGTTGACTCAACAGAAGCGAGCACCCCACCACCCCTGTCCCACCTATGCACCCTTCCCCGCATAAGTTTGTGCAAAAAATGCAATAATTTTGAGGTAAGAACACAGGTTTGCTTTTTTGGTTGACTTTAACACAACATCTGTTTAAAGACACTTTAGAGAAACACATCAACCTCTCATCTCAGCCTCCAGAGTATTTCTTGTGATGTAAATTTGTAAATTCGCTAGAACTGTATGGTCTCTCTGAAATTTAACAGCTTTGGTTTGAAGCTGTCAAGTGCATCTATTTATTTAATAAAGGGTGCTGTATTTAGCATGGCTTTACATTGTACTAAAACTGTTAACATGCACAATATGAACATCACAAATCAATGCTTGAACTTTAATAATAGTTATTTCATGTACCAGGCGTTCATGCTACCAATAGTTGGCCAGTCTTACTGTCCTAATTTGATGCTCCCCTTAAATGCTCTCATAATATGCTCCAATATAAAATCCAAAACCTGACCAACAACAAAAAATACCATCAATTGTTTAGGATTCTTTGAATTCAAACTAGGACATAACAATATGTCTACTGCCCAGCACAACAACAGTACGTAATAAAGTACTAATATTTGTGTTATTATCATAATATTCAATAAAGATATAGCAAATACCTTATTTTTCCAATATTGTGCAATCTCACAAGGCAGCTGCTTGAATCTATTCACCATAATAACTACCATACAGAAAAGGGTTGCAAAAAGGTCAAGGAGTAGTCAGTAATCACTGCACCTCTGCAAAATAAGCTTTTACAGATGCGGATACGAGAGCTGAGCTTAGGGCGGTGTGACTCCTGATGTAAGAGTTAAAGGCTCAGGTGAGTCATTAGTTTCACTGTTCCATTCAGGTGTTGTTCTTCTAGAGTGAAACTGTTTTGATTTAGGTTTGAGAAAACTGTTGTAAATAGTGGGCAACAATAATCTGAGGCCAGAGATGGCTTTTCAATTTGATCAAATGGCTTCCTTGACCCCTCTCTCAAACTATCTGGCCTCTCTGGCCAAAATTTGGACATTCCTCAAAGGAGTGTCCTTTCTCTTTAAGGTGGAGGTGGACTGCAGACTCAGCTCCAGCGGGATGGGTTCTGGAGTATCTACAGTCTCTCTCTGTGTTGTTCTTCTTTCCGTTTACCTTCAAAGGTTATGGGCACCTCTTGTTCTCTGTACTGAAGAGTCCTGATAACTCCCAGCTTGTGCTGCAGAGGGAGGTGGGAATCAAACAGCAAATATTGATCAGTGTGTGTTGGCTTCCTATTAACTTCTACTTGGAGAGTCCTGTCATTATAAATAACCACAGTCTGAGAAGGCCAGGTGGTTGTCTATGGCATCTTTACAGTTGAACTTGAGGTTCTTGTTCACTGCGTTGATGTGCTCTGTGAAGGTTTCTACTTCCTGGGTTTTGAGTTTGACGCATGTGTTATCAACATATCTGAACCAGAACCAGTAACTGGGCACTGCACATGAGACCAGAGCTCTGTTCTCCACTTTCTCCATGTGCAGGTTAGCTACAACCGGAGAGATACGTGATCCCATGGCACAGCCGTGTTTTTGTCTGTAGAAGTTACCTCTGAACTGGAAATATGTAGTGTTTAAACATATCTGCAGATGTGACGAGGCTGGTCCTGTCCTGTAGAGACGTGTCCTGTAGTAGTCTCTTCCTAACCGCTCTGAGTGCTTCATTGGTGGGTATCCAGGTAAAGGGTGATGTGCCATCAAAGGAGACCATTGTCTCATCTGTGTCTAGTTGATTTTGTTTGAAAAGTCCTGTGAGTTGATGAGATGATGTTGTGAGTGGCCTACCAATGTAGCCAAGAAGGTGGCCAGATGTTTGGCTATATATGTGGCTTGTTTGTAGTGGAGATCCTTCTTTGTGTATTTTGGGTAAGCCGTAGATACATGGAGTGGTCGATCAATGACTTGGTCCTCCTCCAGCCTCTGCAGACAGTTTATAACCTTCTTGTAACGCTTGTTAATGAGTAGTTACATCCTTATAAGCTTCTGGTGAAATAGTTTCACTGCATTTCTGCAAAAATGTATTGATAGTGTATGAATTTGGTATTCACTTGTCATTTGGTTCCTCCTGTGCCCCTGTAATATTCTTCTCCCTGTCCAAATAATCTTCTTACTTTCTCTTTTTTCTCTCATCTTTTATCTGATTTCAATAGTAAAGCTTAAATCTTCAAGGCTGCCGACACTATTGAGGAGCCGTGCACTCCTGGTCCTGAAATACTGTATGCGACAGGAATAGGGGAGAGAATATAGGATAGCGGCTGAGTCAAAGCACACCAACAGAAGCTGGTACCACAAGATTAGGTAATATGAAGTCTTTTAGTGTGCACCTCGAGCACCAATTATTAGATTTGTAATATGTATAATTTTAAAAATTAAATGTTGATATTCCCCACAGTAATTATCTTATTACATTTTATGTACTAATTGCAAGAGAATTATTGTGCTAAAATCCACATTAGATTGTACTGTAGCTCATGTGCTAGGCAGCTCTTCTATCACCATTATCTCATAGTGCGGCTCTTTTTGGCAACAAATGGAGCACATTATTGAGGTGCAATGTGTTCACCAAGCGGGACAAATGTGACTAAATAAATTGGCCTGTAGGAAACAGGGGATGGCAATGAATAATCTCTGATAGCTATTTTTCCTGCTCTAATCATTTATATTGCGCCCCATTTAAACTCTATCCTAAAGGTGCGTTTTATCTTTCAGGCACAGTTAACCATCATGTTCAAAGTCAAGTTGCCAGTGTGGATAGAGAAAAATAAAAGGTCTTCAGACTGCGAGGGCTGGAAAACAGGCTTCATGGTGTTTCCATCTGTGAACTCCACCTTTCGCACGTTGGCAGGAAACCCCTTCCACTGGTTGCACACGGCACACAGCGTTACAAGGCTGCAGCATGACAAACACACATGCGTGGCCTGTGATGTAGGAGGACGATGACAGGAGAGGAGTGAAGTGGGAGGGGGAAGAGCCAGTAAGCGTGCCCCGTCAGGATGGAGGGATAGAGAGAAAGAGAGAGTGAGCGAGCACGGCAGCGGCTGAAAGGGTAGGATAAACAGATTCAGCTCACAGCATCTCATGAGGCTGAGCCCAGCTGAGAGGAGGGGGAAGCATCATTTCACAGAAGGGGGCGACACAGCGCACCACACCTCTCTCGCTTGTACAAACGTCACACACACGTATCCGAGGAGGCGTGAGGCTCAGGAGGAGGAACACCACACTGACGCGCGCTGCTTTCGCTGGCTGAGCTTTGCTTTGGAGAGCTGTCTCTTGAAGACTGGACCAGAGCTCTATCTATCACTCCATCCATTTTCTGCTGCTCACTCAAATCTGAAGCAGCTTTCATTAATACCAGCTCGCTCTGTCATTCATCTAACCTCTGACCGCTACACACCATCTTTCTGCTCTCAATCTCCAGCAAGAGAGACTCTACAACCAATTGAAGAAAGAGCGACCTTCCTGAAGCTCAGTCATGAACTTCCTTCGACGCAGGCTGTCAGATAGCAGCTTCATGTCCAACCTGCCCAATGGCTACATGTCAGACCTTCAGCGCCCTGATCCACCTGCCCCTCCTCCCCCCACAGCCACCTCTCCTTCCCAACAGGGTGCACCCCCTGTCCTGTCCCCTACCAAAGCTCCAACACCGGCCCAGGTACCAACCAGCTCCCCCGCGGCTCAGGAGCGCCGCCCATCTCAGCAGGGCCAACAGAGCCAGCAGCAGACCCAGTCGTCCAGCAGCAGCGGTGGCTTCTTCAGCTCCTTTAGCTCCATCACAAATGTGGTCAAACAGACGGCTGCGTCCGCCGCCGGCTTTGTCGAGCAGTCCGCCCCCTCTCCATCGATCTCCAAGAAGTTCAAGATCCTCCTGGTCATTGATGAACCACAGCATGAGTGGTGAGTGCAATGGACACAGTCATTTTCTCTTTTTTTGCTGTAGTTATGTTGAGTGCTGTTCATTGAAATGTAATTTTCAGTAACCTTAACTAATATTGTAATTTCATCCAAAATGAGAGTTTTTTCAGGGGGTGTCAGTACAAATGAAATATGAAATACAATTTTTACATGTGGCGGAGTGCATCCTGCGCTCTCTGAAGGTGCTCCCAAAATAGAAACAGCTCGTTTAATCCAAGCAGAAGCGACAGCTTTATCACGGGTTGGGATTCACACATTCTCCACCCAGTGCTGTCACCTGTTTTATGTCTTTTATTTTTTATCACTGTCTATGCTTATGTAAAAGCATGCGTGTATGTGCCACGAGTAAGTGTTTTCTATTCCTTGACAGCACATCATGCTAACAGATTATCCTTATGCCTCTGACTCATACATCATGCACTATCATACACTAACATGGAGCTCTGAATCAAACACAGGCACCTACGAGTGAAATGTGAGCCAGTGGATCTGTAATAATGCTGCTATACAACATACTATTTGATCTTGAGTCAAACCTTCTTTGCATGCTGATTATGGATTTTAGAGCCAGTTATTGCCATGATTACAGTAATGTAACGCTAGTTCTTTCTTGTTGTCTGGTATTGGACAGCAGTTTAATGGCCACTTATTTAGGTGCTTCTGACCTTTTACAGATTAATGCCTATTCCTGCATAGTATTATCACTTACTCGCTCTGTTGTAAATAATTATGGATAAGTTACGGCTCTTACTCAAGTACAGGGACCTTCATATGGATTGTTTAGAAAAATTGATATAGGGCTCTCCCTATAGGGTCAAATATCAAACAAAGCAGTGGGGTAGTTCTTTTTATTAATAGTGTGTAGAAATGGATGTGCACCAGAATAGATGCAAAGATGGAGGAAAGCAAAAAGTAAATCCTGTATTTTTGGCACACACCACAGTTTGTGAGTACTAATGTTGCTTAAACATGTTGCCAACTGCACTGCTGCACTAATGTCGCTCCATTAAGTCCAAGGTCTTTAAATTGATAACATTTGAATATTATTTCTAATGCTGTAATCTCCTGAAGCCTTGTAGTGTACCACTAATTCAGTCATGCAACATGGATTTAGAACAGGCTGCATCATAAATAAAAGATTGGATGTGAAAGTGTCTGGTCTGGAGAAGGAAGGATGAAAAAAAGGTGTTTAGGTCTGTGGCCTCAAAAACTAAAGCAGATGGAGCAGCTAAAAGAAAGACCATTAGCATCATGTGGAGGCCACAACCAGTAATGCACGTGTACGCTACTAAAACAAGTGATGTATATAAGAAGCATGTGAGTGGCTGTATGTTGTGCCAAAAGTTTTGCTGTAGCTTGTGCCTTTACTTTTTCAGTGTGATGTCCCTTTTGTAATGTTTAAGCACCAAACCCCTTAAATCAATTGTTTTTATAACACTGATTATTCATTTATCTAAGTTGCAAACAATTACACAGTGTAGAAACCAGAAGCCCAAAAATGTTTTCGTATTTATACCAATTTGGAATATTCATCTGAAAAGAGCAATCTGTAACTTTGTGAAACTTCTATGAGACATGATTTATATGCACTATTATAAACTATTGCATTGGAAGAAACAGTAAGGGTTTAGAGCTGAGCTTTATTGTACAACGCTGGTATAATAAATCATTAGAGAAAATGTAATTCATTGTGTTTTCAAATCCCCTGGAATTATTTCCATAAACCCTATTGTGCTGTTGGTAAACAATCTTTCATTTGGGGAGTACAACATAAATATTAATGCTTGATTTTTTTTAAGGTGGGATGTTTGCCGAGACAGAAATTCCTTAGAGCTTGTGGGCCAGAGAAACATCCTACTAAATGTTATTGATTTTCCATTTAGTAGAGGGAGGGAGACTCAACTCACTGTAGATTGACTGAAAATGTATTTCCTGAAGTTTCCAACCTGCTTTATATCTGCTTTATGATGTCTTTCACATTCCGTAGATTGTATACTAAAGTCTGGCTGTACTATAAAAATGTGCTAGATTATATAAATGTGGTGATGTAGTCACAACATTAAGTAACTACCAAGGTCCATGCCACCTACCAATGCCAGGTCTGTGGTCCTCTCCCAGAAAGGTTTTTAAAAAATAGGTGTCATTTCCTGTGTTTTGGCACATTTTAGATCATGTTAAAACAGACACATGTTAAAAACCTTGATGTCATGAGGGTTTCTAGAATGTCATGGCTTCAGAAGGGTTTCTAGAATATAATGGCTTCATAAGGGTTTCTAGAATGTCATGGCTTCATAAGGGTTTCTAGAATGTCATTGTTTCATAAGGGTTTCTAGAATGTAATGACGTCATAAGGGTTTCTAGAATGTCATTGTTTCATAAGGGTTTCTAGAATGTCATGGCTTCATAAGGGTTTCTAGAATGTCATGACGTCATAAGGGTTTCTAGAATATAATGGCTTCATAAGGGTTTCTAGAATGTCATGGCTTCATAAGGGTTTCTAGAATGTCATGACGTCATAAGGGTTTCTAGAATGTCATGGCTTCATAAGGGTTTCTAGAATGTCATGACGTCATAAGGGTTTCTAGAATGTCATGGCTTCATAAGGGTTTCTAGAATGTCATGGCTTCATAAGGGTTTCTAGAATGTCATGACGTCATAAGGGTTTCTAGAATGTCATTGTTTCATAAGGGTTTCTAGAATGTCATGGCTTCATAAGGGTTTCTAGAATGTCATGGCTTCATAAGGGTTTCTAGAATGTCATGGCTTCATAAGGGTTTCTAGAATGTCATGGCTTCATAAGGGTTTCTAGAATGTCATGACGTCATAAGGGTTTCTAGAATGTCATGACGTCATAAGGGTTTCTAGAATGCAGTGGCGGTTCTACATTGAAATACACCCTGGGCGAGACCCCTTTTGAGCCCCCCCCAACACACACACACACACACACACACACACACACACACACACACACACACACACACACACACACACACACACACACACACACACACACACACACACACACACACGAAAGCTCATGCTGGGAAGAAGTAGAGGCAAAGAGGTCTTCATTCTCAATATCAGATATTTGTGGAGACCAATGTGTAGCGGAGGAGGTGGTTGGCTCATCCTGACCAGTGGCAGAGGATGCTCCAAAATATTTTAGAAGTGCCCCTGAAATTGCAATTGAGTTGCATTTGAAATCAAAAGACCACAGGATAATGTTTTATAAAGCTAAAACAGCCTGGGGTCAAATTGACTCAAAACATAATAGAAGGGTTACATAAACATTTAGAGCATAGAAACAAATGGTAAATATATATATATATATATATATATATATATATATATATATATATATATATATATATATATATATATATATATATATATATATAT
This sequence comes from Neodontobutis hainanensis, assembly GCA_024349245.1. NCBI lineage: Eukaryota > Metazoa > Chordata > Actinopteri > Gobiiformes > Odontobutidae > Neodontobutis > Neodontobutis hainanensis. The sequence continues at coordinate 8,789,190 of JALDNG010000005.1, forward strand.
ATATATATATATATATATATATATATATATATATATATATATATATATTGACTCAGTTGTTTAAAAATAAAATGACTTTAAATTATATGTACAGGCAAAAACAATGGGATTTTATTTTTTAATCACCAAAAACGTTTTGGGTTTCAGAATATTTTAATTCTAACTTTCATGGAGGAACCATTAGCTCTTTAGTTACTGCCTCAAATTCTATGCATGACACACTTTTAGTTAGGACTTGTAAAACTATACTTAGGAAACTATACTTAGCACACTGTGTAGCAAATGTTTGTCTTTAACCTCCAGATTTGAAAATGCTGTTGGTTATTTACAGGACCTAACGTTAAACCAACAGGTAGAAATGATAACTGAACTTGTAACAGTTTTATTGCAAAGTACAAAATTATAAATTAGACCACGTGAGTGAGTTGAAACCAAATTATTGTTGTATAAGCATAGCAAGCATCATTAGCAAAAAGGCTAACAAAGAGTTATACCCACCACCAATTAACGTCATTAGCCCTTTATTCATGAAATGGATACTGTAATCATACAGAGAGAGAAAACATAGTTGCATACCTTTATCTTTTGCTCGTTCATTCTCTTCTTCTTTTCTTTTTTTTCGAAATTGGGCACCTGATGGCTTAGACCTTTTATATCCATCTCTGTTTATTTGGCACGCCGCACTCGACAATCAACAGATTTCCCATCCCAGACTAAACCAATTCACCTTGATGACGCATAATTGTTTTGTATTACCTAGCTTAATTTGCAGGAACTATAGACCTGTATTATAACATTATGAATGAAATGTGCATTATTTGGAAGAAAGTCTATGTGTGTGACTGACTTTAGCCTATTATTATTAATTATATAGTGTGGATCCCCGTCCACCCTCCCCCCCGCCCTGTCCGTTCCATTTGAGAGAGACCCATAGGTGAGATATCACCCGCGCCTCGCGCCCCACCCACTTTCACACTTCTCTCACAACACACAGCTTCTGTGCACGGTACATGTCATTTACAGCAAGCAGGGGCGCCGGCAGCTGCAGGGAGCGCCAATTTGCCAATTACACACACAGTGAAATGATATAAATGATGAAAAACCGCTTCGCGACGCAGAGGATTTTTTTTTTTTTTTTTTTTTTATTAATTAATCTGCTCGTGCTGCCGCCCCTAATGTAATTGACGCCCCGGGCGGCTGCCCGGTTCGCCCGTGCCCAAAACCGCTACTGCTAGAATGTCATGGCTTCATAAGGGTTTCTAGAATGTCATGGCTTCATAAGGGTTTCTAGAATGTCATGACGTCATAAGGGTTTCTAGAATGTCATGACGTCATAAGGGTTTCTAGAATGTCATGGCTTCATAAGGGTTTCTAGAATGTCATTGTTTCATAAGGGTTTCTAGAATGTCATGGCTTCATAAGGGTTTCTAGAATGTCATGACGTCATAAGGGTTTCTAGAATGTCATGACGTCATAAGGGTTTCTAGAATGTCATGGCTTCATAAGGGTTTCTAGAATGTCATGGCTTCATAAGGGTTTCTAGAATGTCATGACGTCATAAGGGTTTCTAGCATTTAATGACGTCATAAGGGTTTCTAGAATGTCATGGCTTCATAAGGGTTTCTAGAATGTCATGACGTCATAAGGGTTTCTAGAATGTCATGACGTCATAAGGGTTTCTAGAATGTCATGGCTTCATAAGGGTTTCTAGAATGTCATGGCTTCATAAGGGTTTCTAGAATGTCATGGCTTCATAAGGGTTTCTAGAATGTCATGACGTCATAAGGGTTTCTAGCATTTAATGACGTCATAAGGGTTTCTAGAATGTCATGGCTTCATAAGGGTTTCTAGAATGTCATGACGTCATAAGGGTTTCTAGAATGTCATGGCTTCATAAGGGTTTCTAGAATGTCATGGCTTCATAAGGGTTTCTAGAATGTCATGACGTCATAAGGGTTTCTAGAATGTCATGGCTTCATAAGGGTTTCTAGAATGTCATGGCTTCATAAGGGTTTCTAGAATGTCATGGCTTCATAAGGGTTTCTAGAATGTAATGAATAGAATAGAATTGAGTCTTTCAAAGTTATTGCGAGGTCCACTGGAGAAGGTTTAGCGGCTGTGTTGCTGGCTTAAACTTGCTCGAGAAAGCTAGAATATAGTCAAGCTAACTCTTGAGCAGGCAGGAAATCTTCAAAAATAAAAGCGAGGCAACTTCCTTTTGTTGGCAGGCTGGCAGGAAGTAAGCTACTTTGAGCAGCTGTGTGAAGGAAACTTTATCGCGGCAAGCTAAACTTGCAGGCTTTAAAGTACAAAGAAAATTTACTCGTTACACGAGGTCCGGAGCTTATGACTTATGCTATGTACAAACTACAATCAGAAAATTAAAAAAAATTAAAATCACTGTTGGCCAACATTTACATAAGGGATTCACAACCACCAGCTTTAATAGCTTTTACTGGCTGGGGCTTTGTACTATGACTGTACTGTGAGAGGCCCTGTTGTTGAAATGCTCTCCTTTGCTGAAACCTGCATCATGGCCAAGATTTGGGTTAAATGCATCAGGATTATAGTCATAGTGGCTGACTTAATAAGGGTTTCTAGAATGTCATGGCTTCATAAGGGTTTCTAGAATGTCATGACGTCATAAGGGTTTCTAGCATGTAATGACGTCATAAGGGTTTCTAGAATGTCATGGCTTTATAAGGGTTTCTAGAATGTCATGACGTCATAAGGGTTTCTAGAATGTCATGATATCGTAAGGGATTGTGAGATCATGGCATCTCTAACACAAATGGAGCTAAATCCCTTTTGAGTTTCTTCATTAAGGCTGAATCCTGTCCACACTCAGACTTCACTAATGTTTCTGTCCAACACATGTCTTCACTCTGTCTCTGTTTTACATCATTATTACAGCAGCTTATTGTACAGATTCTACTTTAAAGCACAGCCAATCAAATGCGAGCGGCAGATCTGAGATCAGTTTGGTGCTGTGTGAGGGACAGAGGAGGGCAGAGAGAGAACAGTGCCAGAGGCAGCGCTGAAGCACAAACCAAATGAGACTGAAAGTTATCACTCGCTTTTGACGCCGTTTGACTCAGATTAGACGCGTTTAATTAGTTAATCGGTGCTTCGCATTTGATGATTTTGTACATTGTACTTACATACCAGTTATGTAAGCTCTGTTTAGGGGACCTCATAGATGAATGTAGGGGACATTCATTTGGTGTGCACCATCAAGTATCTGTAATGTAAACAAATGTTTTTTACCAGCTTAAGAGTGATATTATATTTTTACAAACAACCCCAACACCACATATAAATAGGATAAAACAAAATAAATCTCTCAGTTATTTCTGTAGGTTCAGACTCCTAAACATTTTTAATGAGGCTTTAGGTTGGTCCGATGAACTGTTTTCAAAATCAAACCAATTTAAGCAATCACACCAGAGACACATTTGTCTTCTTATTTTCTACTCAACTGAAAGCGGTCTTTAATTGAGATTTTACTACAATTGAGATCCCACTGAGACCACTGACGTTTGATGGTCAGATTGATGCACTGGCTAAAATGAATAGACGTGCTATTAGTTGTGCCCATAATCACCTGTCAATTACAATTAACTGTGAAAATATAACAATTCAGGCTGCACAATATATTTAAATATTATTGTTATAGCATCACACATCTTGGCGCTTTCTCCCACACTACCCACTACTACTATGAGAGTGCTTGAATTGTAGTCAATGTTGTACCAAACTTTTATGCATTTAACACCATGGACAACTGATATAAAAAGAAAAACAAGTGTGGCTTGATTATTATTGTAGTATGTCTTATATGTCTATACTTATCACGACTCTCAGTTGCTGACTGACTTTGACTAGAGGACAAAGTCAGTGCAACTGTAAAATGACTGAGTGAATGTGCTTGTGTTTGTCTTGCCTTTATGTAAGCGAGCTTGGCCTATTGAGCTGGTGAAGGGGAGAGATGTCCTCCAGGGCCTTTGAAGGTGAATTCAGCATCGAGCCAACAATTAGGGAAGAGTAGGAAGAGGCCTGGGAGTCTCCCGGTAATGTTCCGGGATGCTAATGTGACGTCTTGCTTTCCTCATCTGCTCTCTTTGGGGTTGTTTCCCTGTGTTTCCTCTCCTTTGGCTTTCAGCCTTTTCAAAATGACAGACTCTGTTTGTGTGTTGCTGCAATGAAAGCGCTCCAGGTTCATGAAGTGATGAAGTAATGAGAAGAGACGTGGTGATTCAGCATTTTCAGCCCAAAGGCCACATCTGCTCTCTTTCCTTTGCTCTTCACATCTCTCTGATTCTCTAGCACTCTTTCATCTACCTAGCTCTTTTAGGCACAGTGAATGTGTGTGTGCCCAATACAATGCATGTGTGTTCTTCAGAGGAGAGTATTTTGAACTGGTGACTTTTAACTATGACTCATGGTAGTGCTTTGGGGTAGACTGTAGACTGACACATATCTTTTTTTTTTTTTTTTTATGAAAAAAGCAGGTTTTGTTTGCTTGATTGGCATGCAGTGAAGTCGTCCAAATGTGGAAACCAAGCAATACATTTTTTTCTAAGGTTAACTAAGCAATGTATAAATGATATAATTGCTGTTTATTGCTATTCATTTAAAAAAATCTCTGTGTGCTTGCTCAGTGCAGACTGGAGTGCACAGAGGAAGCAGGTGTGAGGAAGGTGGGACCATGTCGGTTTCCATCAACGCTCACCTACACACACAAAAGCACACACACCCGCCTTTGTGCAACCACAGAGTTCACACACAGCATTTTTACTGATGTGCTGCTCCTTGTTTCTGCTGACCATGTTTACTGTAAAACAGTGCATTTATGGCAAAAACATTTTTAATACTATTTTATTCATCATATCATTTATCATTCATCTCATACCAGAATAGTCTAGAGGTTGTAGTAAACAAAAAGCTTGGTCTATTGAGGTCTCTGCAGGTTTGAGGTTTAACTTGGTCTCAGTGATATAACCTTATCCATGACATTTGGGGTCGCAGCTGCATTTGCAAACACACAGCAGAGAGCTGACCTTTTTGCAGCTGGTGGCAATGTCATGTTGGTTTTATTGAAGGCTATTACATTGACCTCCTGATGTCACGTAATAGTAGCAATAAGCTAAAACATAATAAACGTGGTGTATTAAAAAAACAACTTTGCTTTATGCTGACAATTATATTTTATCAAGCAGAACTTAATTTATTTGTTGCATAGCATGTTTTTGTAATGGAAAATAAGTTGGACTTTTTTGTGTATTGTCACATAGCTTTAAACATGTCGTAGTAGCACAGTGTTGCTGTCCCGCTGAGCACCATGTGAGCAACAGGAGGCTTGTGCATTCTCCCAGAAGACCAGAATATTAGTGGACACAGCTTTGTGGCTCTTGGCTAAGTGGCCATATCAATACAGACGATCTAAAAAACACTAGATACACTTTCCTTCCTTGGGCCTATTAAGACTAAAGGTGACCTATTAAAGTTAGGTCAACATGGGGAGCTGTGAACTCCAGAACTCATTTAAATATTATACACTGATGCATCTACTTTATTTCCATTTTAAATAGGGCAGACCTTTTCTAAGATGTATAGTGACAATCTTGAATGTTTGTGTCTCTTTGTGCCTGACAATTTAAGAGACTTTTATTTGATTTCCAGGAAACTAAATACAACTGTGCAAAATGCAAATTGTATTAATATTATTATTATTCATGTTTTTCAGCTTAACCTCATGGCTATACATAACATGCTATAAGAAAACATTTGAAACATAGTGAGTGAGTGAGTAATTCATGCAAGTGCCAAGCCTTATGCAAAATGTGTTTTATGTGCTTTAGTAATAATGCAAAAATCCAATGATGTGCTGTGATGTGATATTCCAGAGGCATACAGATCAATGTGACACAAGGCAGAAATGGCAGTGGTTTAAATTGAATTTGTGCTCTTTGTGACCTTTAGTCTGATTGTAGGACATGTACATGGTTCCAGCAGACCTCTTCATTCCTCTCTCGATGAACAGCTTCTTCAGTGTGTTGAGGAGCCACTGCTAACAAGCACACAGCCTGTTACCCCTGCACCTGTAACTAAAATCTCTTTAGACCTATGTCTAAGTGCATGTCTTTAGGATGAATCATGGCCAGTTACCACAGACACAAGTGGAGTGTTGTAAAACATCTGCTTTGTCAGTCAAGACAAAGGTATGATATGTGCTGTGGATTTGCACTGACCAGCGTACGACCTTTACCATCTGTCAGTCACAGCTAAAACACAATAAAATTGCACAAGGGAAAAAGCAATTAAGAGTATTGATTATATTTATAGCATTCCCATGTATTTGCCTCTGCACTATTCGAGATAACCCCGTTACGATGCATGCTATAGTAACAGCATCTTTTATACGTTGATAAACATATACATGTTTTTTGGCTACAAAGATGCTGTTAGTGTTGGCTCCTAGTTTATTTTTGTTTTTTTATGTTTTGTTAAACTCACTCAGATATAGTTGGACACAAAGAATGATGTGCACAAATTGCATTTTTGGCATTAACAAAGAGTAATTTTGAAGAGCTTTTAAGGCCATGGAAACATTCTTTCATGAACTGTAACATATATGTGCAAACATTTTTCTGGGCCAGTAGACACTCTTCACAGCTGAGCGCAGTGTCTCTCAGTGTTCATACATGGACCAGAACGCAAAGTCTAAGCTAAATATGATTTACATAAATTTCACCCTCATTAAACCACAGATTGACCCTTTATGTGCTGTACGTGATGAATGCTGTGGATGTGAGGGCATTGTAATCTTTGGAAGAGACCATTACCATGAGTATAAAGATTTTTCATAATGGGATAAGTGCAATCACTTTGTATTGATTCACAGAGAATCATCTCTGTAAGGGACTCGGGCCATGCCAGCAAATGTCCACTGAGCCTGCAGATCTCCTCACTCTAGGGGTGAGACATTCAGGCTCGCTCTGTCCTCTGCGACACATCTGACCAATTCTCTTTTTTAACTGTAAAGATCAGTGCGAATACCTTTTGCACAACTGAACTCACAGCGTGCATTATTCTAACCACATAATTCCTTTGTTGCTGATTTCGTACACTGACATTTAAAATCACTGCTTGTTCATCTGCATTGTTCATCAAATGTGTAACTCATGAAATGTGATACTAGACCAAATGCAGATAGTTTTTAGTCAGCATCTATAAATATATTGCACAGACTGTTTAATTAGTTGTAATTTTTGTGTTTTACTTTACAAACAACCTTAACACTTGCTGTTTGTGTCTCAGCAGCAGAAATAACGATAGAAACTATTTAGTAATTTACTTCTAAGTTAAGCCACAGTGAGCTATCCACAGTGCTTTATAGAGCATCTCTACATGCCTCCTTAAAATAGGACAAGAGATATGTTGAAAAACTACGTGAGTCCTCTTTGTAAATGTTCAGACACATTTGTATTTCATTTTTATTTCTCTTGCCAGAATTGTATTTATACATGTTAGTGCTGCAAAATATATATTAAAATTATTGCAATATCAACATTAACTTGGCCAATTAGATGGAGTCAAACTGCCTTTGATACTGAACATCGAGACAAAGGTCACTGACGGTCTTGGGATACATCATGTTTTCCTAATATTGTTCCCTTAAAGCAACAATTCAACAACAAATGCTACAAACAATATTCTACTATTCTTCTCATTATTCACACACACACATTCAGCCAAATTCCTCCAATGCATGGACATGTTGGGTCAAAGCGTATTACTGCTCTCATAAATTATTCCTATTGTCATAATCCTGTTTATCTCACATCTTATCTCACACCAACATGCTCTATTCTAGTTCTCTGTTCTAGTTGCTATGGAAACGTACTAATTATATTATTTAAATTTTCAGAAGCAGATTGACAATATTGTTTTAATAGTTGTCCAAATAAACCAGCCTGGTTGCTTCCTCAGTGAATTTAGAGGCTTTGTGGATGCTCCAGCTGATATTAAATGGAGAGTCCTGTAGGGGCCTTTGTAGCCCTTTTGTCTAGGAGCTGAGGAACTGTAAGCTTACCCTACCTTTGTTTGTTCTCCATTAAGAGAGGGTCGATGTGAAGCCCTGTTTGAGTCAGCGGGAAATGACCTGACAGAGAAACGAGAAAGACAAGAAAACAAAGTAAAAAAAAAAAGGTAATGACAAACAAAATAGGTTAAAAAGGAAGACATGGCCTAGAGGAAGGGGATTCAAATCAGCTCAGTGGAGGTGAAAATTGTCACTTCCTGTATTGGATCCATCACCATTTGGTCCTTATGGTCTATAACAAGACACTGGATCAAACATGGCTCTATTGCTTTGCTGCTGCTGTCTCATAGTGTGTCTGTATCTCTCCCTGCTTGTTGTTTTCTCAGACTGTCTCAGCCCAATCCATATAATGAGAGGCTCCAATCCATCAAAGGATGAGTTAGGCCTAAAGCCAGTCTGAGCCTCTGCCGCCTGCTCTGCTCACTATTAGTGCCAAAAAGCCCTATATTTTACAGCAGGGTACAGTGCAAGACAGATAGTACTGAGGAACTGTCTTGTACTAATGTTATTAAGAATGTCCTGATTCAACACTAGAGTCATTTGTCTTGGTTTGTTTTCGTCGTTAACGTCAGCCCGACGCTTTACCAGACAACATAACAGGGAATAGTACGTCTCTCCACAAGTACCCCACCCAGCCATACTTCAAAAATCCCTGAATATTCCTTTAAACTGTTATTATGGGATTGACACGCAGAAGGCATCAGAAAGGTGTGGAGGTCAGTGCACTCTAGTGTTAATCAGATTAAGTGCATTGTGAAAGATGAATGTTTTTTGATAAAGAGATAGCTACAATCTTGGTGCAAGAGTGTTTTGTTGTTTGTAAAAAAAACACTCAATTGTGAACAGAGGACTTTTAGAAGCGCAACAGCAGTAAAACTGTGCACTATTAGTTCTGCAATATTCCCTCACCTAAATGTTCTAACAGACAATGTGGTGTAAAGAAGCCTTTATCTTTTATGTGAAAAGGCGGAGCGTGACATAAAATGTTTTTTTTGAGGGCTCATTTTAAAGTACACCAGTAGCCACAGCGAGGAAGAAGAGAAAAGCAAAGAGATTAAAATCAGTTTGAGTTTATCTTCGGGGTTTGACATTTATAGGGAGTGAGTGACCAACTCTACTAAATAGTCTCTGGAGTTTTAAATGGAACTGTCAGTAATATGGCTTTAAAAGCTGTAGGGCAGGAAGTACACTGCAACCACACATTTTCCATTAAAAAACAACTTTCAACAACAGTTAATTCACTCTTATTTGTTTTAGGACAACACCTTACCTTGTTTTTGGGCCTTAATCCTCTTCAAACTGCTTCTCTAAATAGACCAAGCGTTAACTAAATGCTCTTTCTATCCCCAATTATCCTCACCAGAGAGAAAAGAAAAGCTCTCAGATACACTCTCAGGTCACATGTTGCTGAATCTAAAGCTCCGTTACTTTAACGTAGATGCAGGGCAATTACAGGCCACTTCAGCCTTGTGATTTTTCAGTTATCTTTAATCAAGACTGAAAATATCTTGACGAGGTTAAAGTAAACAGCATGAAATATTTATAACCGCATTCATACTTTCTGCCTTTCCCATTGACATAATCAGCCTTATGGTAATTGTATGTATTTTCTTTTGAGCTATTCTCCCTAATGGTTGCAGTGTCATCAGTGGTTAAGTAATTGACCCACCGCATGTGATAGCAAAGCCTGGATGCCACAACACGTCTGAAGGAATAATTACTGCAACAAAGAGGCATTTTAAAGCTGGAAACTTAATCATGTGGGCGTTTCTGTTCCCAATAGATAACTGTGTGTGGGCTTGTGTGGGTGGCTCACTGCAGTAAGCTCCCTTTAGCATTCATCCATAGTGAGCATATTGCATTTCAGACACCTCAGGGGGCAGCCACGTGACATTTTTCAGCTAGTGCTTTTACAAAATGGCATGTGAAGAGTAAGTCAGTGATCCCAGCACCACAGTGTGTACTTCCTTCAGTGTGAGTCGTGACCAGAAAATATCCTCCCGCAGTGCTCCTCTCCAACACAGACATAAAGGTGTTCAGTGGGAGAGTCTAAGCAGCGTAGGGTATACCATGCATTATGTGTGTATTTCATATTTTAGTGTAAGATGATGTAGAGAAAAAGGACCAGCTGGTAGTAAAATCGTTCCTTTTTCTTTCACACCAGGGACTCTTAGATATCCGATTGAGAGAAGCCCAGCTCTTGTAGTTGTCCTGATGGGCTTTAACAGCCTTCACAATGTGGTGCAGGGGCTGGGTGTATAAAATACTTCAGAGTAAAGCTATTGTCTCTAAGAAATGCTCTGGTTTAGCCCTCCGGTGTTTTGGAAGTGATTTATAAGGCACAAAGTTGGTGAAAAATGATCCTTGGGGTCAGACTAAGGTTTTGCCTGATCAAAGATCTTTATTTCACTTCATTGACTTTCAGACACAGGGCGATCCCTCAGGATTGTACTCGTCTTTACCATCTGTTACCTACAACAGCCACAAAGGAAATGTTGCCTGACATTTTTCAGATGACCAAAATACGTATTTATTAGGCTAATATCACTGAAAGCCAATACAGAGAAAATGAAACCAAATGTATATAAGTACTGCAGTACGCACATTTGCTGAACTGAAGATAAAAAGACATGTATTACTTGCTGTCAGGAAAAAAATTGCTCTATCATTGGATTTCATCAGCAACATAATGTTCCGCATTGTGACTCAAAACACGCCATATGGCAAAAGAACATTTCTGCAAAAAAAAACACTCAAACACTCTTTTTTGTGTTTGGGCTGTAACACAATGTAATGAGACAAAACCTGTGTGATTAACCGAAACAATTAGGTTATATTGTGATACTTAAAAAGAAATAGCACAAAGCAACGTCCTTTAGAGCATAGCTGTGTATTAAATGTCTATTCTTTAGAGGAAACGTGGAACATTGTGGTTTCAGTTGTGGGGCACATAATTCTCTGGCTTGTTGGACAACCAAAAAAATGCTTCCTTCAAGTAATATTTTTAATGCTGTGTCTTGTAAATACAACAGAATATTTATAATATGGCCTTGTCTTTGGTCCAATATGTGCACTATGGATAATTGCTGTCTTCCAGGAGACTAGGAGAATAACAAAAGCGTTGCCTTAGGACCAGGATTTTAATAGAACAACAGTTGTGATGGAGAGCGTTGGATGAGGCTGCACCCTTTTGTCTGTGATGTCACTAGGTGTTCGGGGAAAGGGAGTGGAACATAACAGGAAGCGAATGAAAAGCAAAACTGCAAACATAACACTGTTGTTTTCCAAAGTGAGACAAAGAATGAAAATATATATATTTTTATAAAGAAAAGTTGAACTTTGAAATGTGGTAAAAACAAAAAAAAGATAGCTCATTTGCTTTCTTGAGAGGGGCACAGGTTTTAGGAAGACTACTCATGTTGCATTTTAGTGTGGCTTTACATCAAATATTTGGATTATGCTTTAGTTTTAAATAAAGCTGAGACATAGTCCTGCATGTCACATCATTCTTTCGAGCAGGAAGCAGCTGGAAAAGAAGACTGGTGTTAGAAATCTTACTGAAAGAAAAATAGTGCATTTCCAGTTTATCTGCAAATGTAAATGTAAAAAAATTTAAAAAGATATCTAGGATAACATGAGGGGACACTCAAGGAGATTGTATGGATAATAGGCAATAAAACAGACAAAAAGACACAGACTTAAAGGAAATGAAATGAGTGGAAAGACTATGCAAGATAAAAGAAAGAGACTCACAGGTTAGTGCGGAATAGTAACTGGAAAAATCTGTGACACGTGTCCCAGCGGTCACACTGAGCTTCATGGCACATGAGCTCCCCGGGGGCTGCTGCATGTCACGGCTCAGCAACTGCACACACTGAACACACTGAACACACTGAACACACTGCACACACTGAACACACTGCACACACTGAACACACTGAACACACTGAACACACTAAACACACTGCACACACTGAACACACTGAACACACTGAACACACTGCACACACTGCACACACTGAACACACTGAACACACTGAACACACTGCACACACTGAACACACTGAACACACTGCACACACTGCACACACTGAACACACTGAACACACTGAACACACTGCACACACTGAACACACTGAACACACTGCACACACTGAACACACTGCACACACTGAACACACTGAACACACTGAACACACTGAACACACTGCACACACTGAACACACTGAACACACTGCACACACTGAACACACTGCACACAACACACTGAACACACTGCACACACTGAACACACTGAACACACTGAACACACTGCACACAACACACTGAACACACTGAACACACTGAACACACTGAACACACTGAACACACTGCACACACTGCACACACTGAACACACTGCACACACTGAACACACTGAACACACTGAACACACTGCACACAACACACTGAACACACTGAACGCACTGAACACACTGGACACACTGCACACACTGAACACACTGCACACACTGCACACACTGCACACACTGCACACACTGCACACACTGAACACACTGCACACACTGCACACACTGAACACACTGAACACACTGCACACACTGAACACACTGCACACACTGAACACACTGAACACACTGAACACACTGAACACACTGCACACACTGAACACACTGAACACACTGCACACACTGAACACACTGCACACAACACACTGAACACACTGCACACACTGAACACACTGAACACACTGCACACAACACACTGAACACACTGAACACACTGAACACACTGAACACACTGAACACACTGCACACACTGCACACACTGAACACACTGCACACACTGAACACACTGAACACACTGAACACACTGCACACAACACACTGAACACACTGAACGCACTGAACACACTGGACACACTGCACACACTGAACACACTGCACACACTGCACACACTGCACACACTGCACACACTGCACACACTGAACACACTGAACACACTGAACACACTGCACACACTGCACACACTGAACACACTGAACACACTGAACACACTGCACACACTGAACACACTGAACACACTGAACACACTTAACACACTGAACACACTGCACACAACACACTGAACACACTGCACACAACACACTGAACACACTGCACACAACACACTGAACACACTGCACACAACACACTGAACACACTGAACACACTGAACACACTGCACACAACACACTGAACACACTGCACACAACACACTGAACACACTGCACACAACACACTGAACACACTGAACACACTGAACACACTGAACACACTGAACACACTGAACACACTGAACACACTGCACACACTGAACACACTTAACACACTGCACACAACACACTGAACACACTGAACACACTGAACACACTGAACACACTGAACACACTGCACACACTGAACACACTGCACACACTGCACACACTGCACACACTGAACACACTGCACACACTGAACACACTGCACACACTGAACACACTGAACACACTGAACACACTGCACACACTGCACACACTGAACACACTGAACACACTGCACACACTGAACACACTGAACACACTGCACACACTGCACACACTGAACACACTGCACACACTGCACACACTGAAAACACTGAACACACTGCACACACTGAACACGACGAGAGGAAGAATGGCGTAGTAGGGGTTATTAGACGTCGGAAATGGAGATTGAGCTGTGCAGTCATCTTGAGTGAAGAAGCGAGATAAGGCAGCTGCAAGAAAAAAATAAAATGTTTTTTTTAACAATCTCAAAAACAGATTGACAAATATTATAGAAATGTTAAAAATGTACCAGACTGCAGGCTGCTATGGGTTATTCATCATATTTCAAAGCTCAGCAGCTTTACAGTAGGAATCCTGCAGCTGCAGTATTTTGAGTGTTGACATTTGAGCAAAAATAAAAAATAAAATAGCATTTGCTGTGCTGGAGATAAATCAATTCAAGAAAAAACAACACAACCCTGCAACTAGTCTTGCCTTTACCACAGTTGTAGCGTATGACCGATGAGCTCAGCCAATTACAATGGTTTAGAAAGAACATCACAGAGGCGTGTGCTCGACATGTTGGCTGCAGGCTGCAAAGATTCACACTGGATGATCTCTGTATAATATACAGTATAAACCGAGGCTTACATGGCACTGATTAGTCGTATATTGTGTCCCAGCTTTATATAATTTATGGTATAGTACAAGTTAATTACTGCCATTTCTCAAGTGGTTACTTAGTTATTTTATAAAAGCAATAGTTAATTTCCTCGATCGTATAAAATGTAAGAAGCACGGTGGCTTAGTGGTAGAGCAGTCGTCCAATAACCGGAAGGTTGGCCTTTCAATTCCCACTCTCCCACAGCTGTTCATTCTGTTGTTGTGTCCTTGGGCAAGACACTTAACCCTCCTTGCCTCCAGTGTCTGTGGCACTGGTGTGTGAATGTGTGAGTAATGTTTGATGGCGGTCGGAGAGGCTGTAGGCTGCCATGTCTCTGTCAGTCTGACCCAGGGCCACTGTGACTACAGCTGTGGCTTATCACCACCAGTGAGTAACTGTGGAGTGAAGGAATAATGTGAGTGCTTTGAGTCTCTGGGAAAAAGCACAATATGAATCTAATGCATTATTATTATTATTGCAATAGAGATTCAGCTGGCAAATAGCTTAGATACAATAATCATAAAAAGTGGTTCACCTGATGATACGAGCAGCTGGGGTTTGAGTCACAGTTTGGGTTATTGGCCCCATGTCATTTCCATCTGCCTTCTTAGGGCAAAAAAAGTTTAGATGCCTACCCGATACAAGTAAATGTAACAGTGTAAACATTATACAGCCAGCAAAGGCTCTTAGGACAGTGCTAAGGCAGACAGCAGTCGTTCTAGGTGAAAACGTTCTGATGACATTATTAAAATTCCCATATATTTGAAAACATCCTTCATTAACTGGTAATAGCATTACATATACTGCTTGTGATCCAAACTATCTCATTTTCAAGAGTCCTCAGAGATGCAGCCCATGTGTCAACACTATAATCTTCATTTAAAAAAAATGAGAGTGAGATAATGAGTATAAAATGAAGGGACACCTGCCACCGTTTAAACCAACATTTCCACTTTTTTAAAAACTCTTCATCTGAGTCTGTGACACTCACACCCACACAACAACAATGCTCAGCGCCGATGCCACAGAAGCAGCAATTAATGAGCTGCTCTCGACCAAAGAGAAGCAGAAAGACCTTGGACTGGTCCTGTGTGGCAAGTCATTATGCAGTACAATGATGGAAGGAAAACCACATTGAGACGACTCGAGGAGCGTGCGCAGTGCAAATAGGCAGCTCCCAATGAGAGCTGTGGACAAATGATGATAAACAAAAGTTTGTATGGGTTATTAACCATGTCTTTTGTCTTTAGCATCAAGATCCACAGTGTCCAGTTTCTCTGAAGGACTCTTGTCATATTGATTTATTAAGCAATAGAAACAGTGAAGAATACACATCATATGTACATCACATAATCTACATCAGTGTTTCAGAAAGGGTGGTACTGTCCTTTCACTGTCCTCCAATAGCACATGTCTGAGGTTCACTGTAACATTCCCAGGCTTCATCCGACATAAGATCAACTGTCAGGAGTTCCTCTGGTATCGACAGGCCTCTCCTCTCACAAACACCGCCAGATGTAGTCGATAGTGCCATGCTGAATTAATTGATGAATCATTCATGATTCCATCTGTGTGGGAAAATGACTAGAAAACAAAAAAAAAAATGGCACATTTTTTATGAGAAAATATTTACTGTGTGCACAACAGCTGTAGCCATGTCTCCCAGGATGCACATGTCACTGAACAAATGTGCAGCTTTAAGGAAAGACCTTTATTTATGGAATAAGAATCTATGCAAACTGTGATGTGTATCCATCCCACTATTGAGTTATTAAACACAATGTACTAGGCCAGATTTCCAATGAACCAACAATAAAAGAAATAAGATGCATGCATAATACCTTGTACACCATGACCAATAAAATACACATACATAGCTGACATCAAGAGAATAACACGTAACATAAAATAAATCACACGAATACACACCATAAGGACACTAAAAATGGTGCGATGTCTTTTTGTTTAGGTACTTGCTTTTTTAAGTTTTATATTGGCCAGCTGTTTCAATTGAAAGAAAGATTTTAAATCAACACTAATCCAGTTGTGAGGTTAAACGTCTGCCAATGATCCCAGATCTGCATTGTTTTTGGCCTCATCTGAGAAACACATTTTCTTCCGTCACATCTGGAAGACTTAAATATTAAAGTAATAAAACCAAACTGTCCAATGGTAACAAAATGATCTTGTGAAATACTTATTAGCAGTAGGAAGCCTGAAAAAGACATCTGACCAACATAAAATTAAGAGGATACTGGATTTAAAACAGCATAAGTGCCTGAAGAAAGCAGAAAAGTTACACGTACAGTAATATCTAATGGTCATGTGGCGTTGACCTCACAGTAAACTGGTCAACAGACTGTCACTTGATGCTATGGCAGGATAAACCTAGGATTTTGCTCTCATTTATTATCATCTCACTCCATTCAATTACATTATGGAAGCAGGTTTTGTCTGAACCTAGCATCACGACAAATTAATAAGTAAGGTGGATATGAAGAAAGCATGTTTACAATTGAATTAGAGTGCCATTTTTTAAATATTTTAGAGTATGTTAGAGAGTTTTAGAGTTTACTGGGATTGACTTCCTGTTGTGAGATGCCTCAAATATCTGTAGCTGCTTGGAATAATGCACTGTGGCATTTGAGTCTGGCACAAACAGGACTAACTGCTTAGGCATGCAAACTAGAGCTAGTGACATGAACTAAGCACAGCTTCAACCTGAGCTGCAGCAGAATCATTGCTGTAGATGGTGAATGTAATTCTGTCCACAGCAGAAATGACTTGCAGTAATGGTAGTACACTAATCTTAGCTGAGCTTAGCTAATTCTCACTTTAATGAAGATAAGTGGGCCCTGAACACTTTACTCTCTGTTGTTTTTAAAACCTTTTCAACAGAATGACATAGCACATGGGTTTTATGATTGTCTTTTGTTTTGTTTTTGCTTTTATTATTTTAGGGCCCTCTGGTCTTGTAGGTCACAGTAGGTGGTCACACTCTGACTAGCTGTTAAACTCCTGTGAGAGATCAATGAAAGATTGATGAGGAAACAAAGGGGATAGTTATAGGCCTGGCTCAGCGCCACCTCCTTTAAACAAGACTGGATTGATTGAGCGTCCGTTGCGGTGGGGCGGTAAATTACTGTTAGCTTTAACTGCTATATTTTCTCTTTATTTTCTTTTTGAACTACAAGTATGTCACTTGAAAAAATCAATATGTTTTTTCACTGTGTTTTATGCTCTGCAGCACACAAATTGTTGGGTGTTGTTTTAAGAGGGGTTAAAGGCAGCTACTGATGGGACAGTAAAAGACGAAGGTACTTATTTTAAACTGAACCAGTATTGAGGCCTCACAAATGAGAAAATGTGTGTCATTGTTATTCTGCATCAGACCTCCAAACAAACTTTTGTGTGCACATAAGTGCAGTGATGCAGCGAAATGCTTTTTACTTTTCCACTTGGCACACAAATGTAATGGACCGTTTCCACCTGCTCAAAGCACTTTGGTACAAACAAATTTACATTATGCAAAGTTTGGTTGTGTTTCACACGTTAGTCTGTCTACAGTAGTTTTTTTATAATGTAGGAGCCTAGAAATATTGAGGCCTCCACAGTTATTTGTGTAAACTTGGGTGTGGGACTGTAGATCAACATGACCAGATTACTAAGGCAACACAGAGATGACAAAGTAAACTGTCATCTGAGCATGCTCCTCTCTTTTTCTATACACTTTTCTAATTTTTTTTTTCAAAAATCCAAACCTGACTGACTGCTTTGTCAATCCATCAGAGTCTAGCACAAATCCCTGCTGTAAGATTTAAATTCAAGGACATTATTCATTAATTGCATCACTAACCTCTGGGCTTTTTGCTACTGGCTGTAGATAAATCCGTGATTGTTTTATTAACTAACAAATGTGTTTTAGTTGTGTTTTATTGTTGTCTTTGTTCACTTGTATTGATGTGTTTTTTCTATGTGTGTTCTACTAATTACTAATCCTCTCAATACTGTTTTTCACTGACCTCATGTCCTGTGTCTGGATGTTTGTCTTTGCTTACCATCAATCTGCCAATGAGATTCCAGATGAAAGTTTGCCTGCATGGCTAACTCTGGAATATTTACATGCTGGACTAACAAACACATGTTGATTAATGTGCATTTTCCCATTTAAAAACATAATAAATGGGACATAAACATACACTTTATGTTTGTGCCTCTTGTAGCTACACTGAGCCGGATCAGCACCTTTAATGTCCTCCATGGCCTGATGTCTCTTTTTCTTTCTTTACCTCTAAAATTAAACTGTGCACATTACATAACACTGTCACAAAGCATATTCAGTGTGGGTGGCAATGGAGATACATAATCCACACACATTATACATGTTTAAACAAAACAAGACAATAAGGCAAGTGATGACTTGCACACAGTGGCGGAGTGACAGTGAAAAAGTGATGAGCCTGTGAGCTAGTGGATGTATGCTGTAATTT
This sequence comes from Neodontobutis hainanensis, assembly GCA_024349245.1. Taxonomy (NCBI): domain Eukaryota; kingdom Metazoa; phylum Chordata; class Actinopteri; order Gobiiformes; family Odontobutidae; genus Neodontobutis; species Neodontobutis hainanensis. The sequence goes on from JALDNG010000005.1 coordinate 8,807,993, forward strand.
AGCATGTGTTAATATGTATGAGACAAGATAATAAAGAGATAATAACAGTTTTCTCAGTAATGCTAAATATGTTAAATATATCCAAGGTTCAATTCAAATTTCACAAATCCTAAAACAAAGACAAGCTGTGGAAAAAAACAAAACAGCAGTGTTTTAACAAAAGAAGCAAATTAGCAACATTCATATTGCAAGATGACAGAATGCTAAATATTGTACTTTTCTCAGAAACTACCATTTATCTGCATCTAACCAGCTCATACCATCCCACTCAGTGAAAACGGGCCTTATGTCGCTCTGTCAGGAAATGCACTGATAACTCCCTTTGGAACTGGAGGAAGTGTCTGGGGAGTACGATGTCTGGGCATTGCTGCTTGGACTGCTGTTACATGATCAAGCCCCAAAAAGTCTGCAGAAAATGGATCAATGCTTTGAGAATTTAGCTCTGTCATTTATACAAAGTTATTAACTGTGTCTATATATTATATTGATTTGTGGTTCTCAGCCCAAATTCATTTGTAAGTCAGTAAATTTTACCACAACACACTATCTCTGAATAGTCTGATATTGATAATGTGCATAAGTAAGTGTAGCAACTGAAACTCCTTTACAATTATAGAATACTAATAGAGGCATTACTCAAATGTGTCAGGTGTGCGTTAGGTGATATTTCTTTTACATGCTCAAAGTGCCATCCTAAGATTAGCGCATTAAATATGAAGTCTCACCTAGAGACTTTATTCATTTTTATTCAAGTGTAACCCATTTTCAAGCACCAACTACAATCTGCCATGTGAACGCTTCAGAGGTTTCCATCAAAAATCTCATTCAACCTTGACATCCTTTTGCGTGTGTCTGTGTCTTGATTTAACGTGTTATTCTGTTCAGATGTGTCTGTATTCAGCCAATAGCTGTATGTCTGCTCAGCCCAGACACTGCGTACAATAAACAGACCTCTTCCTGGATGTACTCTAATTTGGCTCCCATCACAAATGGATTTTGTGCAGTGATTTATCTGAGGACTGTCTCCTTGCAGACACGCTCTCTGTCCACTTTTAAACCAGGAAGAGCGCTCATCTCAGGTTCACCCCTCAGAGCAATGAGTCAGTGTGTGGCTGTCATTCTGGGACTGGTCATCTGGTGCAAAAATCTGTGGTAACACTTCAAGGCTTTGAGATTCTCTGCCTTCAAATTACACTGCAAAATTTTCAACCAAATTGTCCACTCTGTGAATCACTCAGAGGAACATGATGCCAGCTGCTGCACAGAAGATGCTTTTCCAACTGAAATGAAGTGGGCTAGAAGTGTTTAGAAATAATAGTCTTGACCGTTAGCCTTGCCAAAAACATGATTGTGTTGTGTAAGAGATACTGACATCTGATTCAAAAAGTACTATCCCAGGTGGCCTTTTATATAACTTTGTACAGGGTTGTGAGTCAGTAAGTGAGGGTTCATGTAACTAACTACATTAAAAAATGCTGTTTTAGTCCAACTATAATCAGAATTTATAAATGCATGTAAATATGTTAGGCTGACTGGAATGGCAGTATTTTCTTGTACCTGGATGATACAATTTAGTTGGACTTGCTAACTTCATTGTGTTTATATGCTTTCAGCTCTTAAGTTCGCGTTGATAATGTTGCTATTCATAATTTATTTGCTAAATATGTGTAAGTATACCATGTAATGGTAACAGAAACAAGTCATGTTTAGCGTTACATCCTTTTCTCTTTTTAACAAAGGCAATATGGAATTAAATACCCAGACCACATGAATGCAGCTTAGTGGAACAATATGGCTTTAATAGTTCCCTCCTCTTGTTGCATGTAAACTTGTGCAAAGACCAGTTTGATGGCTTTATCAACATGAGCTTGTAAATGTATGACTTTTTTTGCAACAGAGCCCATTAGAAAATCATTGGTGCAAAAAGAGCAAATTACTTCCAAGAAGCGTTCATGCAACAGTGAATTATCAAGTTTTGCGCTGCATTTATTGTTTTTTTCATACAGTGTAAAATGTTGAGAAGACCAACCAGCCAATGGGAGCATCCCGTATTGGAATGAGAGGGATCCACATTAATGCGAGCATCTGATTGGACAAAGCTGAACACTCTCATACTTTGAAATTGTTCTTGACAAAAGAGACCAGACCAAGTCTTAATTTTTAATACAATATGCTATTAGGTAACTAAACTGTTTTTCATAGTTAAAACTAAATCAGCAAAATAAACAAGTAGCAATGGGAAACAATAACTCAGTAATTGGACAAAATAAGCATAGTGTGATGCTGAAATCAAGTTGTTAAAGCTATAAATGCCATGAGGTACAGATGAATCATGCTATAAATCACCAGCTCCATCTGCTTTACTAGAATACACTACCAGTCTTATTTTTGCATCATTTGTTAAAACATTATTGCAAACCTTATTCTGTCTTTTCTGAGTCACACTCAAGTTCTGTCAGTATGTGCTGTTGGGGAAATACACATTACATCTTAATACATATTGACAAAGCAAGTAATGGATTTTCATGTCAATTTATTCGGTGCACAGTGAAATAATTAGTTAAATACTGAACATCCTTTCAAGCCAGGCAAAATATTAAATTTCAAATGTCATTGTTAGCATTGTCGAATTATTCATGCATTAGGAAAAGACATACACAACAATCATCAGTAATAAGCTGGTTGATTGTCTCCTGGAAAAATCCCATTCATGCTCTGTTTCGTTGATAATTACTTGGATTTGTAACTACGGTTAATTAATGGAACAGACAAAAAATGTCAATACAAACAATGCTGTCTAATTGGCCTCTCAGGTCACGCTTCAACTGCAGCTACAGCACAGTCACTGACTCACTGGCACTAAGGCACGTCACAGAGTACCAGCAGAATGTGTGATGGTACTTAGTTGTTCTGTATGCCATAAAACATAAATAAAAACAAATATGGTCTAATTGGTATGTACTCTCTCTGTAAACTGATCAGTTTGTCAGTCCCTGCTCAACACATTCATTTACATTGTTAAATTAATATTAATTGGCAAACACGCCGATAGACCGACAGTGCTGATTTACACTTCTTGGCTCAAAACCCAATATTTAATTTAGTGTGTTGCTTAATTAAGATTCAGCAAAATGCTTGACTTTGGGCTTTCAACCAAATTTGAAACGTGTTTATGCTTAACCAGTCAGGATTAAAAGCTGCCCTTGACCAGCTGATTGTGGGCCTTTGGAGACATTTCAGAGAAAGGCATTTTGTTATTATTGACAACTCCATGATTTTTGATAAACAGATTATTATTATTATTATTATTATTATTATTATTATTATTATTATTATTATTATTATTATTATTATTATTATTACATCAAATTTGTATAGCGCTTTTCATGGTCCGCAAAGACGCTTTACATATCCATTATTCATTTCACTCCACAGTCACACACTGGTGGTGGTAAGCTACATCTGTCCTGGGACAGACTGACAAAGACGTGGCAGCCATTCCGCGCAGACTCTCCAGCCATCACCAAATACATTCACTAAACATTCTCACACGTTCAGACACCAGTGCCACAAACACTGGAGGCAAAGAGGGTTAAGTGTCTTGCCCAAGGACACAACGACAGTATGAACTGTCAGGAAAGCGGGAATCAAACCTCCAAACTTCTGGTTGTAGGACGACCGCTCTACCACTGAGCCACTGAGCCAGATTATGAGTTGAGTTGTATTCACCTTTGTAAATAGACTTGACACATGACACAGAATGTTTGTGCATGTGTCAGGTTTGTATGAGGAAGAGTTCACATTTACTGCTTTTGAGTAACAACAGTGCTGTCCATGGATGTAATAATATATACGATTGCTATTATGTTCTTATCATTATCATCATTATCATCATTATTATCTTCAAAAATGAATGAATGAATATTATGTTCTTATTAATTAAGTAATTGCCAAAGTAACTAAAATAATCTTTTGGGTCCTTTTATTGTAGTGAGTAGAATATTCACTGTTCAATCCTTTATCATTGAGAATTTTTAGGAACACTTTTAAATGTACTGCTTTTAACAAACTAGCTCCTATTTGACGAGACACTTCCTGGACACTCCAAAATACGGGACCAGTGAGGAAGAAAAGAAGTTGGAAAGAGGTAGAAAATCATACGTTAAAACAAAGCAGTCACATTACAGGCACTGAATAGAAATATTACAGTCAGTTGTGCCTGCTTTTCAAGGACAAGAAGCCCATTGCTCACAAACCAAGCCAACAGATTCCTTGCACATTAACAGTTGAGTACTTAATCTCTCCATATCTGCAGGCAGTATTCAGTGAAAGCTCAAGACAATTACATCTCAAGATTTTTTTTTTTAGTCAATGAAGCAGATGTGCTGTCAGTTCAGGCTTCAACACACACTCACACACGGACCGCGTGTGTATGTCTGAATCAGAGCCCTGTAGCTCTTCGTTTATCACAGCAATGTAACAAAAGCACAAACAAACAGCACCAATCCTCCATCTCACTCACACTGCCATTTACAATATTTGTTTATTGAATGAGGAATGACGCAAAGCAATGTGAGAGAGCACCAGCAGCAGATGAATGTCTTTTTTTTTTTTTTGTATAATTGTATCAACTCATATTTCAGTTATTAGTCATTTGACATGGAATAGAAACAACACTGCTTTTCTTTAACAATCTCTAAAAATGTATTTCGTTTAACTATATAGTCTTTCACTTCACTAACTTGAGCACATGTTAGGCCTCGTACAGACACATTTGTAAATAATGTATTAGTCGTTTGACGTTTTGGCTCTTCTCCACTACTTCTGCCATACTGAGCTGCCACAGTTATGTATAAATAATGCCGTTCCTGTGTCAAATGCTGAGAGAAGTTGCACGCCGAAGAGGGAGGTATTAGAGCCTCCCATGATGCAGCCGAATAATAGAAGCGTCTCTTCACCTCAGGGTTGAAAACACGAGCCAAACCCAGTGAATCCCATCTTTGTATGCCACGCATGTTCAGTCGCAGGCAGCCAATCAGAGCTCACATAATGGTCTGGGCTGAGACGCTCTCACGCTAAAGGACACATTTTAGACTAAACATCCATTTCTTTGCTTCTGGAGGAAAGAGAGAAGAGTGCTGGTTTACATTTGGGTCCCTAAATGATTTGAATGTAATTTATACTCTGCTAATGTGCTATGGCAAATGCAGAATTATTCCATTGCATGTAATCTCTTTTAACATTATCAATGAAATGGTGTATTCAATTAGCTTTTTAATAAATGAATATTTTTTGAATAAATTAAATCAAGTCAGTGCTCTAATTTGCATTAAGTGGTTTTATATTTTTTTTTCCAGTGACCTCAAATCAGTAATGTTGTAAATATGTTCTAGATTGGCATATGTTTCATCTTGATCTATGCTATCGATCTGTACAGGATTATGTTTTAAGATTTTGTAGACTTTTATAACTATGATAGGCTGTGCTCTTACACTGGGCTACTCTACTCAACAGTGTTTGCTTACCGCAGTCCAGTTTGGCAGAAGATTACACAGTGACCGATTCCCTGCGGCTGGTGCCCTTTTGCTCTCATTCAGAGCTTCTTTTTACACAACTCTGGAGGTTTAAAGAATCTATACTTACAGTATTTCTGCAGTACAAATGATGCTGTAGGCTTTGAGTGTATTCTTCTATGTGCTCTCAGTAGACTCTGGAATAAGTCAGCAGCTCTAAAATAAGTTTAGGAGTAACATTTTGATCAGTTGCTTTGCTTGTGCTCATTTATAAGTCCAAATATTATCAATACAAATTGCAAATTAAGTTTTTAAGTAAGCTTCAAATTCCTGCTGGCTCTTACGTATCACAGTGACTTTTTACGCTACAGCAACAAAATAGCTGGAATGATTTAATTCAATGTGAGCGACTGGCCCCAGTGCCAAACATCAATTCATTTATTTTTTTATTATAAAATACTTAAATGTCCCTATATATTTTAGTACTTTGTTTTTACATTTATTTTGTGTATAATTCCTAGTGACTGATATTTTTCAACCTTACTCCACAGCAGCACAATCTACAGTATATTACACAGCTACACGCTTCCTTTATATAGAATCAATCATGATAACCAGAGAGAAAGAGCCGTAAAGAGAAATACTGCAGAGTGTTATGTTGAGCAGAACTAGAAAAAAGAAGCATCCACTCTCCAGGAGAGAAGCATTGTGTCATTGTGACTTAAAATACATAGGAGCTTTTTTGGCAGAGTAACCTTAGAGATGTTGAAGGAAGTGACAGCAAAGAGCAGCACTTTTCAGACAAGTATCTGCTCTCTCAAAGCTATTAAATACTGATTATTTATTCTCTCAACTATACTATCATCACTCCACATTCAGCAGAGCTTAACGTTTGCATCTGAAGCACTATTGTATTTTGTTGGGGAGATTTGCAGGAATAGACAAAGCTAAAAATAGACCATTGCTCTATGGTTTTGATGTGTGGGCGGTGCAGGGTTGAGTGCTTTTTCACTACAAATCACTTTAACGAAATAAAGAATATCCAGCAACAGCTGTTTTACTAAAGATACTGTACAAAGATTTTTATTGTGCACTTTTTACTTCTCTGTCTCCCACCTTCACTTGGTACTTCACATTGATTTAAAGTATTACCATTCTGCTGCCGCTCCCCCAGACTCCTGGACTCCATAGATCGATGTTGAAACAGGGATTGGTGAGACGACCCAGAGCCTAACAAAGTCAAAAAAACGTAGTTGGTGAATTTGCCCGATTGCTACATGAGCCTCCTTTTAAAAATGCCTCCTCCCTCCTCGTTTCACAAACCTGCATCAGCGGCTTATGTAACTAAGTGCATTGCACGTCTAATTTGTCTGCGTCATCATGCTGATGTAATTTCACAGTGCACACTCTAACGGGGGAAAAAAAGAGACGAATTCTGGTCTAGTTCCCTTTTCAAATAACATTAGGGGGCAATTCGTTGTAATCACGGCTTGTTTACAGTGGTGCTTGTCATCCGTCTCAAGCACTTACAAGGCTGTACAACTCTGAAGTTCTCCATTTACTGAATTGTTTTTGCCTTGTGCCAGTCTGCTTCCACTCATTTTTGTTTGTTTTTCAGTGCAACACACTCCTACCGCAAACTAAGTCGCAAGATTTTCAGCAGAGATTAGTTCAAATCTAGAGTGGAATTAGAAAGTATAAAAACGCCACATAAATTAAGACATATACATTTACATTTAGTCTTTTTTTCTTGTTTAGAGATCTACAGCAGCAGTTGTCAACACTTATGTCACGGGGGCAGTTTAATTCCGTTACCCCCTGGATAAATCCTTCCCATCTGTATCTGTCTTTATTAAGGAGATTTGAAAATGCCTCAAACTGGAAGACCAAAAAATAATCCTCCATGCTACTTGCACATGAACAGTAGTTATATTCTTGGTCTATATTTTGTGACAGGGCAATATTCTCTTGAGAAAATGAAATGTTCCACATACAGCGTAAAATCAAAACAACACCTACGTCTTTAGTTGGAGTGAAACTTTCCTCAAGGCTTTGTAAAGTCAACGGCGTTAAAATCTGTGAAACTTGTTGTGTTATATTGAATAGTTTACAAAGCCTATTTTAGCAACAATGAAACTCTTTTCATATTTCAAATTCATCAACAAATTGTTGACAAAACATGTTTATGTTATGTTTGCTCAGTGTAAACTTAGCTGCAGGTAAGCTAATATGATAGCTTACAAGCTAACATACTCTAGTACAGTGGTTGGAAAACTAAGGCCCAGGGGCCACATGTGGCTCGTTGTAATGTTTAATTCGGCCCGCCAAGCATTTACTGAGGACTGTGACCGTGATTGCCCTCCACCAGAGTCCCATGTTCTAATGTGGCTCTCGGGGAAAAATAATTGCCCAGCCCTGCTCTAGTATGTGTAGTCGCTGTAGTGATGTTGCATGTGTAACGGTAAATCAAGTCACATCCCCATAGTTGTACTCTGTTTGTTCTCGTCTTGGCATGGATGTATAAGATCTTCTTAGCGGAAGGATACATGTAAAGCGATGAGGCTGTCTTAAAGTGCTTGGCTAGAACTAACTACTGTAACTGCGCAGTGGCTCAGTGGTAGAGAAGTCGTTGTATTACTGGAAGGTTAGTGGTTTGATTCCCGCTCACCCCACAGTTCATGCTTTTGTAGTGTCCTTTGGCAAGACGTAACCTTCCCTGCTTCCGAGGACACAACACTGGTGTGATAATAATTACAAAACAGCACCTTTTAGCATTCTTTTTGTATTAATTTCTATTAGCATAGGCTATTGTCAGCCTTAGCCATTTCCAGTATGTGCATATTTAATAACATTACTAAAATACTGTTTACCCTCATTACTCAGAGTAACCTGTGTGAATGTTTATGTATCGGGATTAAGGTGTGGTACAACTCATACACTGGCTAACTCAAAGTGGCAATTGTTCAGTGAATATCTGAGCCTTATACCAGCTTGGATAGGCTCCAGACTCCACAAACTGTAAAGGATAGGTTATAGTAGAACGTGTTTGAATAAATTAAAAAACTTTATTCGTTTTGAATGCCCCTTTCACATACAGGTCTAGTTTATAGTTGCACTTAATGTGTTTTCTCTCTGGCAGCTGCATTTGTGAAAATTAACTAATGGAGCTACATCCTGCAGCTTTTCTGAAAGACACTGTAATTGTCCATTACTGCACTGGCCTCAGAAACAGGCTCTTTGTGTGCTGTGTTGGATTTTGAGCTGCACACAGTTAATATGCACTGAATGTGAAATGCACCATAGCTCATTCATTACGGACAGTTAAACTCTTTTTATTCTTAAAGCCAACTACACTTACTCTGTGTATTGTCTGTTTAAACATCTGCCCACTATCAGTTATCCTTCAAATAGAGCTAAGAAAAAATAAATTGCTTTAATTCTGCGGCCGCCACTTTTGCTGGCAGAGAATTGACTCTGAGAAGTTCCTGTATCTGGCCCTCAGAGTGTTCCTCTGACAGATGGCCTGATCCTAATGAACCACACTAACTATCCAGATGCTTCTGCGCCGCACCTCACCAGTCGCACAAGGGCAAGACATAAAGAAATATACAGGGATGTGTTACATCATCATATCCTGCTATCGCTGATGGTTTGTGTTTGAGAAGGTACTACTGCAGATATACACAGACAATGTTAGATAGTAAGACTTCATAATTTTTTCAACTCATACTTTGCATTAAAAAAAAGTTGTTATAGGTGTGTATGGATTAATCTTATTAATCAGCTAGTGTCTGTGTGCTCTTGTTTTGCAAGTTGTAAGATTATTTGTATCTAATAAGCCTACATGAATGATAAGTAATCACAGATTAAACGTGACTAACAACATAAAAGACTGATCATTAGTATATTTAGTTAATGAGTATGGACTCATGCCTTGTGTATGGCTGCTCTTCTCATTTCTTGTGCTTCTCTCTTTGTGTTTATTTCTCTCTGTCCTCTCCATCTCCATTGGCTCTCTTCAGGATGTAATGTGAGTGGTGGTTGATGGCCACTAGAGGGCAACATTAACAACTGAGACTTTTTCGACTAACGTTACCTTTTCCTTTTTGTTTACTTCCAGGGCCAAAGCATTTCGAGGGAAAAAGATTCTGGGTGATTACGACATCAAAGTGGAGCAGGTATAACTCTGATTTCACAGCAGCAAAAAAGTCATCTTAATAATTAATATCATTTGTTTTGGAAACTGAAAATTCATACTGACTATGGTGGTGAGGTGACTATTAAATAAATCCAGTGATGAGCTTTTTTTTTTTTACTCATTTTTGACTCATTAGCTTCTTTGTGATGCATTAATGACCACTGCTTGTGCCAGATGTAGGCTACATCTAAAGTATGATTATACTGTAGTATTATTGCATTTACTATGTTTGACAATTTGGTTTCATTGTGGTTGAAGCATCCTATCAGGAAACCATTTTGTGTTCTGTGGACTGTCTACAATGACTATTCTGTTTTACACTGAAAGGTCTCACACCTAATAGATGTTGACAGTCAAATAACAGCCTCAAGTGTGACCACAGAAACAGGAGGAGACATCGGATGAGTTATGAGTCATACAGAAAACCTCATTACAACCAAGACAAAACACACATGCATCATTTCCCCAGAAGATTATGTGTTTAAAATTGTCTTCATTCCCCAAATCAAAATGTGTTTACAACTGCATTTTTTTCACCACCATCTAATAGTACTTTGATGTCTATATTAACTGTGAAAATGGTTCTGTGTCCTCTTTGCAGGCGGAGTTCTCAGAGATCAACCTTGTGTCACACTCAAACGGCACTTGTAATATCGACATGCAAATCATGAGAGGCGGTACCAGAGTGGTCAGGTCAGGAATGGCATTTTTAATAACGCACAGTGCACACCCAATTAATGTGAGCACTTCAGACTCAAGCTCAAGGGCTTCTACAACAGCTTTGAACACTGTTTTTTTTTTGTATTTGTGTTTATTTTCCTTTTTTAAAAATATAAATGCCAAAAGTTATCTTTTCAAAATATGTCATTGGTGGAATGTTTTATCAAAAAGTCAAAATGCAGTTTTTTTGACAACTTTTATATTTGAGTGCTTGAAACAAAGTAACCCTTATATATAAGTCCAAACAGTAAACAATTCTCTGTCAGTGTACCCAGCATTATTGTATCCCTACTGTTGCTTACCACAGGGTACAAAATAACTGTTTTATCAGAACTCTATTTGGATGTTTTTTTTCTAAACTAAATGCCATAGTTATAGTTATAATTGTATATTATATCTGTAAAACCTTACCTATCAACCTGAAGTCATCTGAGTCTCTGATAGTGTTCACAAATCATTGGCCAGACTAGGATCTTTTAATGATCTCATTTGTCTCTTTAATTGCATTGTGTCTATTGATTTCGAGTCAAAGCAAAGATTTTTTTTTGTTGCCAAGTAACTCCCTCGCAATGAACATGTCATCTTCTCCACACTCGGCAAATCACGTCTTTTCTCAAATGTTATAATGATAGAGTATTAGAAACCTCAGTTCTTCTTTAATCATCTGACTGACAGGAAGTCAAATAGTAATTAGTAACACAAAGATTCAAAACTGTACAGGGAAAATAGAACACGTATAATACATAGAGAAATGGGTTTTATATTCGATCACTTTGCAAATCAGACATGTTGAATGGATGTTGTGAGGGAGAAGGAGCTGAAGACTGTCACTTACACAGTCCAAATGTACACTTTTATCTAGACAAATATTTGGCTTTGGAGCGCTTTACTCTCATGTTCACATATGGGGTACTGTGTGGTTCAGTTTGGCTTGGCTCTATGGTTCTGGCTTGCATTTCCACCATGTGTACATGATGGGCATAGTGATAATGCCAGCAGCTAAAAACTGATTAGCAAATCATTGAATTTCAAGCAGCCAGTGCTACTTAGCTATACTAGTACTGCTGAAATATGCAGTTGAGTGATATTGTTTTTCTGGTTATTTTTTTTAGCTTTGTAAGTTCCTACCAGCACAATTAATAGAGCTTTATATGAATGTGATGAAAGAGCTATCAAATGTTTAGATGTCTCTGGGGTTTTCATTCATTCAGGGCATAATTTACAGAATTTCTCGGTAAATCTTTGCAGTCCACCCTGGCACTATTCTGTTTTTTTTTAGTGCTCAGAGTTATATTTTGATTTCTTCTTAACGGTTGATATATTTTTTATACTTCTGCAAGCTGTGTCTAAGAGCCACACATCTACCAGATAAACATTGTGTGAGGATTATATGAGGATATTATGAAAATTTTGCTTATTACGGCATTTAACATAGATCTACGTAATATTTCTGCTTTAGTTTTATTACTTTACCCGTCCATCATAAAAATACGTAAATGTAAGTTGATCATGGCATGGATTATCACAGCACTCGTAATAAAAAGATTAGAACTACATTAATGGGAGCATCCACGCTGCTCAGTTCCTCACACTGTCTGATTAATATTCGCAGTTCATGAAGAGCTGGTGTCACACAGTCTTCTCCGTGTGTTCTTTTTCTTATCTGTACTTTGAATTTTATTTCATAATTCCTTGCATTGCTTATTCTCACTATACTTGCTAACAAATACATTGAGAACGGAGAAAGACTAGCAGGAGACGCGGCCTAACACTGGCACAACTAGTTGCTAAGTGCTGGACCAGGAAAAGTTTTAATCTAAAATGACTCTTTCTATACTGATTATAGAATCATTATGGACCATAAACCTTATTTTATTTTCAGCTGAGTTTCGATTGTATGTGTTCCTGGGCAAGAACCAAAAATACAGTATCTTTGGATCTTGAGTTTACTAGTATCTTGGGAACAATCAGCCACATTGGCCAGCTCCTGTGAGAGCAGAGCCTGTGTCCAGAGTGCAGAGTTTGTGTATCTCTACTGAAAATAACATAAACTCAACAAAAAAAAAATCCAAAATTCCTATAAAGATAGTGATCTATTCAAAAAGCATGTCCCTTATGTATATGTTATGTGTTTTTTTGGCACAGTTTTAAAATTGAATGTGGCTAAAAGAGTTTGAATTTACAGAAATACAGTGCAATTCATCCAAAATTGGTAGTGACACCTGACTGACCCCACTGACTGCCCTAAATTCACACAGACATTAATTGTATCTACAGTGGACTGATTTTTGAAAAAAACTTTGAAAATACATTGCCTTTGTTGTCTAGGTCTTTCAGGCCCGACTTTGTCTTGGTGCGTCAACACGCCTTCAGCATGGCCCAGAACGAGGACTTTAGGAACCTCATTATTGGTTTGCAGTACGCAGGCATCCCCTCGGTCAACTCTCTGGACTCCATCTACAACCTCTGTGATAAACCCTGGGCTGTAAGCACTCGTCTTTATGGCTCATTAACAAACAGGCAACACAACACATATTTTACTGTCTTAAGTGTCTTTCTTCCTTTTGCCGACTCCTAGTTCTCACAGCTGATCAACTACCAGAAAAGGCTGGGCTCAGACAAGTTCCCGCTCATTGATCAGACCTTCTATCCCAACTATAGAGACATGGTAAGATTTTACTGACAATTATCAATCTTGCTTGGACAGTTTATTGAGCTTATTGAAGGACTGACTTAATTTAATAGAGAAAGCAAATTCTACTCTTGCCACCTCTGCAGCTAAGACCCGTGTGAAAGTCAAACCACTGACACACATTTTCCATCCAGACATTTTATATACAATATTTTTTGGTACATGGAAATAGAAAAAAAAACATTTAGACAGAAAGAGACATAAATACAAACCCAAACAATTCTTTCAGTATAAAACATACATGTAGCTGTAAATCTTCACACAAGCTATACAACACTTTGCATCATGCACAATTAATATGTAAGCATATGTCTAATTATGGTAATGAAAGTATTTTTCTGTTAATTTATAATGGCTGGAGCATGACATAATGCATTTGTACGACTTGAGTGGAGTAATCCAATAACAACACAGACTCTTCGGATTACGTCACCCTATAATATTTAATAGTACACACTTTCTGATGCGATTATGATAAGAGGTTGTTCATAAATTATTGGAACCTTACTGTCCAGGTACTCATTTAATTTTATTAAGAATTAGAGACAAGTTTTGTTTTGTTATTTTTCGAGGCATGGCTTGGTTTCTACAGGTGAGTAGGTGTTGTTGTTGAAGCACTCAATTAGATTTTTGGCACAGGAAACACCACAGAAAACTACACACACAAGGGTATAGTGTACATATACAAAGATGCTAAGACAAAGTGGTTAGCGTTTAAATTGTTAATGCCCAGAAAATACAATATTCACAGCAAAACAACAGCATAATTTGTAAATAATGGTGTGTTACCATTTTCATATATACAGTTATGTGAATGTTTACCGTGCATTGTGGTTTCATTTTGCATGGGACTTTGAATAATATAATATACAAAGGAATATGATTGAATGAAAGCGGCTGCTGTTGCAAATGAGAGGCGCACAGAGAATATGCCATGTAAACTGGGCTTGCTGGATATGCATCACTTTTTTGCTTTTCATTTATGAGGCTAAATTAAAAGATTGGCAAGACTTACAGTTTTCAAAGTGGAATATGTAACATAGCTTTTGCATAACGTACAGTACAGGTCATGCTTCACTGTATGTGTTTGTTAGAGCTTGGCAATACCGGTCAGAAACACAAATAGTGGAAAGAGGTACGCTGAATGTGTAGCAGATGATCGGCAGCTCTTCTTACTCTGTGGAATAGAGTGATCCAGTGTTAAAAGCTTTGACAGTTTTTTAAACAAGTTCTTATATAGCAACTCCCCCAAATGCAACACAATTTCCCATTTAGTTTACATTAGACTGTAAAATAGTAGCAGAAACTGATAATTTACCAATGTATATCTATAATCTATAATAATCTAACGTTATGATAGTTTTTTAATGTTGGGCTCAGTTGTGTGTTTGAAACACTAATCAATTCCAAATCAGATTGAAGTGGAAATAGCCTCAGATCAGCCTCAATCATATTGGATGGGGTTTGGTTTGGCCTACTCACAGTGACCTAAAGAAAGTGGACCATTTTCAAGGCCCAGTGTAAACATTGTCATAGTTTGAATCAGGCTTACAGGTCAGGGGTCAGTCATGTCCAGGAAGTCCTTCTCAGGGGGTGGTCCTCCTCGGTACCAACTGCAAGTGGAGTCTGAGCGGCGTATGCAGGCGTATTGCCGAGCCTGCTCCCCGTTCAGACTGTTGTCCAGCAGCCAGTCCGTCCACAGGCACTCATGCTCACCCGTAGATGCACATGGGACTGTGTAACATGTGTTGATCTAATGGCAGATAAAACTCTTTTACTTGTTACTTGCATTGTTATTTTAACTTTAGGTTCTTTTTAGTTGGAATTCAGACTGTTTAGAAAATAAAGTTAAATGAGAGAACAGAGATTTTACTGCTGAAGCTAATACAAATCTGCACCACAGACAGACAGATAAATAAACATAGTGGATGAGTAGAACAGCGTTTACCCACTCTGCATTCACAGCCCATCTGGTATCTGTAGTTCAGATTCTTCTTCTGCGACAGTGATAAGTTGTCCCAAGATTCCACCAGGTCACACTGACCAATAGAAATCCTCCCATCACTCCACATGCTTCCTGTTGAGTTACAACACAATACATAGTAGGTCACTCTGTGGGCCTGTCCTTTTGAGCTAAAAATGTGATAAACCTGCAGCAACATCACGTTTTAGCACACTTGTTAATTTAGTGTTTTTTCCACCTTGATTACTTTTATCAGCCTCACAAACTAACCACATTCCATGTCAATATTATAGAGAGGACATACCTCCTGCTATAAGCTTTAAAAAGAAACAACTAATTTCATACTGCACCTGAGAGTAAATAACCAGCTTTATTGTTGGAGTCCAGTTTGACTCCACAAAGCGAGGAGAAGACGGGAGTATACACATACTGGATGTCCTTGGCCTTGTGAAACCCTTTGAACATCTAGGCATTCACAGTACATTTTAAAGAAAGTTATACAGATTCATCATATGCATGTACAACACAACACTCTAATGCAGTAGCAGAAAGAAGAAACAACACTTCAACAAAAATGTCTGCACCAGGGGCATGTTGCAGCTTTCCACACCTCTCACCTTTATCATTTTGATTTCATATTGGATCATCTTCATGTAAGGTGAGGAGCTGTTGCTAGGCGACACAATCTTCTCTCCAGAGATCTTTGCCCTTATCACTGTTAAGAAAAAAACATTTCAATGATTACTAGACTCTTTGTCAAGAAGCCTAAAAAGTGATGACGCTGTATCTTTTTATTTTCACAAATGTGTTTATCTGTGAGTTCGTTGTCTTTGTCGCCAGAGACGGGGTTGCATGCAGTTCCTCTCAGTAGTGACACAGGATATGTCCCTCCACGGCTGCGGGAGGGAAATCAAAACCCACATGGAATAACAAGTAGCTCCCCCTCACTCCCATTTACCATTTACCAAGTTCCCACTCATACACATTATATTGACTGGACACAAAGATGAGACAGCCTTGATAATTCAAAGAGTTAGGCATATCTCAATAATGTATCCTAATGTAAGTGTGGCTTTACAAAAATAAAGTCTGTGACTATATGTCTCTCATACTTCTAGTAGACAAATGCATTAGTCATAATGTTAACTAGCAAAGTCAAATGTGTCTTTCTGTAAAAGGGCAATGAGATGCAAAGAACTGTGTTTAATTTGCAGTCATGCCGTTTAACTAGACACAGGGGGGCTATGAGGAATGTCAGATTGTTAAAACAATCTGTCAAACCAAATGATAGATTGTCATATAATATTTTTATGTAATTTATGGGTCTAATATGTATTGTATTATATAATATGTTTTCAGATACTAACATATTCCTTTACATTTCCTCTATTGCACTTCTATTAGGATTGACTAAAGCTAGAAACCAAAGGAACTGTAGTCAGTAAGTAACCTTGATAAAAACAAGAAATAGATGCTAGTTTAAGGGATGAAGGGTGATCCTCACTCTTCTCACCTAGCTAAGTAAACCACTACCTGTTTTTAGACACATATCTCTAGCATGGCTTTGTGTGGAGGAGCTCAGCATACCCTGCAAAATTGTTTCAGAAAAAGTAGAAGCTTTGTCAAACCCATAAGGATAGAAAGGTCAGTAAACAAACAAATGTACAGACAGGAAGTTACAGTAAGTCTTTGTGCAGAGTTCTTTAACACCGCTGCAATGCTTTTGTCTCGAAAGGTAGTCCAAGGACATTTGATCTGCGGAGAATGTTTGCAGTCATATTTTCTCACTCAGTCTTACTTTGATGCACTTAGTGCTGCTTTTTCAACAGCCTGAGGCCTATATCCATCAATAAAATATACAGTAACCTTGCAGAGGATAGAAGACAACAGAACAGAGATGTTGTAAGGTGTACATATAGGTTCCTTTTAATAATAACAACATAATGTGGCCTGAGCCTGCAGCGTGCTGTAGTGTCTGTGAGTCTCTCCAAAAAACAGTAACATCACCCCAGAATTTAGCTTGAATCCCTGATATCAGCACAAATATACACAAATGTACTCCACTCTTTGGGGGGCACTTTCTCTTCAACTCAGTCCTTTGATTTGCACATTTTCTGGTTCCGGGGTGTATCACACAAATTGATTTAGTGAATAAGCTGCTTTTTTTTCATCATGGGCTGTGAAGATGTCCCAATTATTAACAGTATGTAATAGAACCAGGGCCTTTCCAGCATTTTGAACAGCCGCATTATTATAAATTGTCACCTCCTAGTCCTCTTTTATCATCCACCAATGGACCATCTCTGTTTCCACCAGATCTCATTTATATACTACTCATTACAATTTACTTTTTGTTGTCCCTTTAAAGGATTTAATTTGGCCCAGATTTGCAGAAATGTTACGTACTTTCCTAACTGAAGAAATGGTTTGAACCAAGTTCTGGGTGACTGAGAACCTTCACAGACTTCCTATCTGTACACTCCAAAGTTCTGGCTTTCCAATCAGCTTATTACCACAGCTGTTAGAAGAACAGGAATAAGGACAGAGAAGCCTGCAGAGGGAAAGTGGCACATCATTATCGGCTTTGCATCGAGAAATATTGCAAACTTGTACCATGAGAACTGATGTAGTAAGTAACTTCCCCCCTCCCAGATGAATCGTTACCCCTTGTCATCCTCACAATGTAGACTGTCAGCAGCCTTTTACACTGATATTGTTAGTATGCAGACCATTAGACCAACCCTATAGACATGGAAATGAAGTGGGGAAAGAGAGGGGAAGGGAAAGAGAGCGATGGAGTAGGCTGTGTTGGCACGGCTTGGCCCTCGTCCAAGACACACACATATACACACACTGGGCCTGGCAACTGGGCCTCAAGTTCACAAACACTGATCGAGAATCATCCCAGGTCTGTCCAGTTGGGGTATCACTCTGATGTACAACTTTACAAAGGGCTTATCACTTTTGACATTATTGTGAGGTCAAACAGAGGCCACCACCATGAACATTATGTTAATGTTTAATGGTTAACTTTCTTACTAATATACTCCAAAGGCTCTAGACATGATCTAGAGCCTGCAGTCCTTATGTAGTATAGCAAAGTAAACATTCTTGTAAGAGTTAATAAAGAGGAAAACCATGTTCCTGTATTCATTTGTTTACCAATTTATTTCCAATAATTTTTTTTTATTATCAAAATTTAACACAATATGTTTGTTGCTTATTTAGTTTAAAAAATGTTGTGAGATACAGTTTCAGTGCAAATTATTTTCATAAATAAATAAAATGTTTTTCATGCACTGTTTCTCTTGTGTACAAAATGAGGTTTTTCAGATTCTTACATTATAAAAACGCAATACATTGTCTTACAATACAGTTTTGGGATATATATATTGTATCGTGATACATATTGTATCGTCAGGCGCGTTCCCATTAACCTCGATCTAATTTGGTTTTAGAAATAAGCGTTTTTAAATATGTCTTTTAAACAGCCACTGCTCATCCAAATATAAACCCAAGGAAACAAAAACAATTTCTCTAATTTAGTGTAATCTTTGACGAATGCACATTTTCTTATAACTTTTCGCAGTCTGGAGCCAAGTACTCAGAGTCGGGCCTGAGTGTTGATTTTGGCCTGGCCTTAAACAAGTACAAGACAAGAGGATGATGGGAGATGTGAGAGAGACAGGCAGGGAGAAAGTAGGCCAGAGTGTTCAGCCCCCACTTTGATTTGTTCTAGTGTTTGCTTTTTTTTAAATGTTACACACCACATTTGTATTTGTATTTATTGTATTTAATTTGTATACATTTTAGTGTAGAAAATGTATTTGTTAAAATACTTTACATTGAGATGAAACAGATTGTTTATATAGTGCGCCGTCATAAAATAGTTAATATTTTGACATTATACCAACAGCAACTAATTCAATATTTTAATAGATTATTACAGCTTACATGAAGAATGTCTGTAAACTACTAAATCTTTGGAAGCCAATATATTTTTAATTTGTTAAGAACAACAAAATACCATAGATGTTGTCCTATTTATGTCATATGTTAACCTTGTGAGTAGATCAACTTGCTTTATGAAATAATAAATATTTTTAAGCATAGCATTAAGTCATATTTTTCCATACCAAATAAATAATCAAATATCAATAAAACAATTAGAATGCAAAAACTGTAAAGCAAAATCAGTTTTCTTGTTCTATCAAATGCATTTGCCAGCCTCACAGCCGGACTTACCAATCTCAGCGCTGCAGAAGAGCTGTTGTGGGTGTGCTGGCTGGCAGCTACATCCATCCACCAATGTCTTCATGCTTGCTACCAGCAAAAGAAGCACCCAGAGCCCCAGACACGCACTCCGCTTCTGGGACATGGCCATGACTCTGGCTGCCTCTGACCGCTCCACCACTCGACAAACGCTCTTCTGATCCACAGGAAGCAAAATAGGCCAGCAGTCAGTGGGGGGGGTAGGATACTGGAGTAGAAAAAAAGAGCTCTGCTGAGCTGAAAGGCAATTGTTGATAGAAATGTTTTCATATGTTTAAAATGTAAAGGTCTGAATTTAAGATGTAGCAAATGAGTTTAATTGCAGACTGCTTCTGCTGTTCCTCTTTTTCCCCCCTCGCTCGCTCTCAGTGGACAACACACAGAGAAACTCACAATGGTTGGATCCCCTCACACTCTGGTCTTGAATGCTGAGAGGGTCGCACACAGGGAGCCTCTTATGTATTCAACAATTTAAGGACAGCCTCCTCAAAACTGAGGAAAAAAACGTCAGTTCTTTGCCTCTTTTGGCCCTCATTGATATTATTTCTACCCCTTTAAGCGTTGTTACCCTGTTCTAAAATATGTCTCAGTGGCATGACTATGTGTACTTAAAAATAAAAACGCAATGATGCCGAGGTTTAAATACTTGCACTGATTGCATCGGTTCTTGAGTTAAAGGTTTTTGTGGCTTCTGCCCCCCCTGCTGTTTGTTTTACATTAATCTTCTGTGAGGTGCTTAAATGAATGAGAGTATGAGTAAAGCATGCAGGCCTTGATACCTCTGATACTGAGTACTACTGAGTACTAACAGCAGTGTTAAACGAACCAGCTGCATTAAACATTGTTTTAATGGTTCTTCTCCTTTTCAGATTACAACACCGAGTTTCCCTGTTGTGGTGAAGATCGGGCATGCCCACTCTGGAATGGGAAAGGTAGTGTTACATCACAGGCTTGTGCAGAAACAGACATATCTTATAAACCCACTATACATTGGACCCAGTTTACAGTGGGCCTCTGTAAACATTGTGTTTAATTAATGGTGTGAAATCTCTTAGAAATAAAGAAATGTTTCTGTAATGTTCTTTTAAAAGTGCTGTTTGATCACGTTAAGCATCTCATTTCAAAAGCAGTGGCCAGAATAGACTTATGATCAGCTCTGCATTCAGTTGGCTCTCTTATAGATTCATGGTTGGGTGAGCCCCCTATTATAGACTTTAATGTTATTGGACATAATGCCTTTGGGAAAAAGCCTAAAAACATGCTGCAGCCTTAGTCAACAAAAAGCTGACAGCCAACAACACTCTATCCTTGTATCTGTGTCTTGTGTCTTTCTGTCTTCCCTTTGAGGCTCCAGCACACTTTAAATTCTACCCCAGTCTTGTTTTTCCTCTCATTGTCTGGTTATTGATCTACAACCTTCTTAATATTTTGGGGCTGAAATCAGAGTGGAGTGTTTATACAATTTCCACCAGCCCTTATCGATCCACTGCATATCAGACCTCTGGGCAACTAAATGTGATACCAAAGCATTATCCTCTACTTCTGACATTGTCTAAGTAGCTCCTTATCGGTCTGTAGTCTATTTCAACTGACCATTTTATTGCCACAGAAATATACTCCATAAATAACATCAGAAAATAAAACACAAACTAGCCCTCTGAAATGACCTTATATCAGTTTAGGTAAAAATGCACTTTACTTTTTAGGATTTTATTTTGAAAACATAGTCATGATGTGGCCCTATTTTGTTGTGTTTTAGGTCAAAGTGGACAATGTAAGTGATTTCCAGGACATTGCTAGTGTGGTGGCTATTACCCAGACCTACTGCACCACAGAGCCCTTTGTAGACGCCAAGTACGACATCAGGGTCCAGAAAATTGGTACTGACTACAAAGCCTACATGTGAGCATGTCCTTTGGAAAACAGAACAGTAACATTTGCACTACAATATAACATGTAAAAGTGTATATGTTATCCACACTTTATCCTATTTTGCAGGCGAACATCCATATCTGGGAACTGGAAGAGCAACACTGGCTCTGCCATGTTAGAGCAAGTTGCCATGACTGACAAGTGAGCACAGCTTCCACTCATGATGCTCATGCTGTCCTTGTGGCACATGACATGTCACTCTTGTATCTTGTCATTAGTGTCATTAGTCAGAGTCTAGCTACTCAAACAGCACATTCATTTCAATTCAAATCATATATTCTATACACAAATTATATGTAAACATGTCATTTTATCAGGCTGCAAAGTGTAGTCTGATTTCAGCTACGACCAAGAACAACATTGGAGCCCATTAAGACACAGCTCTGTAATATTAATGTAATTCAAGAGTGTCAGGATAAAATCGTACATGTTTTGGTAAGAAATCATGTGATATTATTTTTCTCTCTGCCAGGTATAAACTGTGGGTTGATACATGTTCAGATATCTTTGGAGGTTTGGATATCTGTGCTGTCAAAGCCATCTGCGGAAAAGATGGAAATGACTACATTACTGAGGTAAAAATGTACTTTTTGTACTTTGAAGTGGTTTAAAGAAATTCAATTCTAGGAAGATTAAGATCTTTTTATATATTTTTTGCAATGTTGTTAGTGTTGAACTATAATTATGTGCTGCCGCCTGGATTCTGTCAAGCTGTAAAAGATTTAAAACAGTCCTAACATTGGCTCTGTCTTAGATTTAGCTTGTCTGCCCTATTTTACACTGAACAGATTGTTTAGCTGGGAAGAGCTTTATTGAACCTGACCTAATTAGTACATTTGTCAAACAGGTATAAGATTGAAAGTACAGAGTAGAGTATAATCTTTTCATCTCAGTTGGACAGAAGCTGGCTCCAAGGAGACAGGTCATCTCATTAGCAAAGATTGGTAATGGGCCCGGGATTCACTGACAGTAACCAGGTGGGCACTAGAGACCCTATATACTGTATATGATCATATTTGGTAGTTAAAGGAGTTCTGGTAGAGACTACTAAGACTGGAATAGGCAGTGTACGAGCTGTCTATATTGTAGAATCTGAGAAAGAAGAGCTATGAGGACTTGGGGTCTAGTGACTAATTAGACCAAGTGGCCAAGATTACACCAGATAAACATGTGAGCCAGGGTTTGTTGGACTGTCGGAAGCGCTAGACTGTCCTAGTTCTCTTTTCTCATTAGTTAAATTTGGCAGAAAGTGCAAATCCACCAGTCTTCGAAATCATAATGTGGCATCGAACAGATCATTTCTAGTTCAAATTACCCAAAATATTTAGAATTTTTTTCATATGGTTGTACATAAATATGCCTACAACTACAGTCTACAATTTGGCTGGTTTATGAATAAACAAATCTAGTAAAGAAGAGCAGAATAATGGTTCTGAGGGACACTAACAAACATTGATGTTTTTTTATTTTCGGTTGCTTCTAGGTTGTGGGCTCATCAATGCAGCTGATAGGTGACCATCAGGCAGAGGACCGCCAGCTCATTTCAGAGGTTGTGTTAGCGAAGATGAACCAGTCTCTGGCTGCCAAAGCCTCAGCCTCCCGCTCTCCTGCTCGCTCCCCTCAAGGGCAAAAGCCAACTACTGTGCAGCCTCAACAGGTTAATGAAACACATCTATACCTATATGTGATGTCTCGGAGGCTAAAGCCTGCAGCAAGTTGATGTTGTGTTACCATTTTTCTCATGGTTGGCTTTTCCACACTTAACCTCGCTGTTTCCTTTTCCTCCAATGCTTTTATCCAGAGTGCTGCGCCCAAAGAAGGACTGGCAGATCCAAACAGGACCTCAACTCAGCGCCCCCAACCTCAAGGTCTGAACACTGTTCTCCCCTGAGACACTGCCAGTTTGGGCCAAAACATGCTTGTTACTACTGGAATTAGAGAGTTAGAAAATCTGATGAAACATATTGAGTGTGATATTATTTTAAACTAATTTGTGATTTATTGAGGTGTCACTGCCAAATATCATTGCCCCTAATCAATGTGCCTATGTAACAGTAGCCTGTGAAATTATTCAGTGTGCAAGTTGCAGCCTTAGTGTATGCTTTATCATTGTAATGTTTGTGTGTCGGGCTAAATTAAAACTACTTGACGTGCCTGCTAAACACATTAGTGAACAAAGTCTTTGAATATTAACAAAGCCATTGTTAGTTGAGTTATACTTTCCGTAAGTGTCTGTTTCTGCATGGGTTTTTTTCTTCTGGAAAAATATTTTCTTAGATTTATTTTGCATGAATGTTGTAATTGCACGTACTCCACGTTGTGATTAATGTTTTTGTGCCACTTCTAATAGAAAAGCTCAGGAATTGTTAAAGATGAAGATGTGCCTACAGTGTAACATGGCCTTGTTAGCCCTGCAAATATCCAGGGTGTACCCTCATGTCCAAAACAACTGGGATGGGCTCCAGCCCCATGTGACCCGTGAAGGATATGTGGTATAAAATAAATGAATAAATAATTCACTGCAAAAAAATCAGATAGATTTATGTTACATGTTTACCGACAAAGAATAATAATGATTTTCTTTGTCAGCATGATTATTTCTAACCTGGACCAGGATTCAAACCTTTAGATAACTCATATTTGAGGGTTTGTACCTGTGCAAATATTTATTGTCAAGGTTTTTTTTTGTTACGTTGTACAAATCCTATTTTCTTTGGTTTTTATGCGTTGTGAGTTTCAAGCAATCGTTAGGATGCATTATGACAAACTATCATAAAACGTAAGACTTTTAGTAATCCAGCTGTTAAACATGGGATGGGATGAGTTTTCACAAGATGTATTTATTTTCTATTTTGCAATTTGTGTAGAATTGTCACAATCTGCAATCATTGTCACCAAGTAGTGACAGTCACAGAACATCTCTTTATGTTTGTATTTTTCCAGCAAATAAATGTTTTTTAAGTTTTTTTTCCATAGATAAAGGTTAAATATTTTGACATTTTTGAACAGAAGACCCTCAAAAACATGGAGGTTACTATAGCTCCACTTACGTGTGCAGTACCTCAGAATTGGCTTGGGGCTTGGTGAGTTGAGGACAAATTTCACAATGTGCCACAGAAGTTGTGATGAAGTTGTGAATTTTGCTGAGCAAACACAAGAATAATATCGCCAATTACAAGTTTGCTGGAAAACAAAATTAAATGGCTTTATCTTAGTAAATTGATGTTATTATTTGCTCTTTCTATGAAAACCCATCCCTTCTCATTGCCTTTCTTCTGTGCATGTTTAATTACTTTTTGCTCCGTGTTTGACTATTTAAGTTGTTTAAGGCTTGAATCTTTTTGAACGATGTGCAGTGTTTAGTTTATTTGATTGTCTTTTATTTTCTTTAAATTATTTTTCTGTGATGACACAACCTTTAAGTTAGTTACTGTGCATTAAAGCAACTAACACTTGGCATGATAGGCGTGACAATAACTGTTGATCTGCTGCCACCTGCTGGTCTCTGTAGTTCAAACATTTGGGACTCTGCTTTGCCCTAGAGTATCCTGATAGTATTTCTATTATTGCAAGAGGTTACTTTGTGATTTGGCACGTAAAGTCACTCAAGCATCATGTACTGCTTTTGATGATAAATGTTTTTCACTGCTGCATTGAAACCAAAGCAAATAAAAACATTGCTTATATATTTCTTCTTTACCCATGTATGTTTATTTATGTTATTCTATTTTATACATTTCAGGGGCACCAGTGAAGTCACATAGTGTGGACCAATCATCAGAGTCTTTAAAAAGAGTGTCTGAACCAAGGTCTGCCCCAAAACCTGGTCCAGCTGCAGCTCCAAAGCCGGTACATGCTCAGAAACCAAGTCCAGTCCAGAAGGCTGCCTCGGTCACAAAGCCCCCAGTTCCGAGGCCTCCTCCAATAACAAGAGCCCCGTCTGTCACAAAGCCACCCCCAGATTCTGCTGCCGCCACTGCTCCTGCCAAAGCTTCAACATCATCCCCGGCCAAAGCTACTCCAGTTTCACCACCCATCACCACCACCACAGCAGCAGCAGCAGCAGCAGAAGGCCCTGCCCCAAGTGTCCCCTCACACCAAGAACCAACACCTGCCTCTCCACCGACTGCGGCTCCAACCACAGAGCAACCCAAACCCCAGCCTCAGGGCTCCCCTTCAGCTGCACCTGGGAAACCAAAGGAGCTCCCACCTAAACCCACACCCCCAGCCAAGCCTATCCCACCTGTACGCAGGAATTCAAAGCCACAGCTCCAGCCAAAGCCCCAAACCCCACCTCCACCCAGAGCATTTCCTAAACCTGCTAGCCAGACACCTGCTCCCACCGATGCCGCAGAGAGTCCCCCAGCACCAGCCCCTATCCAAGTTATCCAGTCCCCACCCACTGCTCAGTCTCCAGCGAAAGCCCAGCCCCAGGCTAAGCCAGCGTCACCTTCCCAAAACCCGGAGCCTGCTTCCACTGAAGCAGCAGCGCCCCCTCCTGAGAGCCAGGACGCTGCGGAAGAACAGCCAACGGCACAACAAAAGACCCATCCTCTGCTCAAGTAAGAGCCCTAATGCCAGATAATTTATTTTCTGTTTGTATTCCCTGTTTGTTTCAAAGCAGAAGAACTGAAACACCCATGTTGTGCAATGGTTTTTGGCTGCAACATTTTTTTCTCAGTGTTCTTATTTTGATGCAACCAGATACTGGAAATCTGTATGCAGTATTCAACAATGGAAAAAAAAACACTCCTACTCCTCTAGCCAAAATGAGCATGTAATATTTTGTGGTAACTCTCAAAGGGAAATTGACAGTGTTGGTACTATTTAAGATTTAGTAAAGACTTTTAAAAAATCAGGAGTACTCAATGACAAAAACAGACTGAAATGCAAAGAATACTTTGAAAAGGGAATATACTGTATTTCTGTTTGTAGTGTTGGTGATATTGTTAATGTTTTGAAAAATGTGTGTTATTTATGTGCATCTCTTATGTCTTATGTTATGTAATTTTTAGACCAAAATCTTGTTGGTCATTGAAAATAACAAGGACTCACTACTATACATTTGAAAATATTAGTAGCAGCAGGTTACTGTATTGTTTTATTTCTATATTTTTATTCATTGTGATTTTTTTTATAGCTTGCCCTCCTTACTCACTCTTCTATTATTTTTAACCTAATCCCATTTCTCTTTTCTCCTTTCCATCTATTGTCTTTCTTTTTCCATTTTCCAGTAAGTCCCAGTCCCTGACCAACGCCTTCAGCGCCTTCAGCGACTCCTCTTTCTTCCGTGGGGTGTCAAGCTCCAGCGGCGATGGCCAAGAAGAGGCAAAAGCTGAGACCATTCGCAACCTACGAAAGTCTTTTGCCAGCCTTTTCTCTGACTAGACGCTGCAGAGTCGAGCCCCTTTTTCATTCTGGCCCTTTTTAATATTTGCCAGTGATGAGTTGATGGACTTTAAATGTGAACCAGTCATGGAGATTACAAACCCTTGTGTGTTGACTGTACTGTACTCCCTCTGTCCCGATCCATTTTTATGTTAAATGTTCAGGCTCTCTGTGTAATTAACAGAGCAACCTTCTGGGTAGGATGTCCTGTGAATGAGACTGTACACTGAATGACCTAAAGGCATACTATGAAGGATTTCCAAATATCTGCACAAATAGTAGTCCAATTCTTTATAAATATTGTAAGTTGGTTAATATTAATTGCAGGATTTATTTGGCTTTTGAAAAATACTCTACTCACTTGTTCTTTACTCTGCAGTATCTCAGAACATTGCAATTTTATGCCACACACTTTTGGCTTTGTTTTCAGACAAATCCATGTAAAAAGAGAACATACTGCATCACACAATCTTCCTTGAGTATCAATCTAATCTTCCTATTAAAATCCTACATACTATGCCTTCATTGAGGCAGAATAGAATAATATAAGAAATTAAGCATTTATTTTTAACAGAACTATTCAGAATAATACATATAAATAAATATATATATTTAAATCTACAGCTCAATGTCTATAAATACATTATAAAAAAACTACACATAAAACTAAGGGAGATAAGCCAGTTATTAAAAAGCCAGTAGCACTTTTCAATTAGATTTTGTCAGTGACTCATTCTGTGGGCAAGTTTACACAAAAATCCTGATATATTCTCTATAACAAGTTTCTGTAAAGTTGAAGTATTGAAAGTGTTGTAAGTGGACATATGTAACTAAAAAAAGCTTGTACAAATTTGTGTCTCTGGTCTTCTGCTATTGACCAGTGGACTGACCATCACCTCGCAGTAGCTCCTCCCCTTTGTGTCGTGTGAGGGAGTTCTGGAAATCTGTGTATGTTCTGTCACTTGTTATGCATGGCTCCTCCAAGTGGCTCGGTGTGACTTCTGGAGCAAAGGAAAGTTCTATCAATGTTGAGTTTTGGCCCTGCGTTTCCTCTTTTGCTCTCTAGGTGTTGTAGCCTTATTGTGTACATGTTTTCAATCCACAGCTGCATCTGTTAGCTGTGCAGACCTGGGCATATTAACACATGCATTCATATACTTTGAAATGAACTTGCTCAGTGTGTCATCATTTCAAGATGTTGCTAAAACAAATGAGTATGTGAATGCATTTGAAACATCTCCATGTCTGCTGCTGTGACTGGTGGTTTCTTGTTTCACCTCTGTGAACAGTATTGAAATGTTTTGATTAGGCTCATCACAAGTCATTCAGTCAGTAGTGCAATAACATCTCGACATGACTGTTGAGCACTGTCAACTCTATTCTAAATATAAATATGGTCAATAATACCTGTGTATCTGTAGGACACCTTGTTCTTTCTGTACATTCCCTTTAAGATTCCTTTGCAGCGGTCACGTCTGACTCCAGGTTGCATTTTGCCATATAAAGTGCTGTGTGCAATCCTATGATTAAAGTGGGACTGAATATTTAAAGCAACCTGGAATACACCTTGACCTGTTCCAGTTTGGTTCATGTGTCTAAACATGTATACCAATCCGTCTGCTTCTCACTCATCAGTACTATGTTGCAAGTAAATTAAAGCTTATTGTATGTGTATGTATGTATTTGTCTTCTCAGGAGTTTATTTTTTGTAAGATAATGATTTATTTATTTTTGAGCTCTATATATTTATGGTACAGTATCTATTGTTTGTTTGGTAATGTGTTTTTATTTGTAATGCATTACAGCTTTGCATGATCTGGTGACCAATGACTTTTTTTTTTCTGTACAGATAGTAAAGTAAATAAAGATGTGGTTTCGTTGTCACTGATTTGTTTTACACTATTGCAATTCTTTCTACAAACGCTAACTAAGTGACATCTGAATATAGTACTCACCATTGTATAATTGTCGAAATGTAAGCAAACAGCAAAACGTGTAACCCATTTGATCTGAGAATAATAAGAAAAACTGTTTAGTAGACAGTAGGCTAGATTATGGTCAATTATAGAATATTTCAGGTAGAAGGTTATAAATTCTTGCATCGAATAATCCCAGTTTGGCTTCACATAACCACAGCCAATGTTTGTGTTGAAGTTGTTGCATTACATGTGAGCAGACAACAGGTGGCACCGTAGTTCAGGTCATCTGTGTCCTGAAAAATTAATACAATAATTATTACTGGCCCCAAAAAACATTTTAATATCAAAAGTATCATCTACTATCCCTTTACCAGAATAAAGTAATAAAGTCTGGGTGTTCCAGAAAATCTTTAACTATTTAAAAAAATAAATAAATCAATGTTGATTTAACAAGCATGAAAGCACATGCCATCATTTCCATCAAAGACATATTTTCAGCCTATACACTCTTTTATTATGTACAGTAAAAACAAACAGCAGAAGTATTAAGTGGGTAGAGATGTGTGGGAACCTCAAACCCCTCTTAGGGACATGCATGTGGGCGTAAATATACCAGAACAAGCCTATACGAGCCAATCTCTGTTTGTGTTGGTCCTCATCCGATAGTGCTACAGCCAGAGACTCACAGGGGGTTATCTGAGACATATTACTGTAAAAGGCCAACTATTAGTTTGGTGAAAGTCCATTGCTTACCAAGATGTATTTACACAGTGTTTTTCTCTCTGTGGACGCATGTATTATGTTGAGTCTTAATATGTCTGAAAAGTAATGAGGTTGCGTAAAACAACAGAGTGACACAGAAAGATGGACATTTTAGATAGCAAATAGACCCATCCAACTGAAGTAAAACC